>JBBBVM010000182.1:0-453324 GCA_037355625.1 Petunia x hybrida
ACATGCTTGAATTTTCCTAATTTCATCTGAGTATGACATTGTTAATTGCTATTAGTCGACTAATTGAAGGGGGGAAATTGGTTGATTATTCGTTTTCACTGAACTAAATGAAAAGATTGTCTTGGGTTTGGTTGTGTGTTCTGAGTTTAACATTTTCGATACATGTGTTACTTATCACCATCGCTGTAACCTAAATCTATCCTAGACAACGTATTTCGACCATTTGTTTGTTAAGATGCTTGATTACTTAGCTAAAATTGGAATGATTTGATTAAGGCTAGTTTTGAATTGGTGATTTGTTCTAGATTCTGGTATTTGGAAAAGTATCAATTAGGAATTCATTATAATCTTGTTAAAGTGATTGACTGATTTCTGGGAATATTAATTAGGTTTGTACTACTAGTGTGAACCTAGATGCTATTGGAAATCAAAGGGGGAAGAGCATAACTGATTATGATTTGTTTTACCTTAACTTAATGGCTTTGATTAACCTATATTAGGATGATTTTCGAGCCTAAAACTGGTTTAAAACCTATTGAACATACTGATTTTGAACCTGGACCTCACTAGGTGTAAATAGGAGAAACTGTATTTGTCTTAAGTTCTGATTTGCCTTAGATTTAGGGATTGACTAAACTATATTTTGTAAGTACACTTATTTGAATACTTTTAATTATAGGAGACAATATTTCTTTGCCTTTTTTTGTGTTCTGCTCGTTTGCGCTTAATTCTCCACCCCACAACCATATGTACATGTCTTTTTTTTTCACTCACACACACTTCACAAGCATACACTCTCGGCACAACAAGAAAACTGAAAGAAAAAGCTAAAGCAACACAGTTTCAGTTCTGGGGACCTTTTCTCATCCTTTTCTAGGAATCTTTCTGGAGAAGAAGGCTTAATACTGCTTGCACTACCATTCATTGCCTATTTCTGATTTAATAACAAGGTAAAAAGAAAATCTACACCCTCACTTAAGCCTCACACTTGAACTGTCTATGCCTATAAGTGTTTTGTGTGATCCTTTGCCTCTGTATGTATCTATTTGGGGCCTTATTTTGCCCTACTTGCTAACCTTTGTTCTGCATCATGTAAGGATAGCTTTAAGGCTATACCAAAGTCAATTTGTAGGTCCTTTTGATGTTTGACAAAGGGTTCCTTTGCCCTGAAAAAGCTAAGCTTAGATAGTGCCATGTTTAAGTGCATACAGGGGAATATCTTCATCCCTCCTTTCCTGACTTGTTCTAGTTTTCTCCCCACTTGTTTGTATTCAATAGGCTCTCCCTATGTGTATCATTGTTTAATACAGGGACATGGCAACAAGCCATGTGTTCAGCCACACAGGGACACTTCCTATACTCCCTCTCTTTTGCGTGTGCATCATCACCATACTAGAACAAAGATTCACATGTTTTAACTAAAATCTGGACATGCTTTTCACTCTTTCGTTTCAATAACAGTTTGAAAATAACGTGATCATAGTATATTTCTACTTAAATCGTATGTCATAATGAAAATATTGAAAATCTGGAAAATTCATACAACAGGGCTTATTTGTGTAATGCGTGACAAAATCTGGATATTTTCTATAAAGTTCGAACTGCCCTGCTTTTTTTTTTTTTTCCATAAGCAATACAGGCCCAAGAACATTTTTAAAACATGGCCTCTTATGTTTGAACTAATTTTAAAACTACTCTAACCTCTTATACACTAATCTTATAGTGTATAGGGGAGTATAAGTATAGGGGTCACTTGTACAAAATGTTATATGTATCTTTTCAAAGCATATTACCACTTATTCATGTATTTGCATACCTATATATGTATATTATGTGTGACAGCCCCTTTTTGTGCATCTTGTGTGTTTCGTGAACCTTTTTCTCAAAACAGCCTCTCTTATACACGTATATTTTCAAAACTGATCCCAAAAATAAAATAGCCATTAAGGTTAGGGCTCGACAATTAATGACGAGTCACACCGACCTTAAATGGCTAATATTTTATTTCAAAAACAACCGCAATCCGTTTTCCTAACCCAAACTATTTTTCGCCAAAACTGGCTATTTTCGCAATGCTGGACATTTTTGCAAAGCTAGTAAAACATTACTGCAAATTATAAATAGATACTTGGAATTTATACATATGAACTGATCTAAACTAATTCTTGCAAAATTGGCCTGTGTAACACAATATTTATTAATTTGAGGCTAAATGTGCGATTAGGAATAGGGCTTAGGCCGTCCTTGCAAATTTGAAAGCCCAATTGCATATAACTGCTGCCCCTATACACTATTTTGAACAAATAGACTTAATTCCTTGAGCAATTGTGAATTTGACTCCTTGACTTTGTAATATGTATATTTGTAAATATTCATAACTTGCATATACATCCCAAAATATAGACTCGGCCGGGAACCACCTTTCGTGGGACTTGGGCAAATGCCTAACACCTTCTTCCCTGAATTATTTGGACTTCTTACCCACTGAATCTCTGAAATTAGACCGGTTTGACTAAAGACTTTACCTTAGACGCTTAGGTGACCTAACACACCTTAGAAATCTATATTACGTGGCGACTCCAACTATTAACTCAAACGAGTTACCCAGTCAAACCTGAAACCTGACTCGTTTCGAGTTGAGTTTAAAACCGGGTATGACAGAATGGCGACTCCACTGGGAATACTCAAAGTCCTAGCCAGAACGAGTCTTTATTTTTGGGATTTTTATTGCTTATTATCTTGTTTTTAATTATTTATTATTATTATTCGAGACTAACTTCTTTCTTTTGTTTGTTTTCTTTTGTTTCGGTTAAAATGTATATTTTTGCTGTAATATCTTTTAGAATTTTGTATAATGCATTTTATTTGACATATCTCCTCATCAACGTTCACTCGTGCGATATATTGAAAAAAACGGTTGCGTCGGTTTAACGGCCGTTCCCACTTCCGCAAAGCACCCTTCGGAAAAGTTTAGGGATAGGTCGAGTTCGTGGTACAACCGACGGTCCCAAAAACATTTCCACTTCCAAATTGTCCGTTTGGAAGAACCTTGTCTAAGCCATTTCTTAGTGGAGACGATAGGAAATCATGCATCATGATACCATGTTAGTTGACTTGTTTCCAAGTCTAAAATAGGTCAACTTGTTCAACAATCCAAACGGGTTTTTAACCCCAAAGAGCGTTTGGACATGATTATTTGTATTTTTTAAAAAATAAACATGTATTGGCCATATTGTTCTCAGAATGGGGGTAGGGTTTTTTTTTCTTTTTTTAAAAAACTTTCTTATTTATTTGTAGATCTTCATGGCTCAAAAATATCCAAAGTTTGGTATGGTCATGGGTGTTCCTCCTTTGCTGGCACGATGGTGGGGAAATTCGGGAGATCATGGTGTTCTACGGGTTCACAAATACTTGGGGCATCTACCATTGCTAATGGAAGTAGAACCATGTCGTGGAGTTATCGAGGCGGCGGGTGACATTTTGGAATGAGCAAAGAAATGTCTTTAAGTTCAATGGCGTAGAGTTGACACCTTTGTTAGAAGAAATATGTAGTTTTATAGAAGATTTGGGTATGATTAGAGAAAAGCGTACATGGCAAGAAACGATAATCATCATCCCAAAGTTTCCTATTTTGAGCGACTTTTACAAATTGCTTGGCCTTGCCGAAAATGATGCAGTGAAATTCATACAAAAGGGCGGTATACCTTTGTCTTTTCTGTATAAGAAATTTGGTCATAATGGTACTTTTGACCAAAAGCGTGATGATTTCACTTCCTATGATGATTGGCATAAAGGAAAGAGTTTTGCCTTCATAGTTAGTTTTTTGGGTATTATGGTGTTTCCTGAAAGTTCAAAGCATTACATTAGGGTACGGTTGATCAAGGTAGTGGAAGCTATGATGAATGGGGTTGACAAACGAGAATGCACTTTGGTACCTCTGATTTTTGCTGACATCTATAGAGCTTTGGGACTTTGTAAAAAAGGGGCTATGTATTTCGAGGGATGTAACTTGTTATTACAACTTTGGTTCAAGGAGCATTTGGAAATAATGAGAGGATGCGCAGAAATACTCAAACCATCAGGCATCAATCGCATAACCACACAACGCTATGGAGTTAGAACTCTGAAACAATCAAGTAGTGTTGAAGGTTGGTTGAAACTCCTTAATGGCATAACAGACGACACAGTGCAATGGATGTTTACTTGGTTCCCAACAAACGAGTTCACAATTCGAGCTAATGACACTACCTTTTTTACTCTAATTGGGCTGCGAGGGCTTCAACCATACATCCCTAGAAGGGTCATGAGGCAAGCTGGCAGGAAACAATGCATAATATAAAAGGCTTTCACGGGATGATATCAACTTGATTACACTGAGGAGAAGATTGCTTTGGCTGGAGAAATCATTGATAGTTGGAAAAATCGTTCCATAATGGGTCGTAAATCTATGGAACAAAATCGGTATAAAGCAGGTTCTGAACCACACTATACAGACTGGTTGCAAGCAGAGTTGAGAGGGATGATTACACCGGGGCCGAATAAGAGCGACACTATCAAAGATAAAGAAGTAGAAGCACAAATCAAATACAAGTGGCTAATGCGCATGGTATCAGAATCAGAAATGGAGCACCAAAAAAGGACAGAGACATGGAAGAAACGTGCACTTGACTTAGAAGGAAAAGTAGGGGGATTGATGGAAAAACTCGAGCAACGGAATGCCGAGTGCAGTGCCGTGGACATACTTCATTTGTTCACAGCTAAAGGTCATTTGGGGAGGCCTTGGAAGAAGCTCAAGAGATAGTGAGAGAAGCAAAGAAAGCCAGACTAGAGGAGGAACCCGATGTCTAGTTTCATTTTGTCTTTTCTTTATTTTTGCAAAAAGATCTTTTATGTATTACACTTCTAAGTTATATAATGAAGTTTTGGGGAGATTTTGAGAACAATTGGTAATACATGTTTATTTTTTCTATTTTTTCTCACATCATTTAAACATAGAAAGGCCTTACGTCCATGGCACGTTAAGGTCTATTAGGAAACCCTGTCCAAACGTTAAAAGGGTTCTTAACCCAAAAAATGACAAAATTGCATCTTTGCATGGATTCGAAGAAATGTTTTCAAAAAATATTGATCGTTTGTCTAAGTATGATCAAGACTATAAGAATGTTTTGGTCTTTATTTTTTCTTGTTTTGTTTTCAGACTATGGCTGCGAGAGGTACACTTCAATTCGAGATTGTTTCCTGAGCTCCTCACTTGATCAGACTCTGGTGGGAAGATTTGGCTAGTGTTAGTAAGGTTCATGTTCAAAAGGTGTTGGGAGAGCTGGTGGCTCTCAAGGCTTACACTGCCATGCCTAGTTTTATCGAGGCCGCTACACATTTCTGGAACTATAAAAGGGCGGTATTTCATTTCAATGGTTTGGAGTTGGCACCGATGCTGGAAGAATTTTGAGGACTAGCAGGGTTAGAGCCTGGACCCGAAACTATAATTTATCCCCGAGATGTGGACCCTAAGGAGTTCATTGAGCGGTTGAACGCCCCTTATGATCCATATGTCGAGGGAGTGCATGATGGAAAGGTTACTTTGGAGTACCTGCATTCTAGATTTGGAGATCCAACCCTTAGACTTGATTGGACTTGGGCGTGGGATATTCAAGATTGGGAGTGGACTGAGTCAAGTGCTTTCATCGTTGCTTTTCTAAGGAGCATGGTTTTTCCTAAGAAAGAAGGGAAGATCGACATAAGGCTTCGAAAAGTGGTCGAGGAATTGCGCAAAGGCGCTCACAAGTATCAAGTGAGTTTGGTTCTAATGATTTTGGGGGAAGTTTATAGGGCTCTAACAAAATGTAGAAGAGGAGAAGACTTATTCGAGGGGTGCAATCTTTTGCTGCAAATATGGTTGATAGAACATTTGCTAAGTGTCCTTATCATCCCAACAACACCAAGGCCGTCAAAGGAAGGAGGCATTCGTTCACATAGCACCCGCATGGCTGGAACAACAGTGTGGGAGGACCTTGCGAACATGCAAGGGTGGTACACCAAGCTTGAAGAGTTGCAAGAGGTGCAATGGGTAATTGAAAACTGTGCTGGTTTCATCGTTTCCATACAAGGTGAAGACATCACTTTCTTGATATTGATTGGATTCCGAGTAACTCACCACTGTGTTCCTCTAAGAATCCTCCGGCAAGTAGGAATGACATAACAAACTCCGTAGTTGACAAAAGGGAGAAGCTTCAACATTGACATAAAGGACATTGAGCATTCGATGGTTGGTACGATATTGACAATGTGGGAAGGAAGGCTTACTATGCAGTTTTGTCGTGGTCGAGACAGTAGGGTAGATCCTGTTGCTACTCTAGCTTATCCTCAGTAGCTTAGTGAAGATAAGGAGAGGTTCCGATCAAAGACAACGTTGAAAAGAAAAGCCAAAGCTCCAAGTGTCACTGAAAAATATGAGAAGCTGCGACACGAATTCGACCAAAGTAAGAAAGAATTAAGGGTAACACAAGAGAGGGAGATGAGGAGGCAATACAAGGATAGGACCAATTATTGAAAATCAGGAAAATTCATACAACAGGGCTTATTTGTGTAATGCATGACAAAATCTGGATATTTTCTGTAAAGTTCGAACCGTCCTGCTTTTTTTTTTTTTTTTTTTTTTTGGCATAAGTAATACAGGCCCAAGAAAATTTTTAAAACATGGCTTATTAAATACAAGTGGCTAATGCGCAGGGTATCAGAATCAGAAATGGAGCACCAAAAAAGGACAGAGACATGGAAGAAACGTGCACTTGACTTAGAAGGAAAAGTAGGGGGATTGATGGATAAACTCGGGCAATGAAATGCCGAGTGCAGTGCCGTGGACATACTTCATTTGTTTGCAGCTAAAGGTCATTTGGCGGAGGCCTTGGAAGAAGCTCAAGAGATAGTGAGAGAAGCAAAGAAAGCCAGACTAGAGGAGGAACCCGATGTCTAGATCTTTTACGTGTTAAACTTCAAAGTTATATAATGAAGTTTTGGGGAGATTTCGAGAACAATTGGTAATACATGTTTATTTTTTCACACATCATTTAAACATACAAAGGCCTTACGTCCATGGCACGTTAAGGTCTATTAGGAAACCTTTTCTAAATGTCAAAAGGGTTCTTAACCCGAAAAATGACAAAATTGTATCTTTGCATGGATTCGAAGAAATATTTTCAAAAAATATTGATCGTTTGTCTAAGTATGATCAAGACTATAAGAATGTTTTGATCTTTATTTTTTCTTGTTTTGTTTTAAGACTATGGCTGCGAGAGATACACTTAAATTCGAGATTGTTTCCCGAGCTCCTCACTTGATAATACTCTGGTGGGAAGATTTTGGCTATTGTTAGTAAGGTTCATGTTCAAAAGGTGTTGGGAGAGCTGGTGGTTCTCAAGGCATACTGATAAGGGGTAAAATATGTGGAAGCTATATTCTATACAAGCGGATGCAAATAATAAAGATATTAAGAAATCGAGACTAGGAAGGAAAGAAATGAGAAGAGAGAAACGAATTCAATTCACATACGTTGATTGAATTCAAAAGGAGAAAAGAAGTTCGAACCTTACAATGGATTCAAACTAGGTGTCAATCTCCATAGGTTCCAAGTTATACTAGGTTCACGAAGCTTCAAGCTTTGAACTCGAAGGGCTCGGCCTCTTCAACGTTCTCCCTTCTATCTCAAGTCTAAAAACAAAGCTAATGAAGAAAAATGGCTAAGTGTCCTATTTATAGTCTTTCATAAGACATGGATAAATGGCTAAAATGCCCCCAAAGTGAAATAAGACATACAAGGCCATTTAAGGGCAAAATAGAAACTTCACTCCAAAAATAAAGAAGTCTTCAGCATGGGGCGCTCCGCCTAGATCTTGGGCGCTCCGCCTGAAATTCCCACTGATCAAAATGGTGCCACAGCTAGGCGCTCCGCCTAGAACTCAGGCGCTCCGCCTGGACCAAGAGTAGTCTAGGCGCTCCGCCTGGAAAATGAAGATTCTGGGCGCTCCTCCTGGCTGAGCCGGGCGCTCCTCCTTCCTTGGTTCTCCAATGCATGATCTTCAAGTCACTCTCGGAGACCTTGACTTGCAATTCTTGTGCTCTCAAGCTTGGTTCTTGATGGTTGGTATCTTAGCTCGATTTGCCCCGTATCATCCTCCCCTTCTTGAAAGGATTTCGTCCTCGAAATCAAACCATCAAAACCTACAATCAAAACAAGCACAACCAAAGTTTCCTACTTCACAAGTAGGTTAGCTTAACAAGAATAAGTGCAAGTGGTGTGGAAAACACACTCTTGTGATAGAGCCAAGCTTCAATACCAATTAAAAAGCGTATGTTCCCAAAGGAAACAATAAATTCTCGGCTCAACAAGAACAAGCACTCATAGTCAAAACAAGCAAAGAGATCAAGGTCATGCACTATATAGCAATCAAATTTCCTATGACCCCTAAGCTTACTACCAACACACCAAGCCTTCAAATCAATTTTATCACAAGGTGACACATCGACTTTGGCATGCTCAACACTCAAGGTGTGCTCAACACATGGGATGGAGTAAGTAATATAGTTCAATTCACAACTAACATCGACTACTCCACTCCCCTTCTTAGAAGCACTCTTACACACACTGAGAGGTACGTCATCTCCTCCAAATTCACCTCCAAGACAATCCTCCTCGCTAGACAAACTCCAAAGGAAGTTCTCCAAACATAGGTTCTTCATCATTATAGTCCACAAAACGAAGGCTAGGACTACTAGAAGGTAGGTCAACACGACCAATGTCAAGACCACTCTTCTCACTTGGAGTTCCAAATAATGGATCATCCATAGAGCCTAACTTCACAAAGCATGGAGGTTCGATTTTACTACCGACCCTAGTCCGATACAATTCACCACCACAAACGAGATTGCCTTCAAACAATAGAAATGTAAAAGCATGCACCTCAATTTCATGGTCCAACAAAAGCAAAGTATCAAGACTAGGTCCTTTACTCTCACTCAAGGAGTCATCGAAAATAAATCGATCCATCTCACACTCTAGAGACTCCTCAAGGTCACAACCATCCTCACTATGACACAAGAGACCACCACTATCAATTAAGCAATCAAAGGGAAGAATAGGATAATCATGCAATTCATGTTCGCCTTTATCAAATATGAGTGGGGTGTCATAACAAGGCTCACATACAAGGTCAACTACAATATCTTCATTAAAGAGAGGTTCAATAAAAACCGAGCTCACATCATGATTTTGCTTTTCAACCCTCTCAACTAGTGGTTCAATTGCACATACAAGTTGACCCAAACGCTCTACACTAGTTGCAAACACATTGTAATCATACAAATCATCAACTAGCCTAGAGTTTTCACAAACAACATCACAAGGCAAGGAATTAACATGCTCAAGGGAAGAAGAACTAACACATACCTTTGAGTGGCCATCTTGCTCACTCAATGCACTTGAAGTGTCATGAATAGTTTCTCCACTTTGTAGCTCACATTTGGCATCACCTTCACCTTGTCTTTCCATCTTGGAACATGGTTGAGGCTCCATTGGTTTGCCTCCAGGAATACCTACACAAGTACTCACACAAGTAGAAGAAAAAGATAAATGGGTAATGTTAGAATAAGGGGTGTCCTCACTCACAATTTTTCTTTTTCCCTCTTTCTTTTCCCTCATTTTCTTTTCAAGGTCGGGTATAGATTCGGGGGGTGACAACCCACTCACATCACTCATCACAACCTCTCCTTTTTCCACTCGATAGTTGTCACCGGTCACTCCTTTACTGCTCTCTATCTTTTGTCTCTCAAATTCGGGTGTGTTGGGACGAGGCCCAAGAATACCCATAGCCGGAGTAGGTGGACTTTTAACATCAACCCTGAATCTAGGACTTGGAGACTCATCGCTTGATGTCTCCTTCTTCTCTGTTGGTGAACCACTTGTTTTTGCAACTTGTGGTTGGTTCACCTTGTTGACATTCATCAACTCTTTTCTAGCACTTGTCCCACTATTGCTTGTGTTTGTAGGACTTCTTGTTTGCACTCTTTAAACCATAGGATGAGGTTCTTGCTCCTTTTCTTTTTGCATAGGCCTAGAAGGTATACTAGGAGGTGACTTGATCTTTGCCCCAAGAGGCTCAAAGTTATAAATCCTTTGGCCCTTGCCAAAATAATACCTATCATTCACAATACTATATCGCACCTTCTTTCCTTGCAACCATGACTCACCTAACCACACATGACAATGTTGCATGGGGTACACATCACACCACATATAACCCTAATAACTCTTATGAGATATGGACACTCGAGCTTGCTTGGAAACCCACACTTCGTGGTACTCATAAGGATGCTCTAGGGCATAGCAAGGTAGCCTTAGCTCATCAACCACTGAGGTACTAATGCAATTGGCATCGGTGTTACAATTATTGAGATAGTACCCTCCATTACCTTCCACCTCAACTAGGAACCTCCGTAGACCCAAGTGTAGTATAGGATCATCCAAGTAAGAACTTGGAACTTCAAGATAACCATCACTATCAACTCAAATCTTCCTCATCCCTCATCCCCTAGCATCACCACTAGGATAACTTCCACTTTCCGTCACACTTCCAACCTTAGAAGTGTTGTTGAAAGTCGAGGAAGGATTACCACTATGGAACCCATAACTGCCTCTAGCTTTGGTTCCATAGCCCATAGTACTACTCCTACTACAACCTTCCACGCCCTTCACGGCATATAACCCCTTTGTAGCAAAAGCAACACCATCTCACAAGCCAACCTCCACATGGGAATTAGAAGCATTAGGTCGGTTAGCGTACCTAGAAGATGCAAGCTTCGTCTTTCCCATGGAACAACGACCACCTTCTCCCATACTAATGGAAGAACCTCTACTACCACCTTGTACTCCACTAGCAACAGTAAGAGAAGATGCAAATGAATAATGCGTATAATCAATTTCATCATCAGTTCCCTCTATGTCACTACCAATATTTTCATAATCGTCCCAAGAAGAGTAAGTAGGATCAATGTACCTTGAAGCGTTACCATCTTCGATTCCTTGACTTGAAGCATTAGATTCATCAAATTCATCTCCACAAGTTTCATAGTCTTCTTGCATCTCATGATCATCATAGTAACCCGCTTCATCACCATACGAGCCATAGTCCCCCGATTAATCATAGCAATACCCATCATCACCATCGTAGGAACCATAGTCTCCCTCGTCTCCACATGAGTCATACCCTCCACAATCTTCATCCGACATCGTTGCAACACCAAAAGACAAACCTCCCAAAAGTCACTCCCTCGTGTGTATCACTCAATATATGAACACTCAAAGGCGAGCCTAAAAAACTTGGGAACCAAGGTGATCACAACTAGTATGTCCAAGTTAAAGTTCGGAATGGAGTTAATGAGACTCGATATACAGACGGCTATTTAAAGTGCGCACTTGAGGTCAAAAGGAGTTCTACGACTCTTCTTTGATTTCTAATTTCCTCTACGCACGAGTGTCCTAATACGCTCAAGGATTAGTGTCAATGGGGTAGGCCAATTAACCTATAAACACTAACCAAGAAGTTAGGAAACAAACGGAACACAAAAACAAGCGAAACGATACAATTCGAAGCCGTTTCAGAGGTGGGCGCTCCGCCCAGTAGGGGAGGTGCTCCGCTCAGTTGTGGGAGGCGCTCCGCCTGGGTGGGAGGCGCTCCGCCTGGGGTGGCAGTCTGCCCAAAATGATAGGCGGTCTGCCCAAGCTTAGGCGCTCCGCCTAGGGCGCGATTCAGCCGACTCCAAGAACGGGTTTTGGCGAGTTTTGGCATACTTTTCGGTTCGATTTCAACCCGATACACAAAATCAATGATACACAAAGTTGTATACAACTATTATAACAATCCCCAATGGTTTTCAACTCCAAACTAACAACAACAAGCTTCGATTCAAGATTGAAGCGTTTTCAAGAATTTTCAAACTTTTTGGATTTTGATTTTGGAAATTTTGATTCGTAACGCCAAATTGTGATATATGGGTATCAAAACGACGGGAATACAATAAGGAACAAACCCCACTACTTTTTAACACTTGGGGATTCAATTCCAACCCGATCTACCAAATTTTCTTCAAGTGTTCAAGTTTTTTCAATTTTTTTGTTTTCTTCTTTTGCAAGAACAACACAACAACGATACTAACATATGGAGCAAGGAACGGGGGTTTGTAAGAACATAACCCGAGCCTTGCTCTGATACCAACTGATAAGGGGTAAAATGCGCGGAAGCTATAATCTATACGAGCGGAAGCAAATAATAAAGATAACAAGAAATCGAGACTAGGAAAGCAAGAAATGAAAAGAAAGAGACAAATTCAATTCACATACGTTGATTGAATTCAAAGGGAGAAATGAAACTCGAACCTTACAATGGATTCAAACTAGGTGTCGATCTCCATAGGTTCCAAGTTATACTAGGTTCACGAACCTTCGAGCTTCGAACTCGAAGGGCTCGGCCTCTTCAACGTTCTCTCTTCTATCTCAAGTCTAAAAACAAAGCTAATGAAGAAAAATGGCTAAGTGTCCTATTTATAGTCTTTCATAAGACATGGTGAAATGGCTAAAATGCCCCCAAAGTGAAATAAGACATACAAGGCCACTTAAGGGCAAAATAGGAACTTCACTCTAAAAATAAAGAAGTCTTCAGCATGGGGCGCTCCGCCTAGATTTTGGACGCTCCGCCTGAAATTCCCACTGATCAAAATGGTGCCACAGCTAGGCGCTCCGCCTAGAACTCGGGCGCTCCGCCCGGACCAAGAGTAGTTTAGGCGCTCCGTCTTGAACTCAGGCGCTCCGCCTGGAACATGAGGAGTCTGGGCGCTCCTCCTGGCTGAGCCGGGCTGATAAGGGGCAAACTACGGAAGCGATAAACAAGATAAAGAACGAGACGCAACAAGAACACTTACGAAGTAGCACCAAGGAACTAGTCTTGATACACCCTCGATTCGAGTCAAGAAGCACCTACGCTATGAAACTATCCTCAAGAGACACTCGGCTCAAGCAAATAGAATGATCGGAGAGGATTGAAAAGCAACTTGGATTCATCCAATTGATTCAAGCCAAAAAGGTTTACAAGTGTTTGGGAGCAATGCTCATCAATTCAATATTCAAGGTGAGTTAATGGCAATAAATGATGAAGGGTGTTATTTATAGCACCCTTCTACAACCTACTGAAATGTCATTTAAGCCCTTAGCTAGATAGAAATACATTAGAACTAGCTAGGGTCAAAATAGGAAGTCCACACAAAAAGATGGCCAATTCAGCGTTTTGGGCGCTCCACCCTGGAGTTGGGCGCTCCGCCTGGTGGAAGCATGACCCAGGCGCTCCGCCTAGGGTCAGGCGCTCCGCCTGGTGAGCTTCACTGTCCAAAGTGAGCTAGGCGCTCCGCCCAGTGGCTGGGCGCTCTGCCCAATGGCTGCCCATTTTGGGCGCTCCGCCTAAGGTGCTGGGCGCTCCGCCTGGGGCCTGAAGCTTTCCATTCCTCCTTCCAATGAGCTCAAGTGTATGATCTTCCAATGGCCTCCGGAGCTCGTATCATCAATGCCCCTCCGAATCAAGTATAAGTGAGCATCAGGAAGTGCTTTGGCTTGGCTTCTCGTAAAGGGTCTTGTGGTGGTGGTTTGCCCCGCATCATCCTCCCCTTCTTGAGAAGATTTCGTCCTCGAAATTGTAGCATCAACCTCCACGACATTGTCCTCCACGGCATCATCACCTACATCAAAAGGAGCCAAGTCACTAACATTAAAAGTGTTTGAAATAGTGTACTCACTTGGCAAATCAATCACATATGCGTTGTTGTTGATCTTGGATAGCACTTGGAAGGGTCCATCTCCCTGGGGTGCCAACTTCCCCTTTCTAAGGTTTGGAAACCTCTCTTTGCGGAAGTGCACCCACACCCAATCCCCTTTCTTGAGTTCCAACTTCTTCCTCCCCTAGTTCTTCTTGAGGGCAACCTTGTCATAGGCTTCCTCCAATCTCTTCCTTGCTTTGGCATGGATTTCAAGCATGGCTTTAGCTCGGTTTCCACCTTCAAAATTAACAACCATTTCCTTGGGCAAAGGGGTTAGATCAAGTGGAATCAAAGGATTAAAACCATAGACACACTCAAACGGAGTCAAGCCAATCATGCTATGCAATGTACGGTTATAAGCAAACTCCATAAGAGGCAACTTGTCAACCCACGTCCCGGCCTTACCTCGGGTCATGGCTCTAAGGAGAGCACCCAAGGTTCGGTTCACCACTTCGGTTTGACCATCCGTTTGGGGGTGGTGGGACGTAGAGAATAACAACTTGGTGCCAAGAGCACCCCAAAGACACCTCCAAAAATGGCTAAGGAACTTAGAGTCCCTATCGCTCACAATTGTTTGAGGCACACCATGCAACTTTAACACATTATCAATGAACAAAGAAGCTACATGTTGTGCATCATGACTCTTTTTACAAGGAATAAAGTGAGCCATTTTGGAGAACCGATCCATGACAATATAAATGCTATCGTGTCCCCCTTTAGACCGTGGCAAACCCATAACAAAATCCATCGAAATGTCCATCCACGGGCTAGTAGGAATAGGGAGGGGAGTATACAAACCGTGGGAATTGGATTTGGACTTAGCATACTTGCAATCCAAGCAAGTATTGCAAAGTCTCGCAACTTGCACACCCATATTTGGCCAATGGAATTGCTCTATGAGAATGGCCAAGGTTTTGTTCCTCCCAAAGTGACCCATCAAGCCTCCACAATGTGCTTCACGAACAAGCAACTCCCTCCATGAGGACTCGGGCACACAAACTCTTCCATTTTTAAAAATGTAGCCATCTACCCATTGGTATTTCTCCACCGTCTTCCCACTCACTAGAGCATCATGAATGCTCTTGAACTTTGGGTCATGTTCGTACAATGATTTTATACTCTCAAAACCCATAAGTCTAGAAGCAAGAGTGGTAGCAAGGGCGAACTTTCTAGAAAGCGCATCGACTACAACATTGTCCTTACCCTTCTTGTAATGAATTACATAAGGGAAAGACTCAATGAACTCGACCCACTTGGCATGTATTTTGTTTAATTTCTCTTGGCCTCTTAGATGCTTGAGTGACTCATGGTCACTCTTGATCACAAATTCCCGAGGCCATAGATAATGTTGCCAATGGGCTAAAGCTCTCACGAGGGCATACAACTCCTTGTCATACGTGGAGTAATTCAAGGTTGCGCCCTTCAACTTCTCGCTAAAGTAGGCAACGGGTTTCCCTTCTTGCATGAGAACACCCCCAATACCCACCCCCGAAGCATCACATTCTACCTCAAAAGCCTTCCCGAAGTCGGGCAATTGTAACAGTGGGGCGGTACTTAGCCTACTTTTCAATTCTTGGAAAGCCTTTGCTTGCGGCTCTCCCCAAACAAAGGGCTTGTCCTTTTTCACCAACTCGGTGAGTGGTGCGGCAATGGTGCTAAAGTCTCTAACAAAGCGCCTATAGAAACTAGCAAGGCCATGGAAACTCCTCATATGAGAGACGGTGGTAGGAGTAGGCCAATCTCTAATGGCTTCAACTTTGGTCTCATCAACTTCCACACCATTGACACTAACAACGAAGCCTAAAAAGACAACCTTTTCAACACAAAAGGCACACTTCTTAAAGTTGGCATAGAGCTTTTCGGCTCGTAGCACTTCAAGGACTTGACTCAAGTGGCCAACATGGTCGTCTATTGATTTGCTATATATCAAGATATCATCAAAATAGACAACCACGAATTTGTTGATAAACGGCTTCAAGACATGGTTCATTAACCGCATGAAAGTGCTAGGTGCGTTGGAGAGGCCGAAAGGCATCACCAACCATTCATAAAGACCAAATTTGGTCTTGAATGCGGTTTTCCACTCATCACCCGGTTTCATCCGGATTTGGTGGTAGCCAGACCTAAGATCTATCTTGGTAAAGACACTTGAACCACTCAATTCATCAAGCATGTCATCAAGTCTAGGAATGGGATGATGATACTTTACCGTTATCTTGTTGACCGCACGGCAATCAACACACATCCTCCATGTCCCGTCCTTCTTTGGCACAAGAATGACCGGTACGGCACACGGGCTCAAGCTTTCTCGAACCAACCCTTTGGTGAGCATCTCATCTACTTGCCTTTGCAATTCCTTTGTGTCCTCCGGGTTGCTCCTATAAGCCGGCTTGTTTGGAATTTGGGACCCCGGGACAAAATCAATTTGGTGCTCAATCCCCCTCAAGGGAGGAAGACCACTCGGCATCTCTTCCGGAAACATGTCCTCAAATACCTTCAAAACATTCTCAATAGCACTAGGCAAAGGGTTAGAAGAATAATCAAATTCGGAAGTAAGAATCATACCTTCGTACACTAGGCAAATGAGTAGTTTGTCGCCATCATTCCCTCTCAAAAGCTCACCCGGTTGCAACATGGCACAAATGCCACCGGTCGAAGATGGTGGAGCCACCACCAAGCTCTCGGTCAAAGGGTTTGTCTCAACAACCGACTTAGCCTTTGCCGCTTCCCTCAATTCCCTCATGCGCTTGTAATCATCACTTACTTGCTTGGGCGATAAGGGCTTGAGCACAAACTTTTTCTCTCCATGCTTCACCGTGTAGATGTTGGCACGGCCGTCATGAACCACATGTCGATCAAATTGCCATGGCCTTCCAAAGAGAAGGTGGCATGCTTGCATGGGCACAACGTCAAACATGTGTTCATCCACATAGTTCCCTATCTTGAACTTGATCATGCATTGTTTGACCACTCTCAATTCACCACACTCACTAAGCCATTGCAAACGGTAGGGGCTTGGGTGCTTTAAGGTGGGTATCTTCAATTGGGAAACTAGTGTTTGGCTAATGACATTGGCACAACTTCCCGAGTCAATAATCATGGAACAAAGGAGACCCATGACTCGGCATTTAGAATGGAAGAGGTTCTCTCTTTGCAAGGTTTCACTATCCTCCACACACATGGCTCCTAAACTCCTCCTCACAACAAGGAAGACATGGGCATCATAATCATCCTCCATTGCAACCTCCCTCTCATCAACCTCCTCATCACCCTCTACTCCCTCATCCTCGGGTTCACTATCTTGTTCATACACCAACTCACCCACCACAACCATAGTTTTCCGGGTTGGGCAATCTTGGGAGAGGTGTCCGTAACCCTTACATCTAAAGCATTGAGTAGAAGTAGAAATAGGATTGCTCAAATGAGTTTTAGAATTACCTCCCACGTGCGGTGTGGACTTCTCATAAGGCTTCTTCACATCCTTGCTAGAAATTGTACCACTTGTGTTTGGAAACCTTGCATTTGGTGTAGGGGTCTTCCACTCCTTTGGCTTACTCATGGGAGTAGCATTGCTACTCTTGTAGCGAGCGGACTTCTCCTCTTTGAGCCATTTCTCGGCTTCAACCGCATCATCATAGAGGTCATAGTGGTTGTCATACTTGTGGAACTTCAATTGAGAGGCTATGTCTCGATTCAATCCACTTCTAAAACGGATCTCGGCCGGCTCATTATCTTCCCCATCCAAGTCTAGGGTCATGCGAATTTGCTCAAACTCATTGAAGTACTCCCCAACCGTCTTGTATCCTTGCTTCAACTCATAGAGGCCCTTGTATTGGGAATGACGGTATTTCTCGGTCAAATACTTCTCATCCATCACTCGAAGCAACTCCCCCCAAGTAACATTGATAGCCATGGCATTTCTCCTCCTACTCCTCTTGACCGACTCCCACCAAGTAGAAGCAAAGGACTCAAAAGAAGATATGGCATACTTGGCTTTCCTCTCCTCGTTCATGTCATTGGTGTCAAATATTCGTTCCATGGTCAACTTCCAATCAATGTACTCCACCGGGTCACTACTCTCTTTGAAAGAAGGAATAGTGATCTTCACACTATTAATGTTGTTATTTTCTCAATCCCCTTGGTACGGCTCCGGTTGGCCTCCGAAGTTATCCCCATAACCACCATAATCTCTCCTAGCATTCCCTCTAACATACCCTATGGGCGGCCCTCGACCTCGGCCTCTACCCCTATCCACGTTGCGACCCCAATTCATGGCTCTCCCATTCGGATTAGGAGCCCCATACTCGCTACCACCATACTCTCCCTCCTCCCCTTCTTGAGCTTGATCAACTTGCTCAAGAGGTTGAACATGTCGAATAGGCCCGGGAAGTGGAACATTTCTTTGGGGATTGCCGACTATGTGAGGAATGCTCACTCGTTGGGTATTGCCCAACACTTGTTCATCTCTTTCACGATCTTCTTTTACCCGTTGTTGTTTAAGCAACTCAGCAACTTGTTCCGGGGTAAAGGTGGAACTCGAAGTACCTTAACCGGCTTCAACTTGGACACTCGAGGCCCCTTTCTCGGTTTGGATACTCGAAGTCACCTTCTCGAGGTTCTCAATCCTTAGGCTCATACTATCCAATTTGGCAAGGATAGTAGCCAAGGCATCTTTCGTGGTATCTTCTCCTCCGTTGGACATTGTACCTACAACAATCAAAAACAAGAAAAGAGATTAGAGTAAAAGTCCTCACTCACTCCCTCACTTTTGTTTGTCGCTCGGGCTCACTCAAGTTGGGGTTAGGTTCACTCAAGCTTGAGATCAACGGCGTCCTCGTAGTTGCGTAGCTTCCTCAACAATCAATCTAATTCACAAGAACCGAGTACTCTTCGGGAAGAGTGGAGTTAATGGGACTCGATTAACGCTAAGCTTTTTATTGAGCACTTGGAAGCAAGCAATTAACTATTAGTCTTCTTTGAATTCTACTTCTCCTCTAGGCACGATGTTCCTAATCGCTCAATGAATTAGTACTAATCGAGTAGGAGTATTACTCTCAAAGTACTAACCGGAAGCAACGTAAACAAACAAACACGAAAACCTAACGAAATCAACTACCCGGACCCCTTCAGGAATCTGGGCGGTCCGCCTGGTCAGTGGGGCGGTCCGCCTGGAAAATTTTCAAACTCAGCAGTGAGGTCGGGCGGGCGCTCCGCCCAGAGCTTGGGCGCTCCGCCCAAAGGTGTGCTTCAGCTTTTCCAAAACTCGTTTTTGGTCGAATTTGACCCAATTTCTCCAACGATTTCAAGTTGTTTTTGATATTGAATGATACCCAAACTTGTTTCAAGCTATAACAAACAAACCCCAATGGTTTAATTCAACAAACAACCAACAAACAACTTGTTTCAAGGATTTGAAGCAGGTTCTTCAAAAATTTTCAAGAACATCAAGATTTCAAAAATTCGATTTTCATTCCGCTACTCCAAATGATGTTATGGGGGTATCAAAACGACGGGGGTAACTATAAGGAACAATCCCCGATACCAAACAAACAAGAATTCCTAACATCCAACAAGTTTTAGTCATTTTTTGTGAAATTTCAACTTTTGTGTTTGATTTTCACAAATTTGATTTTCAACTCCAAAACGCGTTTTGTTGGTACCCAATTGTCGAGAATACATAAACAAACAATCCCCGATAATCAAAACCAACAAAATCGTAACAACCAACGATTTCTAGCAAATATTTTGGTGTTTTCAAATTTTTGAATTTTTTTGTTTTCTTCAAGTTTTTTCAAGAACAACAATAAGAACAATACTAAGGCACGATAATAACACTACGAACAAGGAACGAGGGTTTGTAGAAACAACACCCGAGCCTTACTCTCATACCAACTGATAAGGGGTAAACTACGGAAGCGATAAACAAGATAAAGAACGAGACGCAACAAGAACACTTACGAAGTAGCACCAAGGAACTAGTCTTGATACACCCTCGATTCGAGTCAAGAAGCACCTACGCTATGCAACTATCCTCAAGAGACACTCGGCTCAAGCAAATAGAATGATCGGAGAGGATTGAAAAGCAACTTGGATTCATCCAATTGATTCAAGCCAAAAAGGTTTACAAGTGTTTGGGAGAAATGCTCATCAATTCAATATTCAAGGTGAGTTAATGGAAATAAATGATGAAGGGTGTTATTTATAGCACCCTTCTACAACCTAGTGAAATGTCATTTAAGCCCTTAGCTAGATAGAAATACATTAGAACTAGCTAGGGTCAAAATAGGAAGTCCATACAAAAAGATGGCCAATTCAGCGTTTTGGGCGCTCCACCCTGGAGTTGGGCGCTCCGCCTGGTGGAAGCATGACCCAGGCGCTCCGCCTGGTGAGCTTCACTGTCCAAAGTGAGCTAGGCGCTCCGCCCAGTGGCTGGGCGCTCCGCCCAATGGCTGCCCATTTTGGGCGCTCCGCCTGGGGCCTGAAGCTTTCCATTCCTCCTTCCAATGAGCTCAAGTGTATGATTTTCCAATGGCCTCCGGAGCTCGTACATTCAATGCCCCTCCGAATCAAGTATAAGTGAGCATCATGAAGTGCTTTGGCTTGGCTTCTCGTAAAGGGTCTTGTGGTGGTGGTTTGCCCCGCATCACGGGCGCTCCTCCTTCGTTGGTGCTCCGATGCATGATCTTCAAGTCGCTCCCAGAGACCTTGACTTGCAATCCTTGTGCTCTCAAGCTTGGTTCTTGATGGTTGGTATCTTAGCTCGATTTGCCCCGTATCACTTACACTGCCATGCCTGGTTTAATCGAGGCTGCTATATATTTCTTGAACTATAAAAGGGCAGTATTTCATTTCAATGGTTTGGAGTTGGCACCGATGCTGGAAGAGTTTTGAGGACTAGCAGGGTTAGAGCCTGGACCCAAGCTGTAATTTATCCCCAAGACGTGGACCCTAAGGAGTTCATTGAACTGTTGAACGCCCCTTATGATCCATATGTCGAGGGAGTGCATGATAGAAAGTTTACTTTGGATTACTAGAATTCTAGATTTGGAGATCCAACCCTTAGACTTGATTGGACTTGGGCGTGGGAAATTCAAGATTGGGAGTGGACAGAGTCAAGTGCTTCCATCGTTGCTTTTCTAAGGAAAATGGTTTTTCCTGAGAAAGCAGGGAAGATCAATATAAGGCTTGGAAGAGTGGTCGAGAGATTGCGCAAAGGCGCTCACAAGCGTCAAGTGAGTTTGGTTCCAAATGATTTTTGGGAAAGTTTATAGGGCTCTAATAAAATGTAGAAGAGGAGGAGACTTTTTCGAGGGGTGCAATCTTTTGCTGCAAATATGGTTGATAGAACATTTGCTAAGTGTCCTTATCAGCCCGACAACACCAAGGCCGTTAAGGGAAGGAGGCATTCATTCACATAGCACCCGCATGGCTGGAACAACAGTGTGGGAGGACCTTGCGAACATGCAAGGGTGGTACACCAAGCTTGAAGAGTTGCAAGAGGTGCAATGGGTAATTGAAAACTGTGCTGGTTTCATCGTTTCCATACAAGGTGAAGACATCACTTTCTTGATATTGATTGGATTCCGAGTAACTCACCACTGTGTTCCTCTAAGAATCCTCCGGCAAGTAGGAATGACATAACAAACTCCGCAGTTGACAAAAGGGAGAAGCTTCAACATAAAGGACATTGAGCATTCGATGGTTGGTACTATATTGACAATGTGGGAAGGAAGGCTTACTATGCAGTTTTGTCGTGGTCGAGACAGTAGGGTAGATCCCGTTGCTACTCTAGCTTATCCTCAGTGGCTTAGTAAAGATAAGGAGAGGTTCCGATCAAAGACTACGTTGAAGAGAAAAGCCAAAGCTCCAAGTGTCACTGAAAAATATGAGAAGCCGTGACATGAATTCGACCAAAGTAAGAAAGAATTAAGGGTAACACAAGAGAGGGAGATGAGGAGGCAATACAAGGATAGGATCAATTATTGAAAATCTGGAAAATTCATACAACAGGGCTTATTTGTGTAATGCATGACAAAATCTGGATATTTTCTGTAAAGTTCGAACCGTCCTGCTTTTTTTTTTGGGCATAAGTAATACAGGCCCAAGAACATTTTTAAAACATGGATTATTATTTTTAAACTACTTTAACCTCTTATACACTAATCTAATAATGTATAGGGGGTATAAGTATTGGGGTCACTTGTACAAACTATTATATATATCTTTTCAAAGCATATTACCACTTACTCATGTATTTGCATGCCTATATATGTATATTATGTGTGACAGTCCCTTTTTGTGCATCTTGTGTGTTTCATGAACCTTTTTCTCAAAACAGCCTCTCTTATACACGTATATTTGAAAAATTGACCCTAATAATAAAATAGCCATTAAGGTTAGGGCTCGACAATTAATGACGAGTCACACCGACCCTAAATGGCTAATATTTTATTTCAAAAACAACCTAATCCGTTTTCCTAACCCAAAATTGTTTTTCGCCAAAACTGGCTATTTTTGCAACGCTGGACATTTTTGCAAAGCTGGTAAAATATTATTGCAAATTATAAATAGATACTTGGAACTTATACATATGAACTGATCTAAACTAATTCTTGCAAAATTGGCCTGTTTAACACAATGTTTATTAATTTGAGGCTAAATGTGCGATTAGGCATAGGGCTTAGGCCGTCCTTGCAAATTTGAAAGCCCAATTGCGTATATCTGCTGCCCCTATATACTATTTTGCACAAATAGACTTAATTCCTTGAGCAATTGTGAATTTGACTCCTTGACTTTGTAATATGTATATTTGTAAATATTCGTAACTTGCATATACATCCCAAAATATAGATTCGGTCGGGAACCACCTTTCGTGGGACTTGGGGAAATGCCTAACACCTTCTTCCCTGAGTCATTTGAACTTCTTACCCACTGAATCTCTGAAATTAGACCGGTTTGACAAAAGACTTGACCTTAGACGCTTAGGTGACCTAATACACCTTAGAAATCTATATTAGGTGGCGACTCGAACTATTTACTCAAACGAGTTACCCAGTCAAACCTGAAACCTGACTCATTCTGAGTTGAGTTTAAAACCGGGTATGACATATGTTCCTTAGTCATTTTTGGAGGTGTCTTTGGGGTGCTCTTGGCACCAAGTTGTTGTTTTCTACGTCCCACCACCCTCAAATGGATGGTCAAACCGAGGTGGTGAACCGAACTTTGGGTGCTCTACCTAGAGCTATGACCCGGGGTAAGGCCGGGACTTGGATTGAAAGGTTGCCTCTTATGGAATTTGCATATAACCTTACATTGCATAGCATGATTGGCTTGACTCCATTTGAGTGTGTTTATGGTTTAATCCTTTGATTCCACTTGATCTAACCCCTTTGCCCAAAGATATGATTGCTAGTTTTGAAGATAAAAGCCGAGCTAAGGCAATGCTTCAGATCCATGCCAAGGCAAGGAAGATTTTGGAAGAAGCCTATGCTAAGGTGGCCTTCAAGAAGAACAAGGGACGCAAGAAGATGGAACTCAAGAAAGAAGATTGGGTGTTGGTGCACTTCTGCAAAGAGAGGTTTCCAAACCTTAGGAAAGGAAAGTTGGCACCCTAAGGAGATGGTCCATTCCAAGTACTATCCAAAATCAATAACAATGCCTATGTGATTGATTTACCCGGTGCGTACAATGTTTCAAATACATTCAATGTTAGTGACCTGGCTCTGGTTGATGTAGATGATGATGCCATGGATGATGACGCCTTAATTTTGAGAATGAAATCTTCTCAAGAAGGGGAGGATGATGCGTGGCAAACCACCACGAGACCCTTTACTAGGAGCCAAGCCAAAGCAATCCATGATGCTCACCTTCACTTGGCATGGAAAGGCTTGGACGTGGAAGATTGGAGCTCCGGAAGCACCTTGAAGATCATGCATTGGAGCACCATGGAAGGAGGATCATCAAGGCCGCAAGGAGGGGCTTAAGAGACACAGATTGAGGTGACTCAAGAGGCTACAGGAAGGGGCAGACCGCCTCCTCTGAAAGGCGGACCGCTTGAATTTTGAGCAACTCTCTGGATCAACATTGGGCGGACCGCCCCTGTGCTTGGGAGGACCGCTTCCCAGTATGGGCGGGGCGCCTACTTTGCTGTGGAACCATCAAAATTTTCTATCTTTTTTATTGTGTAATTCCAACTTTAGCTCTAAGTGGCTTATATTGTTTTGACCTACTTTAGGGGTATTTTAGACCTTTCATTCATGTTTGTAGAAAACTATAAGAGTCTTCATTAGGTCTTGAACTCATTACCTTACTTTGAATACATAAACACAAGAATCCTCTCTATTGAAACTTATGAAATTTGGCTTGATTTTAATTGGACGATTCCAAGTTGAACTTCAAACCTCTCCGATCATTCTATTTGCAAGGACCTCGTGATTCTTGAGGATAGTTGCATAGCGTAGGTGATTCTTGATCTTCGTTTAGGGTGTAACAAAACATCATTCTTCGTTGCTACTTGAACAATCGTGTAAGTCTCGTCTCATTTTTTATCTTTTATCGCTTCCGTAGTTTTCTCCTTATCAAACAAATAGATGAGCTTCATGAAAGAGGATTTATGAGAGAAAGTATGAGTCCATTTTGTGTTCCCATTCTAGTGGTGCCAAAGAAGGATAGAACTTGGAGGATATGTGTAGATTATCGCGCAATTAACAAAATAACGGTAAAGTATCGCCATCTTATTCCTCGTCTTAATTACATGGCTCTAAAACTTCTCTAAAATTGATTTAAAGAGTGGTTATGATGCAGCCCAAATTGAGCTTAGACGTCATCCATCAAGAGCCAAGCAAAGAGGGAGCAAAGGGTCAAAAAGCAAGAGCTTGGAAGATAGAGGCTTTGGGGATGAGTTGAAGACCATGCACTTGAGCGTATGTGACGCTAGAGCAAGAGGCGGACCGCCTACCCCCATTTCCTCTCCAAATTTTGCTAAGTGTCAAACTTCCAGGTTGTAGGAACTCAACAAGGCGAACTGCCCCTGTAAAACAGGCAGACCGCACAAACCTGGTAGCCGCTCTAATGCTCAAGAGGTGGAGCACCTCCTTATCTAGGCGGGGCGCCTCTTCTTGTTATGTTTTTGACGCGATTTTAGTTTATTTTGTGACTATTTTCTATTTTAGCCCTGCGTAGCCTTTAATATTTTGACCCAACTTGTGGGCATTTATGACCTTTTATAATATGTAAAGGGAGACTATAAAAGCCTCCCTTAGGCCATTTATTTTATTTTACCACTTACATGACTTTGAATATTGAAAGTTGAAAGCTTGAGAGCTCTTCAATGAAGAAAACTCTTGTTTGGGCTTGAATTCACTTGGTGAATCCATTTGGACTTCAATCCTCTTGATCAAACTTGTTGCAAGGATCAATTATCCTTGAGGTTAGTTTGCTTAACGTAGGTGCCTCTTGACTTCGCTAAAGGTGTATCGAGACTAGTTCCTCGGTGTTACTTGGGCTTTTGTTCAAGTTGTGTCTCGTTCCTATCTCTTCTTCCTTTATTTCGATCATGTTTGTTTCCGCATGATTTTTCCCTGCATCAGTTTGGTATCAGAGCACAGCTAGATTTTGTTCTTACAAACTCTCATCCTGTTCATCGTGCCTTTTATCTTTATTTTTTGTTGTTCTTGAGAAAAGAAAAAGAAGAAAAAAAATTGAAAAACATGAAAACTACAAAAAAATTCAAAGAACTTGTTGGATTTGGACACCCAATCAATGAATGTTATTGGCGTTTGTTCTCTATCATATTCCTGTTCTTTTGGTACCACAAAATCGTGATTTGATGTTGTGATTCAAAAGTTGAAGATTCAAAATCCCAAATTCTTGAAACCCTAGAAATTTTGCTTCCAATCATAAAATCAAACATGTTGTTTGTTTGGGTTTAAAATTTATTGAGGATTGCTTAGAATCATTGAAAACATCCTTGGGTACCTTTGGATTGGAAAAATAAGTTCAAACATTGGAAAATTTGGGTGCAAAACGGACCAAAACTCGCAGTCAAAAGTTGTTGTTCCAGCGTTTGGCAGAGCGCATGTTCCACAGGGGTGGAAAGCCCACTTTTCGACCCCTCTCTGGACTTTTATAAGCGGACCGCCTACTCCGCAGAGGCGGGGCACCTCTTCCTGTAAGGGGGTCGGGTAGGTTTTCTCCTAGGTTTTCGATATTTATTTGCTTCCACTACTTCCGGCTAGTACTTTTGAAGTAATACTTCTACTTAACTAGTACTAGTTAATTGAGCTTGTAGGATACTCGTGCGTGCTGAGAATTAGAATTCAAAGAAGACCCGTAGAATATTTTTGCTTCAAGTGCTCACTTATATAGCCATTTGTCCATAGAGTCACATCAACTCCACTCTTCCCGAAGAGTATTGGGTTCTTGAGGACTTGATTGGTTATTGAAGAGGTTGTTCAGCTACGAGGAGCCTTTGGAATCAAGCTTGAGTGATCCTACCTACTAAATTGAGTGTACCCGAGTGACATTCAAAAGTGAGGGAGTATATCAGGACTTCTACTCTAATCTCTTCTTGTCTTTGATTGATTGTAGGTACATGGCAGAAGAAAGAGAAAAGTCCATAGCAGTTCCGGAATCCACTTTGACCTACCTCTTGGCCGAGGTGAAATCCATTAGCTTGAGACTTGAGAACATTGAAAGGGAGAGAACCCCTAGTATTCACAAAGATGCCGGAGAAGACACAAGTAATGCTTCAACCGTGAAGCCGGATCGTTTTGCCGAGATAGCTCAACAACAAAGGTTGAAATATGAAGCTACTCGTTGTGAAAGATTGTTGGGCGTTCCCCAATAAGTTGGCATTCCTCACAACTTGGGCATTCCCCAAGGTAATATTCCACCACTAGTGAGACCCCGAAGAAATGTTGTACCGGATGAGCAAGATGCTGATGCTCAAGAAGAGGAGATACCCAAGCTTGGTGATGACTTTGAAGAGTATGAGCAACCTTATCCGAATAGGAGACCAATGCAAGGAGGTCGTTGTATGAATAGAGGTCATGGACAAGGTCGTGGACCTCAAGTGAGGTATGTGGGAAGAAACTTGAGAAGAGAGTATGATGGTTATGATGACTACTATGGGGGTCAACCAGATCCAAACCGTGAAGGTCGTGATAACAATTTTAATAGCGTGAGGATTATTATCCCATCATTCAAAGGGACTACTGATGCGGAGTTATTTTTGGATTGGATGGTGAGTTTGGAGCCGATCTTTGGAACTAATGACATGTCGGATGAGAAGAAGGTCACTTATGACATTGCCTCATTCGAAGCTTATGCTTCCTCTTGGTGGGAGGCAGTTAAAAGATCTAGAAGAAGAGTTGGGTTGCCAAGCACATTAGTTGGGATGATTTGAGACAAGTGATGAATGAAAGGTATGTCTCCCCAAAGCATAGACAAGACAAACTCAAGAAGCTCTTATGAATTGAAAAAGGCTTTAAACCACTTGAGGAGTACTTTAATGAGTCCGAGAAGATCCAGATGTCCCTTGAGGCAATACTTTAAGCTATTGTTTAAGTGGCAGTTAATGCAATTTGGCGGGTGGATTCGTTATGTTGAAAGGTTGAAAGTGTTACATGAGAGGCAACAATTAATGTTATTTGTGTGCGAGATGTTTTGATTAGTTGTCAAAAAAGTGCTGCCTAGTTAATATTATTTTTTGTTTGAGGGGGGGGGGGGATCGTTATTGTTGAAACGGGGGTGGAAAATGCTTCCAGAGAGGCAACTCTTTCGTACTATTTTGTGGGAGTTGTTGGGATGTTGTGAGGAAAAGTGATGTCTTAGGATTTGGCTGGGGGTGTTTGTTATGTTGAAAGTGGCATGGAAAGTGATGTCTGATAGGCAACAATTTAGTGCTATGTATGTGGGAGAAGTTGGGATATAGTTTCAGTGCTGCCTAGGCAACACTTTTAATCATTTTAGTAACTTTGTGGACTGAAATGAAAGAATTATCTACGTTTTTGTCTTTAAGTAAAAATTGAAAGAGAGGGAAAGTGAATTTTAGATATTAATAAAGACTTGAACCGTCTATCCATTTTATATCACTTCACACTCAAATTATCTCGGTCAGAGCAAAAAAAGAAAAAAGCCTGTAATTGTCATCATTAACTATTTTTCTGGTGACTTGCGGTAATCTTGTACGGTAAGCCTTTGCAATCAACAATCAACAATTAAAGCTATTTATTGCATATTTTTTTGTAGGTCTATTTGTAATCATTGTTTTATGCTTTTGACTACGATTTTTATCATCATTTTTTTGTTGTTTCTCTGGTAAATATGAGTTTATGTTGAGTTTGTGAGATTATAGAATAGTTAAATTTAATTTAATATTGATATTCAGTTGTTTTAGGTGTGTCTTCATAATGTATTTAAAAAATGAAGATGATTAGGTCAAGTTTTGTAATAATTTTTGTCTATTATGTTTTATGTGTGTGTATGGGCGTAGTTGCGTTACTGATGTGCTGTTTTGCCTATCTGTATGCGTAGTACTCTTTATTTTTTAAGCTCTATTTTTTGATGTATTTTAGTAAGCATTTAGCGTGTTGTGTGTGTGCTATAGTGATGTTGTTGAGTTATTGAGGATTCGGTGGAACTTATTAGTGGTTTAGTATGTGTGTGTGTTTGCTATAGTTCTAGTATTTTCATTATCTTGTGTTTTGTTGTTTACTCTTGAAGTTTTTGAGACTTCTGTGCATGTCTTTTTTTTTATGTAGCTTTTGATTAAATATGGCTAAAGTTGTGAGTAATAGAGAAAACATCCATATTTTGATTATGATAAGTGCTATCATGCATGGCCTGGGTGGAGAGGTGATTACTATTTCCGTTGTTTTCTTGAAATATGTTTCACAAAGAACCATTTGGCTTTGGTAAAGCAATGTCTTTTTGGCAAATTCCTGGAGCTTGGTGAGTTAAATTCGTCTAGGAAGCTGCTCAATTGCATGCTTTTGTCTGAAGTGCTGTGTGATAGGAAAGTTGCGATGTGATTTTGTGTTAAAGGAAATTATGTGGAGTATGATGTGAATATAGTCGGTGTTGCTACTGGTTTGAGTACTTGTAACAAACATAATCCAGATGTGAATGAAGCAATGGCTCAACAATGCTCCGATCTTCTGGATAGATATTTTTATTCTGATCAAGGATAGTCGGTTACTGGTAAAACTATGGGCTAGCTGACGTATGTGTTGACTAATAGGCAGGATCTCTTTCGTGACAATGATGTAGATGGGGCAAAGCTTGCAGAGATATATATTTTGGGGAGTGTTTTGTCGGGAGGAAGGGGTGATAAACTAGTTAAAACCAGGCTTATTCAGTTGATAGAGGACGATAATATGTGTCGTCAGTTTGCATGGGGTCTTCTATGTTTTGAAGAAACTTCGAAGTCATTGAAGGGTGTGTTTGAGAAAGGGACAAGACGTCGGATTGAGCAATACCAGATTATTGGGTTCCTTTATGCTTTCATTGTTTGGGCATGAGATATCTTGCCGAAAATCCTTTGTTAGCATTATTTCTAAGGATCTGCATCCTCTCATGTTACGTTACACATCTTATGGTGTTTGGTACAGTGAAGAATTTTGTTTGACAACAAATCATCGGTAATTAGATCATATATTATTTGTGTTTTTATATTTTTAACCATTTGTTTTGAAGAATTTTCCTATTCTTATATATGTTTTTATTTTTTTGTTTAATAGAAGGGGCGCATTGAGGCTTTCACCCTTGTGGGCGAGCTACTAATGAAGGAAAAGCAGAATAGTAAAGAGGCGTATGAAGCTTTAGAACAACGTCTTGTGGTAAGCTTTTTGTATTTGTGCGTTGAGTGTTTATTTTGTTTATTTTTTTTGTTCTTTTTGGGTTGTTTTAAGTTTTCTTTGATATGTACGTGAATGGCATGATGTTTTTTTTTGTGTAGAAAATGGAAAAGTCATTTTCCAACAAGTTCAAGCAAATTCTTGCAGAGCAAGCATCAATCAAGTCCTAGCTTACCACCATTACTAATATTCTTTTGGGGAAGCATATAGATGGTGCAGGCTCTGCTGGTCTTGCCGCAACCCACTTTTTCTTCCTCCAGACCGCGCGCCCGAAAAAGTGGTTTCTGACTTAGGTAACTCGTTTGGAGTTAGTTTTGGAGTCGCCACCTAATAAATTATTTAACTAGGCGTATTAGATACTTAAAAGCATTTCTAACAAATTTTAAAGATAACTTTGAGTTGGTCTACTAATCAGAGATTTGGGTAACTGTTCAAGTTAACCTAGAAGGAAGAGGTTAGGCATCTCCTAAATTCCACAAATGTGGTTCCCAACCGAGTTCTATAATTGGGTTTAGCATATTCAATTTTGGTTAAAACGGGACACAAGCTACATCAAATAAACTAATAGGATATGGTACACAAATAAGTTAAAGCATTACTAAAATAGGATAGTTTAAAAGTATAGTTTAAATAAAGGATATGATATGCAAAATAGTTAAAACGAACAGTTTAGTATAAGTTGCAGAGACAGCTTTGAATAATGGTCCTATTGCATATATAACCGTGAATTAAAACAATTAAGCAGTTGACAAACTAATTAAAAGACCCTAATTTTTATAAACCTATTATTCAGATCAGAACCAGACTTTTATATAGTTTCAGAATCCGCTATCAAATATGTAGCTCGGGTAATTTCAATCATATCCGAGGGGCTTTATTCCCCTTAACCCCCTACCCTCTTTAATATTTAAACTAGCGCCTATACTAATATTTTAAAACGTCCTAAAGGCTTTGCTAGCGTCGCAAGCTTAATGTCCCGGAGGCTTACGGGACACCAAAAAATTAAAAATATCCAGACCCACTAAATTTAATTAGTTGCCCCGAACTAAACACACTAGGCGTCAAACAATGATACAGTTATACTTATGTCACATAAGTTAAAAAATAAACAAGTGCAAATTTTAAATTTTTAAGAAAAAAGAAGTAGGCATCCAAATTAATAAATAAGCATATTATTCGAAATTTCAGCATAAGAAACACAAAAGAAAATTAAAAAATTGAAGCTGTTAACGGGTCTGTCGGGTCGCGTCGGACCCGACTCGTTTCTGCTCGATTTGGCCTGATTTGTGTTCATCCAACTCTGGACTGTCTAAATTTTGCCTTGTTTACATGTAAACGTTGAAGATTTCCGAGATATTGCTATGTTTACTCTTTATTCCGATTGATTTGTGTGCAGATTTCTTGTTCATTACTTTTTGGATTTGCTTGACAAAATAATTGCAACAGCCCCGGAACAGTTTCAAATCAATTAAATTCTATTCTTATCATCAAGTACAGTGAGTTCCTAGATTAAAAATAAATTTTCATCCAAATCCGAATTCATTTCGTTCCAATTCAATTTGTGCTTTTCTTCTTTCATTTCGTTGTCTTTTTATAAATTCCATCCATTAGCTTTAATTTTCTGTTCTTTGCTACAACAACTCCATTCTATCCAGAATTGGATTGAGTTTTACTGTTGAATCGGACTTGAGCGCGAAGAGAAAACTTGCATTAGCCAAGAGAGGTAAAAGGCAAGTGTGGTGAGAGTATTCGAGAGAGTAAAACCCAATCATTGAGTGTAAAACGAGTGGATTGAGTGCAATCAAATCGAGTGTACACACTTAGGGAGTGAATTGGTGAGGACTCTTTCTACTAACCTTTGTTTGTTTAAATGTTTGTAGGTACTATGGCTCAAAAGGAAGTTAATGTGAACATGGAGACAAATACCTTGATTCATGCGATGATGGCACACTTTGATGCACTCCATGATGAATTCAAGGAAATCAAAAGAACCGTTGATGACCTATCCCAAAAGTCTAGACTTCAAGAGTCGGGAAAGTAAGTGGTGGAGACACCTCCAACCGTGGGGGTGCGAGGTGATGGTCCTAGTAGGATTTCTCAGGCTAATGACTGTTACTCTCATATGGTGGCCCAAGACACCTACTCTCCAAATGACACTCCACAAGCAAAGGATCCCATTCATGATCTTCCAAGAAATGAACTTCCGAGAAATAAAACTCCAAGGCATGAAAGAATGGTCAACCACAAAATGATCATCAATATGATGACGAATCCTTCCATGCACATGATGATAAGACCCAAATTGGCCTAAACGACAACCATCAAGAACCAAGCTTGAAGAGCACAAGGAATGCAAGTCAAGGGCTCCGGATGACGTCTTGAAGATCATGCATTGGAGCGCCAAGGAAGGAGGAGCACGGGAGACACATTTCGGCGCGTTTCAAGGGCTCAGGAAAGCAGGCGGACCGCCTAGTCAAAGGGGCGGCCGCCCACTCTTTGCTTGCTCTCTGGAGCTGCTCCAGGCGGACCACCTACTCCAAGGTGGCGGACCGCCTACTCCTATTAGGCTGGCCGCCTACTCCAACTAGGCCAGGCGCCTACTGTGCTGAAGGGTTGCGGGATTCCTAGTTTATTTGCTATGTTTTGGATGACTTTAGCCCTACGTGGCCTTTATTATTTTAACCCACTTTAGGGGTATTTTTGACGTTACATTAAGAGTGTGGAACACCTATTAATACCACACTTAGTCCATTATTTCATAAGTTAGTCATTGTTGAAGATAGAATCTTGAGAGAGAACATTGAAGAGGCCGAGCCCTTCTTGTGTGAGCCCGAGGCTCGTTTATGTCTCGACTTGGAACCTATGGAGATCGACATCTAGTTAGATTCCATTGTAAGGTTCAAGTTTCCCTTCTCCCCTTTTGAATTCAATTAACGTTAGTAAATTGAATTCGATTCTTTCTTCTATTTTCTTGCCTTCCCAATCTTGATTTCTTGTTATCCTTTACTTGCTTCCGCTCGATTATCGTATAGTTTGCTTCCGCGTATTTTGATCCTTATCATTTGGTATCAGAGCACGGATAGGTTTTTTTCTTACAAACCCTCGATCGTGACTCTTTATCTTTGTGTTTGTTGTTCTTGTTCTTGAAAAATTGAAGAAAACAAAAAAAAAAAAAATAGAAAAACTTGAAAATTGAACAAATTTTGGTGGAACTTGTTGGATTGGAACACCCATGCGTTAAAAATCATTGGGGTTTGTTCCTTATTGTATTCCCGATCTTTTGATACCAAAATTACAAAATTTGGTGGTGTATTTCAAAATTTGAAGAAATCAAATTCCCAAAATTTTCAAAGAACCCTAGAACTTGCTCAAGAATCAAAATTGATTTTTTGTTGTTTGATTTATTGGGGATTGTTTAGAAACATCATATACACCTTTGGGTATCATTAGAATCGAAAACAAGTCGAAAACGTTGGATTTTGAGTGCTAAACGAGCCAAAAACCAATTTTCGGACCGTGCTGAGAAGCCTAGTAGGCGGACCGCCTACTCCTAAGAGGTGGACCGCCTCTTTTCATGCTATTCTCTGGATTTTGAGTAGGCGGGGCGCCCCTTTACCGAGGCGGACCGCCCACTCCTGGGGAGGCTCCGTTTGGCTTCGTTTTGTGTGTTTTTGTGTTCCGTTTGTTTCCGTACCTCTTGGTTAGTGTTTCTAAGGTATTAGTCCTACTTTATTAACACTAATCTTTGATTCCTTAGGGTGTTTGTGTGTCTTGAAGTCTATACTTAAAGTCGTAGAATTTGCTTGCTTCAAGTGCGCACTAAACTAGCTTCCGTACATCGAGTCGCATCAACTCCAATCCCGACCATTACTTGGATATACTAGTTGATTGATCTTACCATTGTGGTTCCTAAAAGAGATAAGGGCATCTTTGGGTGGGGGTTTGGGAGTGTGCACCCTAAAAAGAGTGTTGAGAGCCACCACCAAAGGTAAGGGAGAGCAAGTGAGGTTGTTTATACTAACCTTTGCACTTTCTTAACATGTCTTTTGCAGGTACAAGGAGCCATAAGGGAGGTTTGGAGGGAAGTAGGAGTGGTGAGAAAGGTGTGAGTGATTGGGAGTTAGTTGAAGCTTACCTCCCGAGCCTCATGACTATGATGGAGGAAATGGATACTCGACTCCAACACTTGGAGGATGAGATGGAAGAGAATGAGGCTGAGGGAAGAGATGGAATGAGTCGCACTATGGGTTATGGTATTGCTAGTAGTGGTGAAAGGAGGAAGTACCCAATTAGTGAAGGTACTATTGAGGGGATGTGTAAAGGGCGTTACATGGATGAACTCATGAGTAAAAGAGATTGGTGTCAATTCATAGTGAGCCTTAATGGGAATCATGGGTATGTGCTCCAAGTGGATAGTGGTGAAGCAAGTTGGATTAGCCATCTTCTGGTGAGAAGGTTGGGAATACCTTGTGTTGATGGAATGGCTAGGGTAGTTATTTCACAAAGGAACTTTGAAGAAGAAGTGGAGTGCAAAGTAGGTCCTTTGGTGGGATGTGATGTCATGTTGGGAAAGCCTTGGCTTTTCAATAAGCCCTTCAAGTTCGCCAACTTCCTTGATGGCTATCTTGTTAAAGCACAAGGGAAGATACAATCCCTCCTTCTTAGGAAAGAAGAAGTACAACCAAGCACGCCCATGAACATGAGAAATGGAGGAACACCATTGAGGAGAAGCCCTATGACCCAAAGGGTGCAAACAAGAAGTCCTACGAACATGAGAAGTAGTGGGGCGCCATTGAAGAGAAGTCCTACAATCCCAAGCAATGGTGGGACTAGTGCAAGAAGAGAGTTGACATATGTCAACAAGGTGAACCCCAAACCACAAGCTCTAAAGCAAAGTGGTTCACCAACAAAGAAGAAAGAGACATCAAGTGATGAGTCTCTTAGTCCTAGATTCCGGGTTGATGTTAAAAGTCCACCTACTCCGGCCAAGGGTATTCTTGGGCCTTGTCCCAACTCACCCGAATTTGAGAGACAAAAGATTGAGAGGAGTAAGGGAGTGACCGGTGACATTCCTCGAGCGGAAAAAGGAGAGGATGTATTGAGTGATGTGAGTGGGATGTCACCACCCGAATCTACACCCGACCTTGAAAAGAAAATGAGGGAAAAGAAAGAGAGAAAAAGAATTGTAAAGAGTGAGGACACCCCTTATTCTAACCCTAACCCTTTATCTTTTTCTTCTACTTGTGTGACTTCTTGTGTAGGAAATCTTGGAGGCAAGCGATTGGAGCCTCAATCATCTTCCAAAAGGGAAAGACAAGGTGAAGCGAACCTTCAATGTGAGCTTCAAGGTGGAGAGTCAATTCAAGATACGTCAAGTGCAATGAGCGAGCAAGATGGCCACTCAAAGGTAAGTGATAGCTCGTCCCTTGAACATGCTACTTCCTTGTCTCATGATAGTGTTTGTGCTAACTCAACACTAGTTGATGATTTGTATGATTACAATGTGTTTGCAACTAGTGTAGAGTCGAATGGTCAACTTGTGTGTGATTGTGAACCACTAGTTGAGAGGGAGGATAAGCCACATCATGATATGAGCTCGGTTTTCATTGAACCTCTCATTAGTGAGGAATGTGTAGTTGACCTTGCTTGTGAACCTTGTTATGATACCCCACCCATATTTGACAAAGGGGAAGATGAGTTGAATGAATACCCTATCCTTTCCCTTGATGAATTGCTTGATAATGGTGGACTTATGTGTTGTAGTGAGGTTGGTAGTGACCTTGAGGAGTCCCTAGTGATTGAGATGGATCGGATTGTTTTCAATGACTCCTCGGGTAATAGTGATGAACCTAGTCTTGATACCATGCTTTTGTGTGACCATGAATTTGAGGTGCATGCTTTTACATTTCCATTGTGCGAAGATAATCTCATTTGTGGTAGCGAATTGTATCGGACTAGGATTGGTAGTCGAATAGAACCTCCATGGTTTGAAAGGTTAGACTCTATGGATGATCCAGTGTTTGGAACTCCAAGTGGGATGAGTGGTCTTGATATTGGTTGTGTTAAACCATCTTCTAGTAGTCCTAATCTTCATTGTGGGGACTATAATGATGAAGGGCCAATTTTGGAGACCTTTCTTTGGAGCTTGCCTAATGAGGGAGATTGTCTTAGAGATGGATTTGGAGGTGAGGAAGCCACTCTTGGTGTGTGTAAGAGTTCTTCCAAGAAGGGGAGTGGAGTATTTGATGTTAGTTGTCAATTGAACTATTTTGTTTACTCCACTCCACATGTTGATCACACCTTGGGTGTTGAGCATGCCAAAGCCGATAGGTCACATTGTGATAATATTAGTTTGAAGGCTTGGTGTGTTGATTATAAGCTTAGGGGTCATAGGGAATTTGATTGCTATACCTTGCATGTTCCATATCCTATTGATCTCTTTATTTGTTCTTGTGTTGGGTGCACTTTAATTTGGAGTCAAGTACTTGTTGTTTCCTTTGGAGACATAAGCTTTTTACTTGTTATTGATTCTTGGCTCTATCACAAGAGTGTGTTTTCCCACACTTTTGCCACTAACCTACTCTTGTAGTGGGAAGCTTTGTTTGTGCTTGTTTTGAATGTAGGCTTGATGGTTTGATTTCGAGGATGAAATCCTTTCAAGAAGGGGAGGATGATAAGACCCAAATTGGCCTAAACGACAACCATCAAGAACCAAGCTTGAAGAGCACAAGGAATGCAAGTCAAGGGCTCCGGATGACGTCTTGAATATCATGCATTGGAGCGCCAAGGAAGGAGGAGCACGGGAGACACATTTCGGCGCGTTTCAAGGGCTCAGGAAAGCAGGCGGACCGCCTAGTCAAAGGGGCGGCCGCCCACTCTTTGCTTGCTCTCTGGAGCTGCTCCAGGCGGACCACCTACTCCAAGGAGGCGGACCGCCTACTCCTATTAGGCTGGCCGCCTACTCCAACTAGGCCAGGCGCCTACTGTGCTGAAGGGTTGCGGGATTCCTAGTTTATTTGCTATGTTTTGGATGACTTTAGCCCTACGTGGCCTTTATTATTTTAACCCACTTTAGGGGTATTTTTGACGTTACATTAGGAGTGTGGAACACCTATTAATACCACACTTAGTCCTTTATTTCATAAGTTAGTCATTGTTGAAGATAGAATCTTGAGAGAGAACATTGAAGAGGCCGAGCCCTTCTTGTGTGAGCCCGAGGCTCGTTTATGTCTCGACTTGGAACCTATGGAGATCGACATCTAGTTAGATTCCATTGTAAGGTTCAAGTTTCCCTTCTCCCCTTTTGAATTCAATTAACGTTAGTAAATTGAATTCGATTCTTTCTTCTATTTTCTTGCCTTCCCAATCTTGATTTCTTGTTATCCTTTACTTGCTTCCGCTCGATTATCGTATAGTTTGCTTCCGCGTATTTTGATCCTTATCACATGATAACTATGATTTTGATACATTTCTCTACTCGGAGGAGGCACGACAAGGAGGATATAGGGGTCGAGGTGGTCGATCTGGGAGAGGTTACTAAGGGAGAGCGGAACGTGAAGAGGACTACTATGACTATGGGGGTCATGGTGGAAATTGAAGGCATTATGATGATGAGCGGCGATTGAATACTATCAAGATCAATCTTCCTACTTTCCAAGGAGGTAGTGATCCCGAAGATTATCCAGAATGGGTTGTAAAAATGGAAAGGATCTTCCAAACCAACAATGTGTAAGAAGCTACAAAAATCAAGTATGCCATCACTCAATTTAAAGGTTGTGCTTCTACTTGGTAGGAATCTAAGCATAGGGAAAGGGAGACTCATAGGCTACTTGCGGAGGATGGATGGATAGTGATGCAATACGAACCAGGCTCACCTGTTCGATTCATCAAGCAAGTCCACCGAGGAGTCACATGGCATCCACGATCAAAGTGTGACCGGGATGGAAGATGCTGAAGACTGCCTCACCGCGCAGCAACGTGGAAATCCACCGAGCAGGCAACAAGTGACTGTGATCGTTGCTGACACTGACTTTGGAAGCTTTGAGACCGGGCACAACTTATGAGAGCTCAACGATCAAGTTTGAGCCCGAAGGAAGAAATGACAAGCTCGAGCCCGAAGCTGAAAGCAACCGATCCAAGGAAGAACGACGCCGAACGAAGAATCGATCGAAGGGCTACAAGTGTGCCCGAGGCAGGAGAGCGTTCGATTCCAAATGTGACCGAGGCAAACAAGCGACCGAAGACAAGGTGTTCGAGCTGAGCTGCCGAACACATCAAACTGCTCCAGCCCTGCGTGGCTTTGTCTCATTGGTCACCTGTGACCATTTACTATTTTGCCCTTTTAATGTTGTCTATATAAACTCCTAGCAAAGCTCATTAGAGGACAGTTAGCTGATATTGAATTGAGAGAATAGAGATAGAATTGGCCGAGCCATTCTTGTTGAAGCCCGAGGCTTCGTTTATGCCTTCTATGGCTTGGAACCGAAATGGATTTCATCCCTAGTATGAATTCCTTGTTAGGTTCAAGTTTCATTTCTCCCTTGGATAATCAATCAATGAGTTGACTTAGATTATCCATTCTTTCTTCTATTTCTGTTCTCCCCCTTCCCCGAATTCTTGTTATCCGTGTTACTTTTATTGCTTCCGCATCTTATCTTCATCGTTTCCGCGTCTTGTTTGTTGTCTCCGATTGCAAAGCTTCGACTCCGGTTTAGCTTGCATCAGATAGCTATGAAGGCCATGATGGAAGATCGATTCTTACCTAAGAACTATGATGAAGAATTGCTCAAGAAGTTCTATAACTTGAGGCAACAAAGCAAAGGGGTCCCGGAATACTTTGATGAGTTTGAGAAGACAAGAATAAGGGCTAATATTCAAGATGGGGACCGACTCCTCATTCCAAGGTTTTGTGGGGGCTTGAATAAGGAAATTTCTTCTCCAGTGGGATTGCACCAATTTGATTTCTTGTATGATGCTTTTCAAGCGGCGCTTAAGGTGGAGAAAGGGCTTAAGTTGGAAAAGTCCTACAAGTCCAAGAATATCTCCTCTAATTGGAGCAAAGGAAGGGACAATGTGAAGACATATTCCCCATCGGAAAAAGCAAAGGAGCCCAAGCAAGAGTTCAAGGACCAATTTGACAAAGCCAAGCCCAAAAAAGAGCCAAAGGTGGGAGGTAACATAGCTAAACTTGAAAGTTTGTCTAACTTTTAATGTTATAAATATAATGGCCGAGGCCATATGATTAGGGGTTGTCCAAATAGGAGAACCATTATTGCCTTGGGTGATGGTGGTTATCAAATGGGTGATAGTGATGTAGAGGAGGTAGATGGGGATATTCCTTGTGATGATGACTTTGATGGGGGGAGAGGAGAAGGTAAGCAATTTCAGGAAGACATCGCCGCTACTCTTGTGGTAAGGAGGATAATGGGAGTGCAAGTGAAGGAGGATTCGAATCAAAGGGAGAATTTGCTTCATGCTTATTGTAAGGTCCAAGGAACCATTTGTTCTCTTATCATTGATAGTGGTAGTTGTGTCAATGTAGTGATTAGCACTTTGATTGATCAACTCAAGCTTCCCACTAGAAAACGTCCACAATCCTATAAGCTACAATGGTTGAATGAATATGGAGAATTAAAGGTGATCAAGCAAGCTTTGATAAAACTTAAGATAGGAGACTACCATGATGAGCTCTTATTTGATGTAGTTCCAATGCAAGCTTGTCACATTTTGCTTGGTAGACCTTGGCAATATGATCGTTTCGCAAAGCATGATTGCAAGACTAACAAGTATGCCTTAGATTTGGAGGGTCGAAAATGTATTCTTAATCCATTGACTCCGGCTCAAGTGGGTGAGGGATATAGAAAGATGAGGGAGTTGAAGTTGAAAAGAGAGACAGAAAAGAAAGAGGGAGTTGATGGGGATGAAAGAGTAGGAGTTGTCACACAAAAGAATGATGAGACAAAAGAGGGAGTGAATATGTTCTTGTCAAAAAAGGAGTGCTTGAATGATGTGAAGGGGGGAATTCCTATGATTCTCCTCCTGCACAAAGACCATGTTTTGTTTATTAATGAACTAACCACTTCTTTGCCTACTTCTATTTCTTCTCTTTTGCAAGGTTATGAAGACATCTTTCCCGAAGAGTTGCCTAGTGGATTGCCACCACTAAGAAGCATTGAGCATCAAATTGACCTTGTTCCAGGCTCACAATGGCCCAACAAGGCTGCCTATAGAAGCAACCCGGAGGCCACTAAAGAGCTCCAAAGGCAAGTGGAGGAGCTGCTTGGAAGATGACTTGTGCAAGAAAGCTTTAGCCCATGTGTGGTCCCGGTCATCCTAGTACCAAAAAAAGATGGGACTTGGTGCATGTGTGTAGATTGTAGAGCCATCAACAAGATAATGGTAAAGTATCGTCATCTTATCCCTAGATTAGATGATATGCTTGATGAGTTGTGTGGTTCTTGTGTGTTTTCTAAAATTGATTTGAGGAGTGGCTACCACCAAATCCGGATGAAACCGGGTGATGAGTGGAAGACAGCCTTTAAGACTAACTTTGGTCGTTATGAGTGGCTTGTCATGCCTTTTGGGTTGTCCAATGCTCCTTCAACCTTTATGAGGTTGATGAATCATGTGCTTAAATCTTTCATTTTAAAATTTGTTGTAGTTTACTTTGATGGCATCCTTGTCTATAGAAAATTCATTGATGAACATGCTAATCATTTGAAACAAGTGTTTGATGTTTTGAGAAAGGAGCAATTATTTGCTAACTTGAAAAAGTGCTCCTTTGTGTTGATAAAATTGTGTTTCTTGGTTTTGTAGTAAGTGCAAACGGTGTGGAAGTTGATGAGGCTAAAGTGGAGGCCATTAGGGATTGGCCCACTTCTAATAGCATTGGTGATGTGAGAAGTTTCTATGGGTTTGCTAGCTTTGATAGGAGGTTTCTGAGGGGATTTAGCACTATTGCCGCACCACTGACCGAAATGAAAAGGAAGGATAAGGCATTTGTGTGGGGAAAAGAAAAAGAAGAGGCTTTTACAAAATTGAAAGCAGTGCTTAGCTCTACACCTCTCCTTCAATTACCCAATTTTGATAAAACCTTTGAAGTTGAGTGTGATGCTAGTGGAGTAGGAATTGGAGCCGTGTTGATGCAAGATCAAAAACTCATTGCCTATTTTAGTGAAAAACTTAAGGGAGCAACTACTAAATACTCCACTTATGACAAAGAATTGTATGCCTTGGTGAGAGTATTGGCAACATTATCTTTGGTCAAACGAATTTGTCATTAGAACCGATCACCAATCTTTGAAACATCTCAAATTCCAAGAGATGTTGAATGTGAGACATGTCAAATGGGTGGAATTCCTTAAGACCTTTCCTTATGTCATCCATTACAAAAAGGGAAAAGAGAATGTGGTGGTGGATGCCTTGTAAAGGAAGTTTGTGCTTCACTCAAAAAGACAAGCGTTGTTGAATACTTTAGGGCCCAAGCTCATGGGTTTTGAAAGCATGAAGGAGATGTATGCCTGTGACCCAGAATTTTGGAAACTTTATGCTAATTGTGAGTTGGAGGAAAGGGGAGGAAGAATCACTAGATTGTGTGGTGAGGAGGAACCAAGTGGTGATGTGGAGAAAAAGAGGTTCCAACAGGTTTGAAAGGTTCATGTTTAGAAATGGGAAGTTGTGTGTGCCTAGTTCATCTTGGAGGGAGTTGTTAGTGAGGGAGGCACATAGTAGAGGACTAATGGGGCATTTTGGAGTGGGGAAGACTATGGAGATCCTTCAGGAGCAATTTTATTAGCCTAGGATGAAGGTGGATGTTGTGAGAGTGTGTGGTTAATGCTTGGAGTGTAAGCAAGCCAAGTAAGCTACTTCCACATAGTTTGTACTCATTCCTCCCTATTCCCTTAGGTCCTTGGCTTGACATTTCTATGGACTTTGTACTTGGATTGCCTAGACCAAAATGGGAAAAGATAGCATCTTTGTGGTAGTTGATTGATTTTCTAAAATGACACATTTCATTCCTTGTCATAAAATTGACGATGTATCCCATGTAGCCAATTTGTTTGTTGAGCATGTACTTAAATTGCATGGGGTCCCGAAGACTATTGTTAGTGATAGGGATTCCAATTTCCTTAGTCATTTTTGGAAGGAATTGTGGGGAATGCTTGGCACTAAGTTGTTGTTTTCTACTTCTTGCCATCCCCAAACCGATGGCCAAACCGAGGTTGTCAATAGGACCTTGGGAGCCTTGCTTAGAGCCTTGGTTAAGGGAAAACTTGCTTCTTGGGAAGATCACTTACCTTTGATTGAGTTTGCATATAATAGAACCATGCATACTTCTACTTGCATGACTCATTTCGAGGTTGTGTATGGTTTCAACCCCCTAACCCCCTTGGATCTCACGCCTTTGTCTCAAGATGTGGTTTTAAGCTTAGATGCCAAGGTGAGAGCTCAAGAAATGAAGAAACTCCACGAACAAATGAGGAAACAACTTGAAAAGAAGAGTTAAGAAGTTGCCAGAAAAGCTAACAAGGGGAGAAAGAAGATTGTCTTTGAACTGGGAGATTGGGTTTGGGTTCATTTCCGGAAAGATAGATTTCCTAACAATAGGACGAGCAAGTTGATGCCAAGAGGTGATGGCCCGTTTCAAATCCTTGAACGGCTCAATGAAATTGCATACAAGGTTAATTTGCCAAGTGACTACCAAGTGCACAACACTTTCAATGTGTGCGACTTGTCTCTGTCCAAAGTTGATGACCAAGCTAATTCGTGGACGATTCTTCTCAAGAAAGGGAGAATGATGCAACCCGGCCCGTGAATAAACCATTTACTAGAAGCCAAGCACGAGAGTTGCAACAGGTGCAGGCCACATTCTCAAAATGGAGCTATTGGAGCAGATGTTGGAGGCTTCAGGACCTGTTTGCAAGCTCACTGCCTCAGAGCCAGAACTTGTTCATCGCAATCGCGAGACATCAGACATGATCGCGCAAGGTCCAGACAATATTCAGACACGATCTCGTAGGAAGCTGAAAAGGGGTGAAGACAGCTGCTCTTTGCGATTGCGTGACCATAGTCGCGATCACGAATCTCTGGGTGCTCAGACAGCGTGGTCTCGCGTGTGTTGGCGCGATAGCGCTTAGACGTCAACCAGAAGGCCTCTTTTAGTTTAATGACTTGTTGCAGCCCATTTCAAGGGAAGTTAAGGCATTGTTTGCCATTTTTAGGAACCACTATATAAGATTCTTATTCATCATTTATTAGGGTTAACTTTTGATGACATTAATGATTGTGAGTTTATTGGCTAAGCTTGTTTGCTTAAGTATATTTGATGCAGCCCGAAGTACTGATCAAGTGCTCGATAATCCACCGAAGTCAATGGCTGATCAACCGAGGCCGATAACTCAAAGCCAAGCCAAATTGCTACATGACATGCACATTCAGTTGGCTTGGCCAGAAGGAAGCATGTGTTCAGAGGAAGAATTGCAAAATGCTAGAGCCGAAGGCCCTATCTTCAAGTTTGAGCCCGAGGACGAAGTGACCGAACACCAACTCTTGGTGCGGAGCAACACAGAGCAAAACACAGCAACTTATGTTCGAAGTCAAGTGTGCGCCCGATGACAAATGTGTTCGAGCAAGCAACCGAGCACCGAAGTCAAGGCTGCCGAATACTCACTCAAAAGTGTGATCGAGCAAGAAACCGAGCACCGAAGTCAAGGCTGCCGAACACACTTTAGTTCACCCCTGCGTGGCTTGCTGTTATTGGTCATCTGTGACCATTTACTATTGTATCCTTAGCATAGCCTATAAATACTCATTTACATTTCATTATGAGTAGCTAGTTTTTGGATATTGATGAATGAATGTAATTGCCGAGAGCATTTCCTTGACTCCGATGTGAGCAAAACCCCAGTGTGGGCTTTTGGACTTGTGGCTTTCGGTAACTCCGATTGAACATTTCCTCTTTGATCATTCAGTTTGCAAGAGGCAATGTTCTCTTGAGGATTGTTGCATAGTTTAGGTGCTCTTTCCTTCTACTTGAATCATACCAAGACCAGTTCCTTGGTGCCGTTCAAGCAAGTAAAGTTGTGTCAAACTTTTATCTTTTTTTCCGCTGTTGAATCGGTTGCAAAGCTTGTCTTCGGATTTGGCTTGCACCATCTTGGTATCATAGCACGGTTTGGGCTTGTTTCTATAACCCCAAATCCTGTTCGAAGTTATCTTTAAATTTCGTCCGTTTGCGTCTTTGTTTTCAGTTTCGTGTTTTTGTTATTGTTCTTTTTACTGTTGGTGTTTATTGTTGGTGTTGTTATCTTTTTAAAAAAAAAAGTAGAAAAGAAAATTCAAAAATTTTGTTGATTATTGGTTGATTGAATCAAACGACTATTGAATCTTGTTCACCAATATCCAAGGATTGTTTTGAGCACCCGACGTACAACGTTTGTGACTATAGTTTCTTGACAAATTTTGGACTGATTTGAGCTTAGTGGTGACTGAACTCGAACTCCAGCTTGTCTTGGATGATGCCGATGAAGACTGGTGGTTCTTGAGTATTTTGGGGTTGTTTGGTGCTTAAATTTTCGAAGCCTAAGATTTAAACCGTCATCCGTACGCCGGAAAATTGTTACAATCTTAACAGTGTACGGACACGAGGAGCTGAATCTTAGCTCAAAGGACTTTGAACTGATTTCCTTCGATTGTTGTTGTACCGGAGTTGAAAGCAACCCAGAGATTCTGTTTACATCTTGGACAGTGAACGAAATGAAATTTTGTCCATACACCAGAGCAAAAGATTCACTGTTCCATTGAGAACTTTTAGATTCAAAACCCCAGGTGAAATCATGTCGGCTTGAAAAGGGAAATCGGATAAGGTAAAACCCTATCCGTACCAAGGAGGGACCACCTTTGTACGAACAAGTTGGCGTGTTCGGAGAGAAATACTCGAAGGTGGAACCGAAGGGTAGATTATCGTAGGATTTCACTTTTCTTTGTGTTCGAAAATTCACGATAGTGGATCTCTAGAGTAAGCTCTTATACTCGAGGTCGTACTATCGCATCTGAGCTTTTAGGAAATCGTGCGAGGGGTGACCGAAGTCCCAAATTTCATAGAAATTTCTTTTGACTCCCCGTGCTCAGCTAAAAAGCATCCGTTCCATCGAGTCGAACATCACTTCACTCTTCCCGAAGAGACAGTGATTATTGTCGAACTTGAAGGATCTTAGAAGACATTGATCAATCAGACGAGCCATTGCTAACAAGTCTTTGAGCGACCAAGGACACTTACCCCTAAATTGAGTGCAACCGAGCGCTGCTAAAAAGTGAGGGAGTGTTTGAGGTTGATTTCACTAACGTTTGTTGTTTTGCAGGTATAATGGCAAACGAAGGAGATAACCCAATGAAGGCGACCTTGGATATCATCATATCCAAGTTGGACGATATATCTTTGAGACTTGAGAATGTTGAAAGGAGGACCCCGAGCGTCCAAATTCAATACGGAGAAGGAACAAGCCGAGGTTCTACTCCAACTCCTGTCCCTTTTAAGGAGGTAGTGAAGAAATATGAGCTGAGAACCGATGTCGCTCCACAAGAGCATGAGTTGGGAATTCCCCAACAAGTGGGAATTCCCCACCATTTCGGCATTCCCCAAAGATATGTTCCACTTCCAAAACCCATTCGAAATGTTCCACCATTCGAGCAAGCTGAGGAAGCTCAAGTTGGAGAAGGAGCCAAAGATGGAAATGAAGACTATGGGTATGATTTTCCCTATCAGAATAGGAGACAAATGTTTGGAGGTAGGAATACAAACGGAGGTAGAGGCCGAGGTCGAGGGCCACACTACGGTTACGAAGGAGGGAATACGAGGAGAGAATATGGTGCTTTTGGTGAAAACTTGGGAGCTCAACTGGAGCCCTACCAAGGAGGTCGAGATCACTTCAACCTCAACAGTGTGAAGATCAATATGCCCACATTCAAAGGGTGTAGTGATACATCCAAGTACATCGAGTGGGAGTTGACAATGGATCGAATTTTTGACACCAATGAGATGACCGAACTGAAGAAAGCCACCTATGCTATATCATCGTTTGAATCCTATGAATCTATGTGGTGGGAAACGGTGAAGAGATCGAGGAGAAGATCAGCATTGCCCGTAAATCTTACATGGGAAGAAATGAAGCGGGTAATGAGAGAGAAATATGTCAATGCTTCATATCGACATGATCAACTCAAACAACTTTACGAGTTGAAGCAGGGTTCATGAACAGTGGACGAATACTATCATGAGTTCTTGCAAGTTCAAATGGCCTTGAATATGGATAAAGAGGATGAAGAGTAAGTTGATGTTCGATTCAAGAATGGGTTAAGTCGAGATATAGCCTTCCAATTGAGGTTTCACAAGTTCCAATGTCCATTTGGAGTATATGAAGCTGCAGTTGAAGCTGAGAAATGCCTTAAGGAGGATAAGTCCAACCGTTACCGGAGTACAACTACTACCCCGGTAAATAAACCAAAGGAGTGGAAGAGCCCGAACACTAGTGGCACCGATGTAAAACCCGAAGTGAAGAAGACTTATGAAAACTGACGCCAAATGTGGGAGGTAACTCTAAGACTCAGTTGAATACACCATCGTCTTCTTCTACCCAATGCCACAAGTGTCAAGGATATGGTCATTTTGCTAGAGATTGTCCTACTTGGAAGGCCATAATTCTTATCGATGGAAAGCCCCAAGAACAGGATAGTGAACCCGAAGAGGAGAATAGTGATGAAGGGGAATTAATTTCTGAAGGAGAAGATGCAATCGAGGATGATGACCCTCGAGCATTTCTTGTTGTGAGAAGAAGCTTGAGTGTGATGTTAGCCGAAGACAATGAGAATGTGCAACGTGAGAATCTTTTTCATGCTAGATGCCGAGTCATGGGTGTGGTCTGCTCTATGATCATTGACTCCGGTAGCTGTGCTAACGTTGTTAGTCAAACATTAGTTTCTCCACTGAAGTTACCCACCTTGAAGCACCCGAACCCATATCGGTTGCAATGGCTTAATAAATGTGGTGAACTAAAGGTTGTGAAACAAGTGTTAGTCAAGTTCAAAATTGGCAACTACATTGACGAGCTCATGTTTGATGTGTTGCCGATGCAAGCTTGCCACCTTCTATTTGGGAGGCCATGGCAATTTCATCGGAATGTTGTGCATAATGGCAAAGCTAATACTTATACTGCCACTCACGAGGGAAGAAAATTCGTGCTTACACCGTTGACTCCGAAGCAAGTCAGTGAGGACTATAAAAGAATGAAGGAGCTGAAGGAAGCGGCTAAAGCTAAGGACCCCATCGGTGTACCAATTGCGGTCGAAGCAAAAGCTCCATCACCCGAAGTCAAAAATATTTGTGCAATCATGCAACCGGGTGAAATTTTACAAGGCAACGACACCGGTCGAATGATGATTTGCCTCGTGCATAAGGGTATCCTTTTAACACCAAATGATGATTTAACTAACGATAACCCTTTGCCTTTGTCTGTTCGTAAAGTTTTGCAGGACTTCGAGGACATATTTCCCGAGGAAATGCCAGGTGGATTGCCTCCATTACGAGGAATCGAGCACCAAATAGATTTAGTGCCGGGGTCACAAATCCCCAACAAGCCTGCATACCGGTGTAATCCCGAAGACACCAAACAGCTCCAAAGACAGGTTGATGAGTTGCTGAACAAGGGCTTCGTTTGAGAGAGCTTGAGTCCTGCCGTCGTTCTTGTTATCCTTGTCCCGAAGAAAGATGGAATATGGCGAATGTGCGTTGATTACCGAGCAGTCAACAAAATAACGGTAAAGTATCGTCATCCTATCCCACGATTAGATGACATGCTAGATGAGTTAAGTTGTTCTTCATGCTTTACGAAGATAGACCTCAGGTCCGGTTACCACCAGATCCGAATGAAACCCGGAGACGAGTGGAAAACCGTATTCAAGACCAAGTTTGGTCTATTTGAATGGTTGGTAATGCCTTTCGGCTTATCCAACGCACTGAGCACATTCATGCGACTGATGAACCATGTGCTCAAATCATTCATAAATAAGTTTGCTGTCGTTTACATCGATGACATCCTTATTTATAGTAAATCTGTGGATGAACATGTCGAACACCTAAGGCTGGTGCTTGATAAGCTTAGAGAAGAGAAGTTATATGCTAACTTCAAGAAATGTGCCTTTTATGTCGAACGTGTAGTCTTTCTAGGATTCATTGTCAGTGCTAGTGGTGTTGAAGTAGACGAATCAAAAGTCGAAGCCTTCAAAGATTGGCCAACTCTAACCTCGGTAACACAAGTTCGTAGCTTCCATGGCTTAGCTAGCTTTTACCGAAGGTTTGTTCGAGACTTTAGCACCGTGGCAGCCCCTTCGACTGAGCTGATAAAGAAAGACCATCCATTTGTGTGGGGAGAGTCCCAAGAGAGGGCTTTCCAAGAGTTGAAACGGAGGCTATGCTCTGCCCCGTTGTTGCAGCTCCCTGACTTCGGCAAAGCATTCGAAGATGAGTGTGATGCGTCCGGAGTTGAGATCGGAGGAGTACTTATGCAAGAATCTAAGCCGATCGCTTACTTTAGCAAAAAGCTTAAGGGTGCAACCTTGAATTACTCGACGTATGACAAGGAGTTGTATGCCCTCGTTCGATTACTCGCCCATTGGCAACATTATTTGTGGCCTCGAGAGTTTGTGATTAGAAGTGATCATGAGTCCTTGAAACATCTCCGAGGTCAGGAGAAACTAAACCGAAGGCATGCAAAATGGGTTGAATTCATTGAAAGCTTTCCCTATGTAATTCATTACAAAAAGGGAAAAGACAATGTCGTGGCCGATGCGCTATCAAGAAAATTTGCATTAGCGACCACTCTCGCCTCAAGGCTCATGGGATTCGAAAGCATCAAGTCGATGTACGAAGATGATCCCAAGCTGAAATACGTTCGTGACGCAATTTTGAGTGGCCGAAGGGTTGAGAAATACCAGTGGCACGATGGCTACCTCTTCAAGAATGGGAGGGTTTATGTGCCAGTGTCATCGTGGAGGGAGCTCTTGGTTCGAGAAGCTCACTCCGGAGGTTTGATGGGACACTTCGGTGTCGACAAAACTCTTGGTATCCTAACCTAGCAGTTCTATTAGCCAATAATGCGACGAGATATGGAAAAGCTTTGCAACGCTTGTCTCGTTTGCAAGAAAGCTAAATCGAAGTCCAACCCTCATGGATTGGATACCCCATTGCCTGTGCCTGATCGACCTTGGGTTGATATATCCATGGATTTTGTCTTGGGGTTACCAAGGTCGGGGGGAGGACATGATAGCATCTTCGTTGTCGTGGATCGATTTTCCAAAATGGCTCACTTTATTCCTTGCAAGAAATGCGATTGTGCACAACATGTTGCTTCTTTATTTATTGCTCATGTGTTAAAATTGCATGGTGTGCCACGTACAATTGTGAGTGATCGAGACTCGAAGTTCTTGAGTCATTTTTAGAAATGTTTGTGGGGTGCCCTCGGCACCAAACTACTATTCTCGACGTCTCACCATCCTTAGACTGATGGACAGACCGAGATAGTTAACCGAACCTTGGGATCTTTGCTTCGTGCAATGACTAAAGGCAAGGTCGGCAACTGGGCAGATCGTTTGCCCATGATCGAGTTTGCATACAATCGAACGGTGCATCGAATGATAAATATGACCCCGTTCGAGTGTGTGTATGGTTTTAATCTTTTGATTCCACTTGATCTAACCTCATTGCCTCGAGATGTTGTTATTGATTTTGAAAGTACTCACCGAGCCAAAGCTCTGCTCGAGTTGCATGCCAAGGCAAAGAAGAATCTCGAGGAAGCATATGCCAAAGTGGCGATGAAAAAGAACAAGGGGCGAAAGAAGTTGGAGTTGAAGAAGGGAGATTGGGTTTGGGTTCACTTCCGGAGAGAGCGATTCCCGAACCAGAGGAAAGGAAAGTTGGCATCTCGAGGGGATGGTCCATTTCAAGTGCTGAGCAAGATTAACAACAATGCTTATGTGATCGACCTCCCAGGTGAGTATAATGTATCCAACACTTTCAATGTTGCTGACTTAACTCCTTGTGTTGTAGGCCAAGTATTGGGGACAGATTATGAAGCGATTTCGAGGACGAAATATTCTCAAAGAAGAGGAGGATGATGCAGCCCGAAGTGCTGATCAAGTGCTCGACAATCCACCAAAGTCAATGGCTGATCAACCGAGGTCAATAAATCGAAGCCAAGCCAAATTGCTACATGACATGCACATTCAGTTGGATTGGCCGGGAGGAAGCATGTGTTCGGAGGAAGAATTGCAAAATGCTAGAGCCGAAGGCCACATCTTCAAGTTTGAGCCCGAGGACGAAGTGACCGAACACTCTTGGCGCGGAGCAACACAGCGCCGAACACAAGAACTAGTGTTCGAAGTCAAGTGTGCGCCCGATGACAAATGTGTTCGAGCAAGCAACCGAGCACCGAAGTCAAGGCTGCCGAACGCTCACTCAAAAGTGTGATCGAGCAAGCAACCGAGCACTGAAGTCAAGGCTGCTGAACACACTTTAGTTCAGCCCTGCGTGGCTTGCTGTTATTGGTCATCTATAACCATTTACTATTTTATCCTTAGCATAGCCTATACATACTCCTTTACATTTCATTATGAGTAGCTAGTTTTTGGATATTGATGAATGAATGAAACTGCCGAGAGCATTTCCTTGTCTCCGATGTGAGCTAAACCCCAGTGTTGGCTTTTGGACTTGTGGCTTTCGGTAACTCCGATTGAACATTTCCTCTTTGATCATTCAGTTTGCAGGAGGCAATGTTCTCTTGAGGATTGTTGCATAGTTTAGGTGCTCTTTCCTTCTACTTGAATCGTACCAAGGCCAGTTCCTTGGTGCCATTCAAGCAAGTAAAGTTGTGTCAAACTTTTATCTTGTTTTCCGCTGTTGAATCGGTTGCAAAGCTTGTCTTCGGATTTGGCTTGTGCCAATATTTGTCCTTAATTTGCAATTGAACTAGATTCAGTCGAGGATAAATTAGTATAGGTTCCTTTTGTTAGACAATTAGAGGGGTGATTAGGCCTATTTCCCTAATTTGCTTCTTTAATCTTTTCTGATTAAAAGTGGGTCTTGCTTTTATCTATTTCAATTCTTGTTTATGTTCTATCTTGTTGTTTGATTCATATCATCCATAGAGTCATATTAGTTCCACTATTCCCAAAGAGTATTTGGTTGTTGTAGACTTGATTGATTATTGAGGAGGTCTTTCAACTACGGGGAAGACTTTGGAATCAAGCTTGAGTGATTCTACCCACTAAATTGAGTGTACCTGAGTAACATTCAAAAGTGATGGAGTGTGTGAGGACTTTTACACTAACCTCTTTCTTTAGTCTTTGGTTTTTGTAGGTACATGGTCGGAGACGTTGACGAGACTGTTGAGGAATTGGAATCCACTTTTTCCTACCTTTTGGCCAAGGTGAAATTCATAAGTTTGAGGCTTGAGAACCTTGAAAGAGAAAGGACCCCGTGTGTCCCAAAAGAAGCCGGAGAAGAGGAAGCCCGTAATGATAGGACGTTGGGTATTCCCCACAACTTGAGCTTTCCCCAAGGCGATGTTGCTACTCGTTATAGATGTTACACTTCATCTACTCCCATGAGCCAAACTAATGATTGGAAGAGCCCGAGTACCATTGGTGCTAGTGGAGGCTAAGATGTGAAGAAGACTTTTGAAAAGGTACAACCAAGGAGTAACTCTAAAGAGTTGGGAGGTAACTCAAAAACTCATTTTCATGTTCTTTTCAATGTCACAAATGTAAAGTCTATGGGCATGTTCCTAAAGATTGGCCCACCCATTGAACTATGATGATCATGGATGATAGAAGGGTGTGTGAGCAAGAAAGTGAGCCCGAAGATGAGGGAGTTGAGGGTGAAGAGGAAGTAGCGGAGGATGCTGAGCTTAACATGAAACTTGTGGTACGTAGGAGTTTGAGTACCATGAGTCTTGAGGAGGAGAAGAATGTGAAAAGAAAGAACTTGTTCCACACTAGGTGTAGAGTGGAGGGACATGTATGTTCTTTGATTGTTGATTCCGGTAGTTGCACTAATGTGGTGAACCAAACGTTGGTGTCATAATTTAAGCTGCCTACTCTTGAACTTCCACAACCATATCGTTTGCAATGGTTGAGTGAGTGTGGGGAGTTAAGAGTGGCTAAGCAAGCTTTGATTAAGTTCAAGATTGGGACTTATCAAGATGACCTTGTGTTTGATGTTGTGCCTATGCAAGCGTGTCATATCTTGTTGGGTAGGCCTTAGCAATATGATAGACATGTGATTCATAATGGTCAAACCAATACTTACACGGCTATCCATGAGGGCAAGAAGTATGCACTTAAGCCTTTGTCACCCAAGCAAGTGAATGATGATTATAGGCTTATGAGGGAGCTTAAAATGGCGGTTAAAGCTATGTGACCCATGGTGATTGAGCCCAAAGCCGTAAATCTTATTGTTTGCATCTCGAGTTCAAGGGAAGAGTCACTCTACTCCAGATGAGGAAGTTCTTGATTATCATCCCATTGTACTTGAACATGAGGGAAAAAAGATAGAGAGGAGTGAAGGAGTGACCGATGATAATCCTAGAGTGGAAAAAGGAGAGGATCTGTGGAGTGAAGTAAGTAGATTGTCACCAAAATCTACACTTGGCCTTGAGAGAAAAAATGAGGGAGAACAAAGAGGGAAAAAGAATCATAGAGAGTGAGGGCACCCCTCATTCTAATACTAACTCTTTATCTTCTTCTTCTACTTGTGTGAGTTCTTGTGTAGGTATTCTTGGAGGCAAGTCGATGGAGCCTCAATCGTGTTCCATAGTGGAAAGGCAAGGTGAAGAAGATTCCCATTGTGAGCTTCAAGATGGAGGGACTAGTCATGACACTTCAAGTGCTTTGAGTGAGCAAGATGGCAACTCAAGTGTAAGTGTTAGTTCTTCTTTCCATGAGCATGTTACTTCCTTGTGTTGTGATAGTGTTTGTGAAAACTCCATGCTACTTAATGATTTGTACGACTACTGTGTTTGTAACTAGTATAGAGTCTATTGGTCAACTTGTGTGTGCATGTGAACCACTAGTTGAGAGGGTTGATAAGCCACATCATAATATGAGCCCGGTGTTCAATGAACCTCTTTTTAGTGAAGAAGTTGTAGTTGACCTTGTTTGTGTACCTTGTTATGACACACCACCCATATTTGATAGAGGAGAAGATGAGTTAAATGAATATCATATTCTTCCCTTTGATGGTTTATTTGATAATGGTGGTTTGTTTTGTCGTAGTGAGGATAATCATGACATTGAGGAATCTCTAGTGAATGAGATGGATAGGATTATCTTTGATGATTCCTCAAGTGTGGATGTTGGTGCTAGTTTGGATACATAACCCTTGTTAGTTGGTGACCTTGAGAAGTGTGCCTATACTAATCCATTGTTTGATCGCATCTTCAATAGAAGTGGTGAGTTGTATCAAACTAGAGCACGGAATGAGTTGGAACCTCCATGGATTGGAAAGTTTAACTCTATTGACAATCCATTGTTTGAAACTCCAAGTGAGATGAGAGACCTTGGTCTTGATTGTGATGGTCCATCTTCTAGTAGTCCTAATCTTAATTGTGTTGGCTTTAACGATGAAGAAGCTATTATGAGGACCTTCCTTGTGAGTTTATCTAGTGAGGAGGATTTTCTTGGGGGACAATGTGGAGGTGAGGAGGTACCTCTTGGTGTGAGTAAGAGTGCTTCTAAAAAAGATGAGTGGAGTAATTGATGCTAGTTGTAGGTTGAACTATTTTGCTTACTCCATTCCATATGTTGATCACACCTTGGGTGTTAAACATGCCAAAGACAATGTGTCACATTGTGATAATATTGATTTGAAGGCCTGGTATGTTGGTCAAGAGCGTAGGGGTCGTAGGGAATTTGATTGCTACATCTTGCATGTTACATGTCCTATTGATCTCTTTGCATGTTCTTCTGTTGGGTGCACTTTTTTTTGAGTCAAGTACTCATTGTTTTTTTAAGAGACATGAGCTTTTTTATTGTTATTGATGCTTGGCTCTATCATAAGAGTATGTTTTTCATACTATTTGCACTAACCTACTCTTGTAGTAGGAAGTTTGGATTGTGTTTGCCTTTGGTTGTAGGTCTTAATGGTTTGATTTTGAGGACGAAGTTTCAGCATAAGAAACATAGAAGAAAATTAAAAAATTGAAGATGTTACCGTGTCGGGTCGGGTCGCGTCTGACAGAGTTCATTTCTGCTCGATTTGGCCCGATTTGTGAGGATCTAACTCTGTATTCTCTAACTTTTGCCTTGTTTACATGTAACATTGAAGATTTTCATGATATTGGTATGTCTGCTCTTGATTCCGAATGATTTGTGTCCGGATTTCTTGTTCATTTCTTTTTGGATTTGCTTGACAGTGAGGAGAGATGATTTGTTCCCCTTTTTTCATGTGATAACGATAGAGAAGAGAGAAGGTCGCATGATTAGTGGCGTGGAGGTGGAGCTGCAGTGGATACGGTGGTGTTTTGGTGTATTTGGACTGAAAATGGTGTATGGGAGGAGAGAGATGAGGGAGTTAGGGGGCGGTGGATTTTGTGTAGGGGTGAGAGAGAAATGCTTCTAAGGTTTTAAGCGAGGGGTGAGTTGTAAATATCAAAATGTTGGTGTAGTGCAGTGTAGTGTGTGCGCATATTTGCTGAGGTGTGAGGGACTAGGTGCTCTAAAGGATTGTACTACATGCTTTAGCATGGTGTACACACGCTTGGAACGGGTTATACCTTGTGCTACTCACGTATTTTAGTGAGTTTAAAGCTTATGTGGATCTAAGGTAGCGCATATGTGGACAAAAGATGATGACGAGGATTAGATATAGTAGAAATAGAGTTGTAAATTTACAAATTGGCTAGTATTTAATTAACAATGCTAATAAATATAAATAGTTAGTATAAAATAGGAAAATTTATGGATAAATACAAATAATACAAATAAATATATTTAATCAATAATAAATGTAAACGAGCTCAATAATATTATGTAAATATAACTAGTGACATTTAATTATTAAATGATACTGCTAATGTACTAAATTTCACAAAGTAGCCATAATTAAGATATATATTTTAAGAAATAACCTAAATAATGCAAATTACATAATATAGCCCCAATTAAGTAAGTATAGTATAAGTAGGGAATTGATAATAGGGTTACGCGCGTAAATGCATGATATCTAATACAATTTTTTTTAAAAAAATTACCATTAGACCTTTTTACTAAATATAGCCAATTGCAAAAAAAGGGAGGGACAAAATTGGGTGTCAACAAGTCTGATGCAGCCCGTGTCCGTGTTGATCAACTGTTCCACCCATCGGGGAAAGTGACACGAAGCCAATCTAAGCTTTTGCATGATGTTCACATCCAATAGGCATGGCCGGGAGTAAGCGACCGTTTAGAGATGAGTGGCTGAGCTCGAGATATGAAAGCTACATATGCAAGCACGAGGCCAATCCTGTTCTACGTTCTCTTTACATTCCTGTGTTTGTGTCTTTGTTTCCATTTCGTGTTCTTGTTTCTAATGTTACTGTGTTGTTGTTGGTGTTCTTATTACCAAAAAAAAAGGGTAAAAAGAAGAAAGTTCAAAAATTTTGTTTCATTGTTGGTTGTTTGGAGTAAACAACCACAGATTCTTGTTCACCGCTGATTTGTGATTCTGGAAAGTACCTGTTGTACATTGTTTGATGACTAGGGTTTCTCGGAGAATTTGTACGGTCGACGTTGGCGGTACTGCTTCCGAATCCCAGTGAGTTTTGGTTGTTTGTCGTTGAAAATTGGTGGTTGTTGGATGATTTGGGTTGAGTTTTGTGCTCAAAAATCAAGTTCCATTGTTTAGTCGCCGTCCGTATGCTGGAAAATTGTTACATTGTAACAGTGTACGGATGAAGTTGAAGTTGTCCATGAGCAAGCGAGTGACTCCGAATAGGAAAACGGAGAGGAGACTGACCGAGCTGAAAATGATGATGGTCGAGAAGCTACCAAGGCTGACCATCCGAAAATGTTTCTTGTGGTTCGTAGGAACTTGAGCATTATGAACCTAGAAGAAGAGGACAACAAAAGAGAAAATCTCTTCCATTCGAGGTGTCGGGTGGGAAGAAAGGTATGTTCAATGATTATTGATTCGGGTAGTTGTGCAAATATGGTGAGCCAAACCATGGTTTCACAACTGGGACTGCCTAAATTAAAAAACCTTCATCCCTATCGGTTGCAATGGTTAAACGAACGTGGAGAACTAAAAGTTGTCAAGAAAGTGTGGATCAAGTTCAAAGTGGGAACTTATCATGATGAGATGATGTTCGATGTGATTCTGATGTAAGCTTGTCAACTACTGTTAGGGAGACCGTGGCGGTATGATAGATTGGTTATTCATAACGGATTATCCAACACTTACACTGATAAGCTCGGAGGGGAGAATTTCATTCTCAAACCTTTGTCTCCAAAACAAGTCAGTGAGGACTATAAATGGATGAAGGTTCTGAAAGAAGCAGCCAAAGCTAAGTCTCCCGTGGGGACACAAATCGTGGCTGAGGACAAAAAGACACCGCCAGTGGCAGGTAATATTTTTTCAATTATGCGGCCGGGTGAGTGCCTCCAAGGTAATGACCGAGGCAAGCTGCTGATTTGCCTCGTGCATAAGGGTATCTTTTTGAACTCTAAAGATAATTTCACTAATGATAACCTTTTGCAAAGTGCTGTACAAAGTATTTTCAGGACTTCGAGGACATGTTCCTTGAAGAAATGCTAGGTGGATTGCCTCCATTGAGGGGAATCGAGCACCAAATTGACTTCATCCCAGCGTCTCAAATCCCCAACAAGCCAGCCTACCGGTGTAATCCCGAAGACACCAAAGAGCTCCAGCGGCAAGTGGATGAATTGCTGAACAAAGAACTGGTTCGAGAGAGCTTGAGTCCGTGCGCTATTTCTGTTATCCTTGTCCCAAAGAAAGATGGAACATGGCGAATATGTGTTGATTTCCGAGCAGTCAACAAAATTACGGTAAAGTATCATCATCCTATTCCTCGATTAGATGACATGCTTGATGAATTAAGTGGTTCTTCATGCTTTTAAAAGATAGACCTCAGGTCCGGTTACCACCAAATCTAAATAAAACAGGGTGATGAGTGGAAAACTGCATTCAAGACCAAATTCGGTCTCTACGAATGGTAAGTGATGCCGTTTTGCCTCTCTAACGTCCCGAGCTCTTTCATGTGATTGATGAAGCATGTGCTTAAACCATTTATAAATAAGTTTTTTGTTGCGTATTTCGATGACATACTTATTTATAGTAAATCTGTGGATGAACATGTTGAACACTTAAGGCTTGTTCTTAATACACTTAGAAGTGAGAAGTTGGATGCTAACTTCAAGAAATATGCCTTTTGTGTCGAGCGTGTAGTCTTTCTTGGATTTTTTGTGAGTGCTAGTGGTGTTGAAGTCGATATGTCTAAAGTCGAAGCAATTAGAGATTGCCCGACCCCTACTTCTGTGACTCAAGTACGTAGTTTTCATGGGTTAGCTAGTTTTTATCAATGGTTTGCCCATGACTTTAGTACCGTGGCAGCTCTTTTAACCGAGCTAGTAAAGAAAGACCATCCGTTTGAGTGGGGAGAGTCCCAAGAGAGGGCTTTCCAAGAGTTGAAATGGAGGCTAAGTTCTGCCCTGTTACTACAACTCCCTGACTTCGGCAAAGCATTCGAGGTTGAATGTGATGCATCCGGAGTTGGGATCGGAGGAGTGCTTATGCAAGGGTCGAAGCCGATCGCCTACTTCAGCAAAAAGTTTAAGGGTGCATCCTTGAACTACTCTACGTATGACAAGGAATTGTATTCCCTCGTTTGAGCAATCACTCATTGGTAACATTATCTATGGCCCCATGAGTTTGTGAATAAAAGCAATCATGAATCTTTGAAACATCTCCGAGGCCAAGAGAAGTTCAACCGGCGGGGTAGAATTCATTGAGAGCTTTCCCTACGTAATATAAGAAGGTAAAGACAATGTTGTGGTCGATACGCTATCAAGGAAATTGCCTTAGCGACCACTCTCGCTTCGAGATTAATGGGGTTCGAAAGCATCAATGTTATGTATGAACACGACCCCAAGCTTAAGAGCGTCCGTGATGCTATTTTGAGTGGTCGAAAGGTTGAGAAGCATCAGTGGCACGATGGCTATCGCTTTAAAAGTGGGAGAGTTTGTGTGCCCGTGTCATCTTGGAGAGAGCTTTTGGTTCGAGAAGCTCACTCTGGAGGCTTAATGGAATACTTCGGTGTGGATAAAACTCTTGGTATCTTAACCTAGCATTTTCACTAGCCCAAAATGCGAAGAGATGTGGAAAAGCTTTGCAATTCTTGTTTGGATTGCAAGAAAGCTAAATTGATGTCCAATCTTCATGGTTTGTACACTCTGTTTCCCTAATTGTCCTTGGGTTGATATATCCATGGATTTTGTTATGGGGTTACCGAGGTCGGGGGTGGACATGATAGCATCTTTGTCGTGGTCGACTGTTTTTCAAAAATGGCTACTTTGTTTATTGTGAGTGACTGAGACTCTAAATTATTGAGTAATTTTTGGAAATGTCTATGGGGTGCCCTTGGCACCAAATTACTATTCTCAACGTCTCACCATCCTCAGACTTAGACTGAGGTAGTCAACCGAACATTGGGAGCTCTATTTCGAGCTGTGACCAAAGGTAAGGTCGGAAACTGGGCTGCCCATTGCCTGTGATGGAGTTTGCATACAACCATACTGTGCATCGACTGATTGGAATGACTCTGTTTTAGTGCGTGTATGGTTTTAACCATTTGATTTTACTTGATTTAACCCTATTTCCTCGAGATGTTGTTATTGATTTTGAAGGTAAATGTCGAGCTACTGCTTTGCTCGAGCTACATGACAAGGTGAAGAAAAATCTCGAGAAAGCTTATACCAAAGTAGCCTCGAAGAAAAACAAGGGGCGAAAGAAATTGGAATTAAAGAAGGGGGATTGGGTTTGGGTTCATTTCAGAAAAGAGAGATTCCCGAACCAAAGGAAAGGGAAGTTGGCTCCGAGAGGGGATGGTCTGTTCAAAGTGTTGAGCAAGATCAACAACAATACCTAGGTGATTGACCTCTCAGGTGCGTATAATGTATCCAACACCTTTAATGTTGCTGAATTAACTCCTTGTATTGTAGGCCAAGTACCAGAGACTGAAGAGGGCTCGATTTTGAGGATGAAATCTTCTCAAGAAGGGGAGGATGATGCAGCTCATGTCCGTGCTGATCAAGTGTTTAACCAATCGAGGCTGGTAACACGAAGCCAAGCCAAGCTTTTGCATGATGTTCACATCCAGCTGGCGTGGCCGGGAGTAAGCGACTGCTCGAAAGCTGAGTGGCTGAGCTCGAGATATGAAAGCTACATCTGCAAGCTCGAGCCCAAAAAAAGGGAAGTGACCGAATGCTGATCAATGAAGCCGATCGATGGGCGAACGAAGGGCTACAAATGTGCCCGAGGCAAGAGAGCATCCTTTTTCATTGTGCCGAGGCTGAGCGACCGAACACAAGTCAAGAGCGCCCGAGCACATCACTTCGGCCCTGCGTGGCCTTATTTTATTGGTCGACTGTGACCATTTACTAGCTTACTCTAGTTTTTGATATATTGAATGATAAGCCAAGTTCTTCGTGTCTCCGTGTTGAGCCGAAACCCGTCGTGGGAATTGTTAAAGAACTTGGGTCAATTGGTGGATTCCGTTTGAACATTTTCTTCTTTAATCATTCAATTTACAAGAAGCTTGTTGTCTTCTTGAGGATTGTTGCCTAGTTTTAGGTGATTCTATGTTTTTCAAGCCGAGTGGCCCCAAGACTTGTTCCTTGGGTTCATTTGGATTGAAGCTTAGATTTGTCTAGTTTCTATCTTTACTTGTTGTCTTTACTTTTTCGCTGTTTCTGTTCAGTTGCTAAGCTTCTTCAAGTTAGCTTGCACCAAGGTCCTAGCGCACTGGACCCAAAGAAACACTCGTCTGGTGGTGTTGGTGTGACGAGTGCACCAGATGCTACTGTCATTCAAGAGGAAGAGTTGTTGGTTGGGGATGATCATGGCAATGTACAAAATGAATCTGAATTACATGGGAAGGAACAAGTTGTTTTTGATGGCGCATTTCGAGGGAGTAGTCCTGTTTCTAATGATCGTTTCATGATGTCTGGTTCACCCCCATTCAATATAAATATTGGAACATATATTGCGATGGTTGGTTTGGAATCTTCTGGATGTGTGAGTGATGTTGTTTGACAGAGTGACCAAGCAGTAGGTGATGATGACATTGGTATGGAAGCCATTGTGGATGCTGCAACTGACGGACAAGAAAAAGAAGGTCGTTGTGGACTAATGATTGATGTTGTTGAACAGAGTGCTCAATTGGTAGGAGAAGATCAATGCGGTAGGGAAGTTGTTGTGGATGGTGTGAATGGTGGACAAGAAATAGAATTTTCTGGTGAGGCTACACAGGTTGATGTTGGTAAGGGATTGTGTGATACTGGAGGTATGAGTGATTGTGTTGTAGAGAGTGACCGAGTGGTCGATGAACAAGATCAAGGTGTTAGTAAAGTTGATGTGAAAGCTTTGAGTGGGGATTCATTGAGTGACCAACAGAAAGAACTAGAAGTTCGTTCTGATATTCAGGAACATCAATGTCATGTAGAGGGTGGTGGTGAGGAGCAAGAGAAGTCTACTATGACAAGTGTCGCAGGTAAGGGATCCGGTGATGTTGTTGGATCTTTAATCATGAGAGTTGTTGCTCAATTGGCTGTGCATGGCGACACTATGGAAACTCCTCCTACTCGACAAGATAAGAAATGTGTGAGTGTGACATACTTTGATTTATTTTTCTTTTGCTGATTCTACAATGTCACCTTGAGATTGGAAAGGTAACGGGCAAGTAGTGCCTGTTTGCCATCAGTTCAAGACATCATAATCGAATAAGATTGGAAAAATATATGTGAAGTATTGTCTATTTGTCAATAGTTGAAAGCAACCCAGGTCTGAGGCAAATAGTTCCTGTCTACCATTAGTTCAAGACCTGATAATTGAGTATGGTTGGAATAATGTATGTCAAGTGTTGTCTCTTTGTCAACATTTGAAACCAACCCAAGTAGAGGGTATTGTTAGGGGGCAAGTGTTGGCTACTGTTCTTTTTTTCTCTACTGATGAGTCTGCTAAGGTTACTTCTTTTGTTTATTGCTGATATTCATTTATGTTCTTATTTTCGTAGATTGGTGAAGAGTCCGTTGATGAGCTTCCAATTGCTTCATTGAAACTGGAAAACACAAGAAAGAGAAAGGCCTCCGAGGTTGTAGTTGTTGATTGATCAGCAAAGAGGCAAGACAAAGATGAAGCCTTGATGGGCTTTGTTTTCTCCTTATCATAGTTATGGTCCTAATCACTATAAATCGAAGAGTGATTGGTTTCCATCTTACAGACGTCGATGCCCGTTCCATTATGTACGTATTATGTCGTATGTGTCAGAATTCAGACATTTCCTAAACCCACAGAGGCTACCTGCAAAAGTATTTAATGCAAATCTGTGAGTTTATTAAATATTTCCTTTTCTAGTATTTTCCTTCATATGTCAACATTTGTTAGACTGAAAAGTGTTATTTTTTCCAGTTAATTTTTATTAAGGATGAGTTGTCGTTTGGTGTATATGTAAACGATGGGCTGGAGGTTCTTGATGAGGTTTATCATTTGAGCGGTGTTGCTGTCTTCAAAAGACCTTGGTTTCTTGAGATATGCAGTGTGAAGTTTCCCTTCAATGACAATGTTTGTAACTTTTTTTCCCTGTTCTTTTTATGTATTTTTATTTTTTCCTATATGTTTATATTCATCTTTCGTTTCCATAGTTTTGTGGTGCAGCATGTGGATGTTGGTTTATATTATCTTAGGAAAAGATCTCTTTACCACTCTTGTAAAGGCCAGTTGAAATATACGAACACCACGCTGGTATTTGATCGCAGGTTTATGCAGTAATGCCAAACATTTGAGGAGAAGAAGGCGATTATCATTGGTTGAGAGATCCAAACTATGAGATTTTTATTGATTCAATCTTTGGAGGGGAGGGGAGGTGTAGTTTGTCATGGAAGATGGTGGATAGAGTCTTCTTCCCCATGCGCTTAGGTGAAGAAGGCGGTAATGCAATCACCTATTATTTTCTTGGTATTTTTTACATTAATGAGCACCGAATTTACATCCAAGACTCTTTCTATGAGAAATATGATTAAAAGGTGAAGGTGCATGTCGATTGCTATGCTCGGATGATCGTGTCGCTTCTTGAGTTTGTAGAGTTCCATAGGTATTGGGCGTCATGCAGGTCATTGTATGCACAGCTGAAGTATGATTGGATGAAATGCCCCAAGCAGAGCAAGAAGTATGCATTGTTCACTGGCATTTTGCTACTTAGTTGATAATTTTCCTCTTCCTTTTTTCTTTTTTTGTTGTATGTTTTTTTATATTGAGCCTCCCATTAAAGTTTATGCAGGTACGATTGTGGTGCTTATTTTCTTAAGTATGCTAAGTTGATAATTGATGGCAAAGATGTTTCTATGATGAGGTTTACAAAACTGACAGATTATCGAATTGAATAGGCTACAAATTTAGGGTGTCATGCAAGGTCGAAGTCAAATGGTGGCTATGAGACTCCTCCGTAGAAGATATGTAATGATTACCATGAGTACAATGCTCTTGTTTGTGAAGGAGAAATTGAAAAGCAATTCCGTCCTGGGAAAAATAAATGAATCCAGTGTGATATGTTTGTTACTAACTGATATGTTGTGTAATGTGAATCGATGTGATTAGTTCATGAAATTGTGGTTATAGTTTCTTGATATATAACTCTAAATGTTCTATTTGAAAGTATGTAACAGATGCTATGTGTTTTTAGAACTTGGGAATGTTTTTAGTTAATAAAGTCTGCTATCGCTTTTACTCTCGAATGTCCATCGTGATCTGTTCTCTATTATTTGGTAGTGTCACAGTGATTTTTTAAGGTATGTGTTAATGTGTTATTTTTTTATATTTTTAAGCTTATGACTAGAAAGAATTTGGTGAAGGGGTGTATGTGAAGTGCTGCCTAGGCGGCAACTCAAAGCTATTGGCAGTGAGAAATTTTTTTGTGAAGGCGGAGGTTAAGTGCTGCCTAGGTAGCATCTTAAGTTGATTAGCTTTGGGAATTTGTGTTGGGGGTGGAGGCCAAGTGCTGCCCGTTAAGGGATGTGGTTGATGAGGGATGTAGGCCAAGTGCTGCCTAGGCAGCAACTCAAAGGAATTGGCTGTGAGGACTTGGTAAGTATTTGGGGGGCAACTGTTGCCCATTTGCCAACACTCATATCTAAACACAATAGTAGAGGGAGAGATGAATTGAAGACATATTATATCAAAAGAAAATAATACAAAGAAAACTGAATTTTCTTTAAAAGATGCTTCAACTCTATCAAAAAATATATAATACTAAAGAACATAATGATTTGACATAATATCACTAATTTGGTGAAGTCGGTAGAGTCGATTCGTCGATGATATTTGGTCTGTTATAGTCGTTTATGCGTCCAGAAAGCACCACCTCTCTGATTAGTTTGTGTACTTTAAATACATTGTGATACAAACTCCAAAATTCTGCTTCTAACTTTTCCATTTGATTCTTCAGACCTGCTATGTCACTTTTCAGAAATTTGATTTCCTATTTTGGGTCCCATCCTGTTTGATTTCTTCATCGTGCCATGTTGGTTGGTGTTTGAGACATATTTTTGGTGTAATAATGGAGTTGCATTTCTGAAATGACCTTAGATAGTTGTTGTAGAAGTTAGGATTCCGATTGGCGTACCGATAGTTTTAAAAGCTTCGGAAGGTCCATTAGGACTTGTCTATAAAATTTGAGCTAATTCGGACCTCATTTGGTAGGTATCGGAAGAAGGTTTCAGTTTTCATTGTCGGTAAATCTTAAAAAGAGGTTTACGAGCTTGATTTTGGCGAATGAGCTCTGATTCAAAATCTGAAAGTGTCGTTACGTTTGTATTGTCATTTGTGACCTGTGTGAACTTTCAGAAATGAATTCCAATGTCGACGTTCGGATAATTTTCCGCTAAAGTCTCGAAAGTTAGAGAATTTGATCTTTTCCATTTAATTCGTATCTGGAGTTTTGGGAATCCGATTCAAGATCCATCTTAGCGAGTATGTCACATAAATTTTTTATAACTTACTTAAGAAATTTGGGATCATTTTCTATTTTGTAGGTTTCCATTTTAATTTTTGTTACGATGGAAAGTTTTCAAAAAAAAAAAGAAAAGAAAAGAAAAGAAAGGAAAAAAAGGGGAAAGATAATCAAAAGAAAGATGGTGGCTACTAGATAAGGGATTTTATCCCTTAGCTTAAAAGTGCAAAACGAACAGAAACAACGAAACGAGAGACAGTGAACGCAGAGAACCAAAAAAAATGGTAGAAAAGAGGGGAAGGAAAAGAAGAATAAAAAAATAGAATTTTCACCGCAAAACATCCAGGTAATGATCTTAATTTATTATTTCAGTTTATTATGTGTATTTGAATATATTTTAACGGTAGAAATTAGGATATTAGACATCGTTGTAATGAGTTAAATGGATAGTTTAAAGGGTTAATTGGATCCCGATAATGTAATTCATTATATATATTCGTACTGAGGGAGTTATGAGAAACCCGTAAATAAAATTTATATAGGGTTTGGTTATGTAAATTTGGACATGTACGTAGGCCTGGACTGCATATCGCGTATGCGAATGGGTGTCCGGTTCCTAGTCGGTTTGTTCTAAGACGTAAGGAATGAAGCCTTTAGCCTTATTTGATATATTTTTTCTACTTATTGAATAGAGCACGATCATTTGGCAGTTAATCTAAAGGACAAAGTGGTTATTGAGTAGCAGTGCTAACTTTGGAACAAGGTAAGTGATTATATCCATTCTTTGACGGCCTTTGGCCTTATGGATATTCTATTCGCGCGTTCTTTATGGAATAGCTGCCAACAGGGCGTACTTATTACACTACAGCCTTGAAACGTATTCATATATATTAGGTTTTCTAGTTATGGGCTGCTATGTCATATACTGAGTGCAAGAGTATTCTGCCTCAGTTTATGTTATATCGGGTGTAGGAGTATTCCGCTCTTATGTCATATACTTCTATCTTATGTCATATACTGAGTGCAGGAGTATTCTGCCTCAGCTTTATATTATCTCGGGTGCAGGAGTATTCTACCCCAGGAGCAAGAGTATTCTACTCTTATGTCATATACTGAGTGCAGGAGTATTCCGCTGATACAAGCTAAACCGGAGTTGAAGCTTTGCAATCGGAGAAAACAGGCCAAGATGCGGAAACGATGAAGTAAAGAGGCGGAAGCGATAAAGTAACCAAGATAACAAGAAATCGGGGATGGGGAAGAACAGAAATAAAAGAAAGAATGGATAATCCGAATCAAAACATGATTGATTATCCAAGGGAGAAATTGAAACTTGAACCTAACAAGGATTCATACTAGAGATGAAATCCACTTCGGTTCCAAGCCTAAGAAGGCATACACGAAGCCTCGGGCTTCTACAAGAATGGCTCGGCCAATTCTATCTCTATTCTCTCAATTCAATATCAACTAACTATCCTCTAATGAGCTATGCTAGGAGTTTATATAGATAACAATAAAAGGGCAAAATACTAAAAATGGTCACAGGTGACCAATGGGATAAAGCCACGTAGGGCTGGCGCAGTTTTTTGTGTTCGGCAGCTCAGCTCGAACACATTGGACTTGGACGCTTGTTTGCCTCGGTCACGTTTGGAGTCGAACGCTCTTGCCTCGGGCACACTTGTAGCCCTTTGATCGATTCTCTGTTCGGCGTCACTCTTCCTTGGTTCGGTTGCTTTCAGCTTCAGCTTCGGGCTCAAACTTGATCGTTGAGCTTTCATAGGTTGTGCTTGGTTTCACAGCTCCCGAAGTCAGTGTCAGCAACGGTCACTTGTTGTCTGCTCGGTGGATTTCCAAAGTTATTGCTCGGCGAGGCAGTCTTCGGCATCTTCCATTCCGGCCACACTTTGATCGTGGGCGCCATGTGACTCCTCGGTAGACTATCTTGATGAATCGAGCAGGTGAGCCTGGTTCGTATTGCATCATCCTCCCCTTCTTGAAAGGATTTCGTCCTCGAAATCAAACTGACAAGACCTGCAACAAGGCAGAGACAAACAAGGCTTCCTACTTCGAAAGTAGGTTAGTGTTTAAAGAGTGTGGAAAACACACACTTATGATAGAGCCAAGCATCAATAATGATCAAACAACCTATGTCTCCGAAGGAAACAACAAGTTCTTGGCTCAAATAGGAACTGTAACGAACACATGAGTACACGAAGAGATCAATAGGACACTTTATATGCAAGATGCAACGATCAAAGGCCCTACCACCTCTAAACTCGTAGTCATCATACCGAGCCCTCAATTCACTTTCATTACCATGGGGCTTATGGACTTCGGTATGCACAATACTCGAGGTGTGATCAACATGTGGAATGGAGTAAGTAAAATGATTGACTCGACAACTGACATCGAATATTCCACTCCCCTTCTTAAAAGTGATCTTACTCACACCAAGAGGTAGCTCTTCACCTCCAAAATTATCTTCAAGACAACCCTTCTCATTAGGCAAGCTTCCGAAGAAGGTCTCAAATAATGGGTTGTCTACGTGGTTAAGCTTTTCAAACCGAGGTGGTTCATATTCTCCTCGGGTTGGATGCACATCACCATCTTCTTCGAACAAAGGGTTGGTGAAAACAAGTTCACTACCCAGCAAAGGTGCATCCGAACTCAGATCATCGACCACACTTGAGGAGTCATCGAATATAATCCGATCCAACTCATCAACTAAGGACTCCTCAAGGGTATCATCATCCTCACTACAACATAGGGTTCCACCATAGTCACTAATATCAACAAGGGTATGATCAAACAACTCATTATCCCCTTTATCAAAGATGTGTGGTGTGTCATAACAAGGGTCACAAGCAAGGTCAACGACAACTTCATCACTAAAGAGAGGTTCGATGTAGATCGAGCTCACATCATGATGTGGCTTATCAATCCTCTCAACTAGTGGTTCACATTCACTCACAAGTTGACCATTCGACTCTACACTAGTTGCAAACACATTGTAATCATACAAATCATCAACTAGTATAGAGTTTTTACTAACAGTTTCACAGGACAAGGAAGTATCATGCCCACGGGAAGGAGATCGAACACTTACCTTGGAGTGACCTTCGATTTCTCTCACTGCTTCCGAAGTGTCACAAGTAGTTTCTTCACCGTGGAGCTCACATGAAAGATTTTCTTCACCTTGTCTATCTACTTCGGCACATGGTTGAGGCTCCTTCGGTTTGCCTTTAAGAGTTCCTGCACAAGATTACAAACAAGTAGAAGGAAAAGATAAAGGGTTAAGGTTAGAATAAGGGGTGTCCTCACTCTCGATGATTCTTTTTTCCTCTTTCTTTTCACTCATTTTTCTTTCAAGGTCAGGTGTGGGTTCGGGTGGTAACAACTCACTCACATCACTCAACGCACCCTCTCCTTTTTCCTCTCGAGAGTTGTCACCGGTCACTCCCTTACTCCTCTCGATCTTTTGTCTCTCATATTCGGGTGAGTTGGGTCGAGGCCCAAGAATACTCATAGCTGGAGTAGGTGGACTTTTAACATCGACTCGAAGTCTAGGACTCGAAGAATCATCAACCGAGGTCTCCTCTCCTGTTGCCGGTGAACCACTTGGCTTCGAAGCTTGTGGCTTCGGGTTCAATGTATTGACTTCGGTCGACTCTTTTCTTGCACTTTTCCCACTGCTCCTTGTGTTCGTAGGACTCCTCGATGGTACTCTTTCGATCCTGGTTTGGAGTTCTCGCTCTTTTCTCATCTGTAAAACCGAAGCATATGCACTAATGGACATCTTTCCCTTCAACCTGTGAGGTGTAAACTCATAAGCCAGTTGCAACTCCCTGTTGTACACAAGGTATACATCCTTCTCATCAATATATAGCAACTGTTTGTTGTGCAACCATGGGTCTCCTAGCCAAACATCAAAATCGGGCATGGAATACACGTCACACCAAGCATATTCGCTATAATCCCTATGAGATATGAGTGCTCGAGCTTCATATGAAACCCTCACTCCCTTATACGTATAAGGATGTTTCAATTTATAGCATGGTATTTTTAGGGTCCGTACCAAAGAAGCGCTAATGCAATTGACATCGGTATCTCCAATCTTGAGCAGATTCCCTCCATAACCATTCACCTCAACAGCGAACCTGCTTCTACCCAAGTTTCGTATAGGAAGATCCAAGTAAGAACTTGAGTGTCCCAAACCATCAAGACCAACAACTTGGGTTCTCCTTATTCCTCCACTAGTGGCAACACAACTAGGATATCTCCCACTTCCTTTCACTCTTCCAACATTAGAAGTATTGTTGAAAGTCGAGGAAGGAGTTTTAGTATGGAACCCGTAAGAACTTCTCCTCGGAGAAGGTGTTCGGTAGAAACCTCCTCTACCCTCCTCGGGTCCATAACCACCAGTGCTCCTCGAGCCACCCTTCCCATAGGAATTGGAAGCATTGAATCGTGTGTCACGACTCAGAGTTGCAAGCCTTCCTCCTCCCATGGAACAACCTCCACCACCTCCTCCCAACCCGATGGAAGGAGTTCTACTACTTCCTTGTGCTCCATACGAGACACCGAAGGAAGATGACATCGAATAGTTCACTCGATCAACTTCATCATCGACTTCCCCGATGCCACATTCATCGTATTCAAGATCATCACAATGAAAGTAAGTAGAGTCATCATACCTCGAAGCGTCACTACCTTCGTATTCTTGACCCGAAGCATAAGATTCTTCTCGTTCATCTTCACAAGCTTCGTAGTCTCCTTCGTCTTCGTATTCACCATAGTGACCTGCTTCGTCCTCGTAAGAGCCATAGTCCCCGGTGTTGTTATAACAATCATCACCTCCGTAGGAACCATAGTCTCCATCATCTCCACACGAATCATACCCTCCACAATCATCATCATCCGAAGACATAGCTGCAACAAACAAGAGTAAAGGAGCTCACAAGTTCACTCCCTCACGTGTATCACTCGAGTAATGTTCAATCAATTTTCTTTCCACTCGTATTTACACTCAAGGTCGTTGGCTTTTGTGACCTAACTCTATTGCCCTCACCACTCTAGCCTTTTTCCGCTCAAGTTGGCCTTGCCTTCTTGTTAGGAAACCGAAGTGATAAGTCACAACTAGTACTTTCCAAGTCTAGGTTCGGAAGGAGTTTATATGACTCGATGGAACGGTAGCTATTTAACTGCGCACGGGGAGTCAAGAATTATCTACGAAATTGGACTTCGGTCACCCCACGCACGAGTCCTATTAATCTCAAATTTGATAGTACGACCTCGAGTAGGAAGAATTACTCCAGAGATCCACTATCGAGAATATTCGGACACAAGAAAAGTGAAATCCTAAGAGAATCTACCTCCTCCTCGGTTCCGCTTCGGAATTTTCCGAACACGTGACCTCGGTACAAGTGTTTCCTCCTCGGTTCAGATAGGGGTTAACCTTATCCGCTTTCCCTTTTCTAACCGACAACTTTTCACCTGGGGTTTTAGATTTCAACAGTTTTACCCCTTTCTTCAATGGAACAGTGAAGCTTTATTCCGGTGTACGGACAATGTCGATTCGTTCACAGTCTACTAACAACAGATTAAGCTCAAGATTTGGGTCGTCTCCGGTAAACTTAACAACGGAGAAATTATTCAGTTCCAAGCCGAGCTAAGACTAGCTATGATGTCATCCGTACACTGTTAACAATTTAACAATGTTTCGATGTACGGACGGCGGCTAAATAGTGGAACTTCAATTTTTAAGCACTAAAATCGACCCAAATACCTCAACAACCATCAGTTTCCATCGATAAACACCAATTCACAACTGGGGTTCGATTTCAACTACACCACGTCAAGAACACAGTCCAAAACGACGGAAAAACCCTAGCTACAAATGATGTACGTCGGGTACTCAATCGATCCCTTAGACCGTGGTGAATCAAAATATGTGATTGTTTAATCCAAACAATCAACAATCAACACAAATTTTTTAATTTTCTTCCTTTCACTTTTTTTTTTTTTTTGTAAGATAAGAACCCCAACGGAAAAGTAAAGATAGAATGAACAAGGAACGTGGATTCGTAGGAACGAAACCCAAGCCTTGCTCTGATACCAATCTGATGCAAGCTAAACTGGAGTTGAAGCGTTGCAATCGGAGACAACAGGCCAAGACGCGGAAATGATGAAGTAAAGAGGCGGAAGCGATAAAGTAACCAAGATAACAAGAAATTGGGGATGGGGAAGAACAGAAATAGAAGAAAGAATGGATAATCCGAATCAAAACATGATTGATTATCCAAGGGAGAAAGTGAAACTTGAACCTAATAAGGATTCATACTAGGGATGAAATCCATTTCGGTTCCAAGCCTAAAAAGGCATACACGAAGCCTCGGGCTTCTACAAGAATGGCTCGCCCAATTCTATCTCTATTCTCTCAATTCAATATCAACTAACTATCCTCTAATGAGCTATGCTAGGAGTTAGATAACAATAAAAGGGCAAAATAGTAAAAATGGTCACAGGTGACCAATGGGATAAAGCCACGCAGGGCTGGTGCAGTTTTATGTTTTCGGCAGCTCAGCTTGAACACATTGGACTTGGACGCTTGTTTGCCTCGGTCACGTTTGGAGTCGAACGCTCTTGCCTCGGGCACACTTGTAGCCCTTTGATCGATTCTCTGTTCGGCGTCACTCTTCCTTGGTTCGGTTGCTTTCAGCTTCAGCTTCGGGCTCAAACTTGATCGTTGAGCTTTCATAGGTTGTGCTTGGTTTCACAGCTCCCAAAGTCAGTGTCAGCAACGGTCACTTGTTGTCTGCTCGGTGGATTTCCAAAGTTGTTGCTTGGCGAGGCAGTCTTCGGCATCTTCCATTCCGGCCACACTTTGATCGTGGGCACCATGTGACTCCTCGGTGGACTATCTTGATGAATCGAACAGGTGAGCCTGGTTCGTATTGCATCATCCGCCTCTACTTTATATTATATCGGGTGCAGGAATATTCCGCCCCAGGAGCAGGAGTATTCCACTCAAGCTGGTTATTAGATTGTATTCCCCTCAAATACAGGAGTACTCCACTTCGGGACGGGATTATGGCTACATGTGACCCCATTGCATCATGATACATTCCTTTCATATCTTTATATGCATTTTGTGAGCTGTATGGATTTGTTGCATTGATTATCTGTGAATGACTTATCTGGTTGACTGCTATGGCTTCAGTTTCCCAGGCTAGCATAGCTATTTTTTGAGTTCGCTAGTTTGTCCTCACTTATTAAGTCCTTTTGACTCACTCCCTATCTGTTTCTTTTATTGTATTTTTGTTCAGCAGATTGTGCTCCATGACCCAGCACGTATGGTGAGTGAGGAGCAGGACGTATTCAGCTGTCTATGGTGAGCCAGCTTGTTCTTTGAGGCCACCGGCTATAGCTTTTATAGTGGTATCTAATTTTTCTCCCTTCGGGAGATGGGTATATCTTTTGGACTTCTTAGATGTCGGATTTGGAAACCTCTAAACCTTTGCATTCTGGGTAGTTAGTTGTATCATTTAAACAGCTTGTATATATGTATGCCCTTGAGAGTTGTCTTATGTTGTTAAGGTTAGATTTATTTTGTTCTCGAAATAATTCTACGTTATTTATATTGATTCAGTCAATAGGGTTCGCCCGACAGGTCTAGGGGAGGTGGTCGGGTGCCCGCACGGCCTAGCCGAGAATTTGGGTCATATCAGTTGGTATCAGATCCTAGTTTAGAGTCTTTCTAGATCATGACTGTGTCTAATAGAGTCTCGCTGATCCGGCGGAGACGTCTGTACCTATCTACGAGAGGCTATGGTGGCATTTAGGCAGTTTCTTTTCTTTCTTTCCCCGTCGTGCGTGAGTCTTCTTTTCTGAAGTTAAATATTTTTAATTCATTCACAGTAAATAAGGAGAACGTGTGCGAATGTTCAGCGAGAGGCGGAGGAGCCAGCGTCCACCCTAATGCCTATTGCTCCGCGAGGTGGCGGTGTTGGCCGCGGTAGAGGTCATGGTAGGGTTGTGGTCGAGGCAAAGGTAGAGCTGCCCAGGCTGCGATGATGGTGGATCATGTTGATCCTGTCGTAGAGGTTACGACAGTGCCAGCTCTTGCTAGGCAGGGAAAGCAGGGCTTATTCGTTCCCCCGACACTTCATGACGCTTTTATGAGATTCTTGGCGATGCAGATACCCTAGGGACCTCTTATTTCTCAGGCTGCCGTAGATGCTCCTATTCCTCGGGTAGCTCCTCAGGCTGCGGTAGATATTGGTGCTTAGGTTAAGAGCCCCATTCCAGTTCTACATGTAGCCGCAGCAGTTCATGTTCTAGGTGGTTATGTTCCAGAGGTAGAGGGTATTGTGCCTCTGGTTGTTCATGCTGGTCAGCCAGTCCAGGTAGTAGGTTAGGTTTATGATCCAGTAAGTCTGCATTATTTTACCTGACTTGATCCTTTGAAATTCTCTTGTCAAACATCATATAAGCTTAAGCCTCATGAGTTTCTTGATCGATGTCAGCGTATCTTAGAGCCCTATGGGTATGTTGAGCAGTATGGAGTTGAGTATACTACCTTTTAGTTTGAGGGTCTGGCTTTACCTTGATGGATTGCACTCTGATCAACTAGGCAGGGCTTGCCTAAGCTGACCTACAGTGAGTTCTCCCACTGATTCATGGAGAAGTTTCTCCCTCACAGTCAGCAGGATGAGAAGAGGTGACAGTTTGAGAGGATTGGAAAGGGTAACCTATCAGTCACAGTACGAGCTTTTATTTTCAGAGATGTCTTGCTATGCTCCAGATCTTGTGCAAGAGACCTCTGAGAGGTCAGACATTTTATTCATGGGCTTTCTCCTCATTTACGATCCCAAATGGCTCGTGAGATTAAGGCTGGTGCTCCATTTGATATTGTTGTTGATATTGCTAGGAAATACGAGGCATATCATAGATTTGAGATGGAGGAGTTAGAGCGGGAGAGTAAGAGATCCCATGGTCCAGGGCATTCTAGTACCTCATCTGGAGGTAGGAGTTATCAGTAGTAGGGTAGAACACCTGTTAGGCCAGTTCAATTTTCGGTGCATGGTTTTCAGAACGTGCCTGCTTCTTCTCAGGGTTAGTTCCGGTTTCACTAGCGAGATCACCCTAAGTTTGATCAGCGTAGATTTGCTCCAGGTTGCTTTATCTCTCAGGATCCAGGGCATCATAAGAAAGATTGCCCTTATCTTCATCAGCGGGGTAATAGTCGTCCTTCCTCTCGCCCTCCGGCACCGATGCAACAGCAGCCTCTGGGTGTCCCTTTTGGGTCTCAGCCAGCTAGTGGTGCACCACCGTCTGACAGAGGTCGTGGGTGTGGTTCTTGTGGTCCTTCTAGAAAAGGTCTCAAAATGGTGGTTCAGCTCAGCCGCAGAGACAACTATATGCACTTCCAGTCAGGCAGGATGCTGAGGCATTTGGTGCAGTAGACCCAGGTAACTTCATCCCTTATTTGTGTGTAGGATTTATTTCTTGTGGAAAATCTGAAATTCATCTATCTTGATATATCTCTATGGGTTTTTCAGTGATACCGTTTCTGTTAAAGAAATCTGTTGTGGCAGAGGTGTTAGTTTATATTATGTTTTATTCCGGGGGTTTGAGAGACCCTAGTTGTTTATCTGGTTTAAATGTGAGAAATTTGGGAGTAAGTGTCGATATTGTGGACTTGGCCTCCTGTTGGGCCACCTTCTGTTGTTATATCAAGTTATTGCTCCTTTAGGTGTAAGGCGATTGGCAAGTAAAGATTGATGTATGTATCTCGCCTTGGTGTGAGACGCTAGTAATGATATTTTATGCTATGAGCTTGTCTCTATCATAGAGCAAATTTTCCAGCGTGTCCGTTGGCGACTTTTTGGGGCTTCCTTCAAATTTGAAGGTTGGGATTGACATGACTGTTGTGCAATAATTTCATTCAATGTATATTCTTCCATTGCGGTTTTTTTTTTTTTTGGCTTGCTTGACTCGGAAGGTAGTCTAACTCTGATAGCCAGGCAAATGAAAAATGAGTTTCCCATAAGCTTTAGTTGTTGCGACACTCTGTTTAGCATTATTTCTTTTCTGTCTGGTACTAATAGATTGGGTGTCATTAGTGATACTCTCTGTGTTGGGCCAGAATGAATGTCCAAGTAACCAGGTAATGTGTTGCTTGTGTCCTAAGGTCGCTAAGATTAATGTAGAGCATCGTCCACCTCATGAATTTGAGTCATCAAGCACTAGTGCTTGTGGTGAAGGCTTAGAAGTCGTGAACTCGAGAGTGTAGTTCCTTGACAAATCGAGAGTGTAATATGGTAACTCAGGTCCGAGCAACGTTCTGCTTACGTTATAGTTGAGTCTTTCTTAGTCGAGTGGACTAAGAAGGGCAGTATGGCAATCTTTATTTCTAATAATTTATCTAGTGGAGGAGTTTTCCTCCAACTGTAGATAGCAAGGATAAGTCTTTCAAGCGTCATCGAAATGTAAGTTGAATTTACAGGTTTATTGGCCCTTTCTGTATCGAGAAACGTATTGATAAGGTAGCTTATCGGTTTGACTTGCCAGCTTCTATGCCAGTTCACCTAGTTTTCCATGTATCAATGCTGTGTATCCGGGATCCATCAGAAGTGATTGAATTAGATCCTGCTCAGCTAGATGTGAATCTAGCTTACGAGGAGTTCCCATTTGCTATAGTTGCACGTGATGTCCGGAAGCTTCGTTCAAAGCAGATTCCGATGGTTCGAGTGCAATGGCAAAATTGTCCTCGTAAGGAGGACAATTGGGTGCTTGAGTCTAGTATGCGTGAGAGGTATCCTAACCTCTTCGATGATTCAGGTTTGATCGTGATCTTTTTATGATTCAGCTTTCATAATTGTGCAATGGTATCTGCTGATAGCTTAGAAAAGTTCATTCGAATTTTCTTAACAGTCGAGCTCAATTGGTTCTAGACTCTTACTCATTCGAGGACGAACGAGAGTCTAAGTAGAGGAGAATGAAATGATCTTAGGTAGTCGTTTCGGGAGTTAGGACTCTGAATGGCATGCCGATAGTTTAAAAACTTTGTAAGTTCCATTAGGATTTGTCTGTAAATTTTGAGCTAAATCAGAGCTCGTTTGGTAAGTATCGGAAAAAGGTTTAAGTTTCCGCTATCGGTAAATCTTAAAAAGAGGTTTTCGAGCTCGATTTTGGCGAATGAGCTCTGATTCAAAATCCAAAACCGTCGTTAGATTTGTATGGTCATTTGTGACCTATGTGAACTTTCAGAAGTGAATTTCGAGGTCGTTCGGATAGTTCTGCTAATGTCCCGAAGGTTAAACAATTTGATCTTTTTCGTTTAATTCATATCTCGAGTTTTGAGAATCCGATTCGAGATCCATCTTAGCGAGTATGTCACACAAATTTTGTATAACTTACTTGAGAAATTTGGGATCATTCCAAATTTTTTAGGGTTCCGTTTTAATTTTCATCACGATGGAAAGTTTTCAAAAAAGAAAACGAAAAAGAAAAGAAAACAAAGGGAAAAAAGGGAAAGATAATCAAAAGAAAGGCGGTGGCTACAGGCTTTTATCCCTTAAAAGCGCAAAACAAACAGATAAAATGAAACGAGAGACAGTGAACACATAGAACCAAGAAAAGAAGAAGGCATAAAAGAAGGAAAGGAAAGGAAAATAAGAAGGAAAAAAATAGAATTTTCATGCCAAAACATCAAGATAATGATGTTAATTTATTATTTAAATTTATTACGTGTGTTTGTACGTATTTTAACGGTAGAAATTGGGATATTAGACATCATTCTGAAGAGTTAAATAGATAGATTAAAGGGTTAATTGGACCCTTATAATGGAATTGATTATATATTCGTACTCAGGGAGTTATGGGCAACCTGTAAGTGTAATTTATTTTGGGTTTGTGTTAGCTTGAATAAGCTTGAACGTTTTGACTGATGATGAAGGAACAGATCCAAGGACTTGTTCCTTTGGATCATTGCTGCTGAATAATTAATTACGCAAAATCATTTGAGCGGGAACATTAATTGTTATCTTAAAAATCTAATGTTAATCTTGATAATAATGCAGGGATGTATGAGATAAGAAAAAATTGCATATGATTGGGATAAGGCTTGAAGATAAGCAAGGAGTTCAATTAGGACTCAAACACTTGAAGGGCTTTGGAGTTCTAATTGCTCAAGACTTCTCAAGTATTCAAGGCTATAAAATGAGAAGTATTTTAGCTGTTGAAGACACGCACAAATACAGAGAGTTTTGAGCAGCAACATAAAAGTCATTCTAAATTGTATTTGAGCAGTCGTCTAGCTACAGGGAAGTAAGTGAAGAACCTGTTCCATAGGATTGAGTTTATATTGTTCTTGGTCTTAGTTCATCTGTAGTAGGATCTATCGAGTTGTACTAATTACTTTCATAGAAGTTCTGTAAGAGTACACATCATTCAAGTCTTGTACTTGGAAAAACTTCACTGATTGTGAAAGGGGTCACTATAGGATTAGAGTTAGTCCTATGTTAGTAAGAAGGTACTCTTGTAACCAAGTGAGTCTTTCAAATAGTGAATTTGAAATCCTATTTGAGAGAGTATGTCGTGGTTTTTTGATCCCTAGTTAACGGGGTTTTTCCATGCTAAAATTCTGTGTTCATTTACTTATTGTTACTTATTCCGAAATTAATCAGTAAAGGAACACATAAAGGGAACTGGTCCTTCAGTAATGGTGTGCCTTGGGAAATAACAATTGGTATCAGAGCGGGTTATCCTTGAAGAGTCTAACACCTAAGATTAGAATGAGTAAATCACAAGAGAATGGTGAGGGTCAGTGTACTGTTAGGGCACCTTTGTTCAATGGAAAATACTACTCATGGTGGAAACAAAGGATGAGAGATCATCTTCAAGCTGAGGACTATGAGTTATGGGACATAGTCACTGAAGGTCCCATAATTCCAATGAACAAAGATGCTAAAGGAAATGATGTTCCTAAAACCAGAAAGGAGTGCAAAGTTGAAGACTTGAGCGAATGGGAAAAGAATGCCAAAGCCAAAAAGTGGCTTGTCTGTGGACTTAGTCCTGATGAGTGCACTAGGATTCGTGTGTATACCACTGCCAAAGTAATTTGGGATGCTTTGCAGGTTGCTCATGAAGGAACTAGTCAAGTGAAGAGATCTAGAGGTACACTTTTTTTGGCTGAATACGAAAGCTTTAAAATGAAAGAAGGAGAATCAATTTCTGAAATGTACATTAGGTTTAATGCTATTTCATCTGAACTTATATCTTTGGGAAGGATTTTAACTGTTGAAGTAGAGTTGAAAAAATTCTAACTAGAGTTCTTCCAAAATCTTGGGAAATTAAGGCTTGTGCCATTATTGAAGGTAAGGATCTTACCACACTTTCCTTAGATGATTATTGAAGGTAAGGATCTTACCACACTTTCCTTAGATGAGCTTATAGGTAATCTGAAAACATATGAACTAAGGAGAAAGGTTAAGAACATAGGTGAACCAGTTAAAACTGAACCTAACCTAGCTTTAATCGATGCTGATAAGTCTGTTGATGATAAGGAACTAGTCCTTATAGCTAAAAGTGTCTAAAGATTCTTGAATAAGAAAAACGGGGCTAGTGGACAGGGTAGGTCTTCTAACATGAAACAGGCTGGAGAATGCTTCAAGTGTGGAAGCATGGAGCACTACATCAGCAAATGTCTAGTAAAGGTCAATTGCATGATGAAATTAGTTAAATGAGTTTTAATCTCTGAGGGATAGTAAAGATCAATTGCATGATGAAACTGAGAGTTTAGAAACAGAATACAAAAAGGTTGTAATTAAAAATGACACTTTGAAAAGGAAAATTAGCATGCTAGAGGAACAGGTCCTCACACTTGAATCAACTATTCAGGAACTAGAAATTGAGAAAGTGGAAGACAAAAAGGGTGAAAATGGTAAGGACATTGCTAATTTTCATCGGCTCATTGCTGAAGAGAAATTGAAAGTTACAGTTGATGAACTGTATAATAAAGATGAAAAAGTAAGATCTTTGGAAGAAGACTTAGTTAAAACAAAGAAGGAGTTAAGCAAAACTGTAAAATGGAACAAGTCCTCCGAAGCTTTAGAATGGTTACAGAAAAATCATAGTAGTAATAAGAAGGGTATTGGGTTTATGAAATCTCAGTCACTGCCCAAATAGGACCCAAAGAGTAAGTATCTATCTCTTCCTGGAAATTGGTTATGCACACACTGTGGGAACACTGATCACTTGAAAAGAAATTAACAATCTCTGGCAAAGGTGGCACAAAGGAACAGGTCCTATAAACCTGTTCAAAACTCTGTGGCAAAGAAAACTGTTCACACAAAGAAAGCATTACCATTCTGGGCTAAGAAAGATCTGATTCATCTTTTTTCTCATGGAAAGGAACTCAAACTAGTTTGGGTTCTTAAGATTAACCCCTAGTTTTCTTTTGCAGGATAGAGTGAAGGAGAGGAACCACAAATGGTACATGCACAGAGGTTGCTCAAGGCATATTACAGGACATAAAGAACTGTTCCTTTCACTCTCAGCTTTTCAAGGAGGAAGTATTTCCTTCGGTAATGGTAAGAAAGGGGAAATTGTTGGAAGTGGAAAGGTAGGTAGGTCTGACTCACATAGCATAGATAATGTGTTTCTAGTAGATGGTTTGAAGATTTGCTTATTGAGTATATCTCAGTTGTGTGACAAAGGTAATAATGTTAATTTTTCTTCTAATGGTTGCACTGTGACTAATCAAACTTCTGGAGCGATTATTTTGCAGGGAAATAGGTATGGAAATATCTGCAAAGTAGATCTATTGATAATATCGGATGGTAGCATGAGTTGTCTAAGTGTAATGCAAAATGATCCCCTCCTATGGCACAAAAGACTTGGTCATGCTAGTCTTTCGCAATTAAACAAACTAGTTTCTAAGGACTTGGTGATAGGACTTCTTAATATCAAGTTCAAGGAAGAAAGAGTTTGTAGTGCTTGTGCTAGGGGGAAGCAGGTAAAGTCATCCTTCAAACCAAAGAAACAAATCAGTACTACCAAACCTTTGGAACTAGTCCATATGGATCAGTGCTTATTCTCATCAGCAGGTGCCGGTGTTGGCCGCGGTAGAGGTCGTGGTCAAGGCAGAGGTAGAGCTACCCGGGCCCCGAGGATGGTAGATCATGTTGATCCTTTGTTAGAGGTTCTGGAAGTGCCAGCTCTTGCTGGGCAGTGGGAGCAGTGTTTATTCATTCCCCCGGCACTTCATGACACTTTTATGAGATACATGGCGACATAGATGCCCCAGGGACCTCCTATTCCTTAGGCTGCCGTAGATGCTCCTTGACACGACCCGGAATCCGGTTAGGCCGTGCGGGCACCCGACATCGTCCCCTAGACCCGTCGGGCGAACCCTTACCAATTAAATTAGGAAAATAAATATAATAGTTCATAAATGAGTACAAGACTTAAAAAAAACACACAGACATATTGACACTTCTAAGCTGTACAAAAGAAAATTACAGCTAACTACCCAACATACTAAATTTAGGGCTATCCAGAGTAGACATCTAAGAGTACAAAAGAAGACAAATACATCCTGAAGGGAGCAAAATAAAACTGAAATAATAATCAATAAACTGGTGGCCATCCAGAATAAAAGCTGGCTCACCCTGACAGCTGAAGTCGTCTTCGCTCCTTCACAACGTGGCAAACTCAATCCTGGAGCGAACCTGCCGAAACGAAATAGATAGACAAGAAACAAACAACAAACAAGGGTGATTCAAAAGGACTCAATAAGTGGGGCAGACTAGCCACCTCAAAGAATAGGATAGCTAGCCAGGGAGAAGAAAAACAGATAAACGAAATCCATCTTATTTGAACTATAAACATGCAAAGTCAAATAATAACTAAAAACACGTATGGAATCATAAACAGCCAGGGACATAAGGTAGACAGAACATATAGATATCCTGAACATGTCGACAATCAGAAATACATCCTGTTGCGGCGTGCAACCCGATCCATATATTCATACTGTTGCGGCGTGCAACCCGGTCTGTATATTTATACTGTTGTGGCGTGCAACCCGATCCGATCCATGTATTTATATTGTCGCGACGTGCAACCCGGGATACGAGCCAGAAATATATAGGCAAACTGAGATACGGTATACATACCGCATATATAAAACACAACACGATAGTCACACAATAGTCAGCACGCGGTGCAATGAAATGGGATGAATGCAGTATGATGCAATGGAGTCACATATGCCTGATACCTACCTCCGGCGCGGGACTCTCATCGTCTACCAGGAGATATATGCAATAATGAACCTTCACCGGCTCGGGACTCTCATCGATTACCGGGAAGTATATGCAAGGATGACCCTTCACCGGCTCGGGACTCTCATCGATTACCGGGAAGTATATGCAATAATGACCCTTCACCGATGCGGGACTCTCATCGCCAACCGGGAAGTATATGCAATAATGACCCTTCACCGGTGCGGGACTCTCATCGCCAACCGGGAAGTATATGCAATGCTCAAAACTAGAGTGCAATGCTCATATGCAATACCAACAATAGGGCTTATCATATAATATACTATACAATGTAACTTCAAAGCTAAGGCGTAACGAGTACGCCTATCGGCAGCTACACACGTAAAGAACACGTGGTAGAAAATCCATGAGGCCAAGTGCCTCCAAAGAAATGGATATAAACACTTACCTTGTTACAAAGTTAGTACATCCACTCAATAACCGCTTGTCCTTTGAATTCATTGCCAAACGATCCCACTCTATTCAATAAGCAGAAAAATATATCAAATTAGGCTAAAGGCTTCATTCCTCACATCTTAGGGCAATCCGGTTAAGAACTTGATACCCTATTCGCATACGCAATACGCAGGCCAGGCCTATATACAGGGTTTAAGGCCACATAAACAAACTCCAAATAAATTACATTTATATGTTACCCATAACTCACTGAGCACAAATACATAATCAATTTCATTATCGGGGTCCATTTGACCCTTTAAACTATCAATTTACGTCATTAGGGCGATGTCTAATATTCCTATTTTTACCGCAAAAATATATTTAAACACACGTAATAAACTCAAATACTATATTAGGATCATTACCTGAATGTTTTTGTGAAAATTCTACTTTTTCCCGGCCCCTTTTCTCATTTTCTGGCATTTTTTTCCATATCTGCGCCATTTATTTTTTCTCTTTTCTGAAATCGTTTACTGCTTCTGCAAAGAGTTTTAGCATATATGCAGTATGCACTGCACCGCCTAACTTTTTCGTTGTTTGACTTTTTTTGTCCTTTTTCATTTTTTTTCTTTTCTTTTCTTTGTGCGACGAAAATTAAAACGGTACCCTGCGATATTCGAAATAATTCCACCTTTTTCATACAAGTTATACAAAATATATGTAACATACTCGCGAAGGCGGATTTCAAATCGGACTCCCGAAACTCAAGATGCGAATTTAAATGGAAAAGAAGTCAAATTATTTAACTTTCAGCATTTTAGCGGAAACTAGCCGAACAACATCAAAATTCACTTTTGAAAGTTCACAAAGGTCATAAATAATCATACGAACCCAACAGCGCTTTCGGATTTCAAATCAGAGCTCATTCGGCAAAAACCGAGCTCGAAAATCTCTTTTTAATATTTATCGCCAATAAAAACTGAAACCTTCTTCCGATGCCTACCAAACGAGGTCTGATTTAGCTTAAATTTTACAGACAGGTCATAATGGACATTAAAAATATTTTAAAATTATCGGCACGCCAATCGGAGTCCTAACGTCCGAAACGACGGACCGAGGTCGTTTCATTCTCCTCCACTTAAACTCTCGTTCGTCCTCGAACGAGCCTAAATCTAAAGCTAGATTTACGCAGATAACAAGAGAACTTGCACAACCTTCATAAACTACTCCACAGACATTATTTCATAATTACAGAATCGGAGTTATAACACGCATATCAAACTCTTGGATAAAACATATTTGGATAATATGATAACATCATTGTCCAACTTATTCAGACTAAGTCGACCCTTTCTTAATCATGAGAGAGGAGTTTTATATTTTCGAAACAAAGATACACGAAACTTTGAATGGGTTAACATGATTCAGCCGATAATTACTTCTTCGATATACCTTTCGATATAGAACAGGTCGATGGAACTAAGAATTAGCTTACGCTTCAGAAACGCCTTAGAGAGTTAATATTATGATTCGGTATCAATTGGAGGAAGACTCCTCCACTTAAAGCATAAACTCATACAACTAATTTGAATAGAAATAGCCATCCTCGCACAATCTGCTGGACTAAAGAAGATTTAGCTAAAAGTTGAACATAGGCAGACCTAAACTACCAAACTACCCTTTCGAGTTGCCAACTAGCTGCAACTCTCGAGTTCACAACTCCATACCTTTGCCGTAAACACCACCGCCCGATGGATGGTACTTTTATATAAAAATTTCGGCAGAGTTTCCCCTGAAACTGGATGATCTGCAAAACAGAACCAGCGCTATACTATACACGGGAATGGATACCCGGATAAACTAATAACATAAACATGTTAAACGGATAACAAGATGAGACAACTGGACCAAAAGAATAATATGCTTCCAAAACAATAATATGTTTATCCGGCCACAATAACACGTACTCTGGCTCAACACAGGGAACGTCACAAGCGGCTATCAATCGCCCAAGCTCACTAGTGCCGAACGAAGAAGAGATGGAAACATACCGAGGATAGAAATAATTGGAGCTATAGGAAGTTCATCTTCTTATTTGCTTGGCTACCAAAGCTAGACTACTTCCGAGTCAAGCGAGCCAAAGAATCGAAATTGAAGAGATAGACATTAAATAAGCTTTATGGAAAAACATCCATACCAATTTAACCTCCCAGTAAGAATAAAACTCTGACAATTTACCAGAATACCCTTTTATATATAAGACAAGCTCATAGAATAACATGACTCTATTAGAATCTCGAACCAAGAGGAGAAACATAGATCGAGCATTACTTACTAGCCACTTTACACCGGAAGAAACAACGACACTTCCTGATGGTGAAGAATTAGGATCCCATTATCCCACCAACACGAAATTCCGAGAAGATGGGTAAAATGACTTGACATAATAATACAAGGTGGCATAACAGGATACCAAGCAGGCAATAACAATACTCACCATCAAATCTCTGAATAAATCATATCAGAAGCTCACTCCTCTACTGCAACCGATTCTTTATAAAAACGACATCCAGGGAAACCATCGAAACATGATAAAACACACCCTTTCCAGATCGATCAAAAGAATCAAATCTTACTCACATTTAAGAGAAGAAGAAATACTTGGGTCTACTACATCAGATGCCTCAGAATCCTGCCAGACTGGAAGTTTATTGAACTGCCCCTGCAGCTGAGTTGAGCTACTACCCTGACAATCACCTTTTGAAGAACCACTGCCAACACACTCTCGACCTCTATCGGATGGTGGCATATATCTGGTTGATTAAGATCTAAATTAAATCCCCCGCGACTGTGCAGATGCCTAATAACGAGAGAAAAGATGACTGCCTACTTGTCGGAGTCAGGAAAAATCTTCAAAGGATAGACAGACTCACGACAATAATAACAGGAAAACTCCTCAAAGGTTAATCAGACTCACGACAATGATAACACCTTTTCACTGACTATAGGAGCTGGACAGATTGTTGATAGCTACAAAGAGAAAGCTGAGTCTAATCTTGATGAACTACCCGCGCACTCTGAGAATCGCGCTCTACAAGCTGAGATAACCTGGAAGGTGACCTCCCAAAATATTCAGAACTCTTACCTCCAAATGGGGTACCATGGTTGCCCACTAGGGCCACGGGATCTATTACTCTCCCGCTCTAACTTATGGTATACCTCGTACCTTCAGACAATATCAACAAAAACATCAAATGAAATCCCGACCTCAATCTCTCGAGCCATCTGGGATCTCAAGGAAAAAGAAAGGTCATCAATAAATCTTTGAATCTTTCAAAAGGCTAATGAACTAGTTGTAATGCATATCCAGCCATTCTATAGAATTCAATCTCATATTCTGAAACACCAACAGGCTAACCGACAGGCTACCCTGTCCAATCCACTCAAACTGAAAACACTTTTCATCTCGCTCGCTACTCGAAAGGAACTTTCCACGAATCTAGAAGAAAAACCGAAACAAGTAAGCTAATAAAAGAGCAGCCCACCAATTCAAGGCTGGACTCTGAAATCGGAAAGCAGAATAATCAACACCATATCGCTGGATATAATCAAAAGCCTGAAGGCTACGCTGACATCATTTTAATTAAAAAATTTACACAGGGATTATCTGATGCATGGCTTAAGAATATCGGAAGGTTCAACCGCGTAAAATAATGCAACCTCTTTGGACACTCGGACTGAACTGATACCTCGGCTGGGTAACCAGAACAATTAGAGGTACAACACATACTACCTCCGGAATGTAATTTACTGCAGCAATATTAAGAACCAGAAAAGGAGCTCCCTGAGATCGAACGTCCACATCTGCAGCAACCTTATAAGCTGCCTAGCGAATAATAGGTTCTTGCAGTATATGCGTTGCCAAGATCCTCGTAAAAACATCGTAGAGAGCCTAGGGAACCGCAAGGCCCTGCTCCCTTGCCCATCGCGAGCTCGTACAGCTGGGACCTCCGTAACTAGATCGCCAGCACGATCAAAAACTCTCGGGGCTTCGCCAGTGCTAACCCCAGGCTAGACTGCTTCGTCTTGAACTCATACCGTTTGCTGATTTATCGCAAGAGGGTTCACAATTACCACGAAGGAATTAACGAAAATACTTTTGCATCCTAGGCCGACGCACGATCAGAAATGAAGGAAGTGAAACTTCCTAAATGCCATCATAGCCTCTCGTAGATAAGTACGGACGTCCACGTACCCATCAGCGAGACTCTACTAGACACTGTCTTAGTCTGGATAAACTCTAAACCGGGCTCTGATACCAACTGACACGACCCGGAATCCGGTTAGGCCGTGCGGGCACCCGACATCCTCCCCTAGACCCGTCGGGCGAACCCTTACCAATTAAATTAGGAAAATAAATATAATAGTTCATAAATGAGGACAAGACTTAAAAAAAAACACAGACATATTGACACTTCTAAGCTGTACAAAAGAAAATTACAGCTAACTACTCAACATACTTAGTTTAGGGCTATCCAGACTAGACATCTAAGAGTACAAAAGAAGACAAATACCTCCTGAAGGGAGCAAAATGCAACTGAAATAATAACCAATAAACTGGTGGCCATCCAGAATAAAAGCTGGCTCACCCTGTTAGCTGAAGTCGTCTTCGCTCCTTCACAACGTGGCAAACTCAATCCTGGAGCGAACCTGCCGAAACGAAATAGATAGACAAGAAACAAACAACAAACAAGGGTGAGTCAAAAGAACTCAATAAGTGGGGCAGACTAGCCACCTCAAAGAATAGGATAGCTAGCCAGGGAGAAGAAAAATAGATAAATGAAATCCATCTTATTTGAACTATAAACAGGCAAAGCCAAATTATAACTAAAAACACGTATGGAATCATAAACAGCCAGGGACATAAGGTAGACAGAACATATAGATATCCTGAACATGTCGACAATCAGAAATACATCCTGTTGCGGCGTGCAACCCGATCCATATATTCATACTGTTGCGGCGTGCAACCCGGTCTGTATATTTATACTGTTGCGGCGTGCAACCCGATCCGATCCATGTATTTATATTGTCGCGACGTGCAACCCGGGATACGAGCCAGAAATATATAGGCAAACTGAGATACGGTATACATACCGCATATATAAAACACAACACGATAGTCACACAATATTCAGCACGCGGTGCAATGAAATGGGATGAATGCAGTATGATGCAATGGAGTCACATATGCCTGATACCTACCTCCGGCGCGGGACTCTCATCGTCTACCAGGAGATATATGCAATAATGAACCTTCACCGGCTCGGGACTCTCATCGATTACCGGGAAGTATATGCAAGGATGACCCTTCATCGGCTCGGGACTCTCATCGATTACCGGGAAGTATATGCAATAATGACCCTTCACCGATGCGGGACTCTCATCGCCAACCGGGAAGTATATGCAATAATGACCCTTCACCGGTGCGGGACTCTCATCGCCAACCGGGAAGTATATGCAATGCTCAAAACTAGAGTGCAATGCTCATATGCAATACCAACAATAGGGCTTATCATATAATATACTATACAATGTAACTTCAAAGCTAAGGCGTAACGAGTACGCCTATCGGCAGCTGCACACGTAAAGAACACGTGGTAGAAAATCCATGAGGCCAAGTGCCTCCAAAGAAATGGATATAAACACTTACCTTGTTACAAAGTTAGTACATCCACTCAATAACCGCTTGTCCTTTGAATTCATTGCCAAACGATCCCACTCTATTCAATAAGCAGAAAAATATATCAAATTAGGCTAAAGGCTACATTCCTCACATCTTAGGGCAATCCGGTTAAGAACTTGATACCCTATTCGCATACGCAATACGCAGGCCAGGCCTATATACAGGGTTTAAGGCCACATAACCAAACTCCAAATAAATTACATTTATATGTTACCCATAACTCACTGAGCACAAATACATAATCAATTTCATTATCGGGGTCCATTTGACCCTTTAAACTATCAATTTACGTCATTAGGGCGATGTCTAATATTCCTATTTTTACCGCAAAAATATATTTAAACACACGTAATAAACTCAAATACTATATTAGGATCATTACCTGAATGTTCCAGGGTGAAAATTCTACTTTTTCCCGGCCCCTTTTCTCATTTTCTGGCATTTTTTTCCATATCTGCACCATTTATTTTTTCTCTGTTCTGAAATCGTTTACTGCTTCTGCAAAGAGTTTTAGCATATATGCAGTATGCACTGCACCGCCTAACTTTTTCGTTGTTTGACTTTTTTTGTCCTTTTTCATTTTTTTTTTCTTTTCTTTTCTTTGTGCGACGAAAATTAAAACGGTACCCTGCGATATTCGAAATAATTCCACCTTTTGCATACAAGTTATACAAAATATATGTAACATACTCGCGAAGGTGGATTTCAAATCGGACTCTCGAAACTCAAGATGCGAATTTAAATGGAAAAGAAGTCAAATTATTTAACTTTCAGCATTTTAGCGGAAACTAGCCGAACAACATCAAAATTCACTTTTGAAAGTTCACAAAGGTCATAAATAATCATACGAACCCAACAGCGCTTTCGGATTTCAAATCAGAGCTCATTCGGCAAAAACCGAGCTCGAAAATCTCTTTTTAATATTTATCGCCAATAAAAACTGAAACCTTCTTCTGATGCCTACCAAACGAGGTCTGATTTAGCTTTAATTTTACAGACAGGTCCTAATGGACATTAAAAATATTTTAAAATTATCGGCACGCCAATCGGAGTCCTAACGTCCGAAACGACGGACCGAGGTCGTTTCATTCTCCTCCACTTAAACTCTCGTTCGTCCTCGAACGAGCCTAAATCTAAAGCTAGATTTACGCAGATAACAAGAGAACTTGCACAACCTTCATAAACTACTCCACAGACATTATTTCATAATTACAGAATCGGAGTTATAACACGCATATCAAACTCTTGGATAAAACATATTTGGATAATATGATAACATCATTGTCCAACTTATTCAGACTAAGCCGACCCTTTCTTAATCATGAGAGAGGAGTTTTATATTTTCGAAACAAAGATACACGAAACTTTGAATGGGTTAACATGATTCAGCCGATAATTACTTCTTCGATATACCTTTCGATATAGAACAGGTCGATGGAACTAAGAATTAGCTTACGCTTCAGAAACGCCTTAGAGAGTTAATATTATGATTCGGTATCAATTGGAGGAAGACTCCTCCACTTAAAGCATAAACTCATACAACTAATTTGAATAGAAATAGCCATCCTCGCACAATCTGCTGGACTAAAGAAGATTTAGCTAAAAGTTGAACATAGGCAGACCTAAACTACCAAACTACCCTTTCGAGTTGCCAACTAGCTGCAACTCTCGAGTTCACAACTCCATACCTTTGCCGTAAACACCACCGCCCGATGGATGGTACTTTTATATAAAAATTTCGGCAGAGTTTCCCCTGAAACTGGATGATCTGCAAAACAGAAGCAGCGCTATACTATACACGGGAATGGATACCCGGATAAACTAATAACATAAACATGTTAAACGGATAACAAGATGAGACAACTGGACCAAAAGAATAATATGCTTCCAAAACAATAATATGTTTATCCGGCCACAATAACACGTACTCTGGCTCAACACAGGGAACGTCACAAGCGGCTATCAATCGCCCAAGCTCACTAGTGCCGAACGAAGAAGAGATGGAAACATACCGAGGATAGAAATAATTGGAGCTATAGGAAGTTCATCTTCTTATTTGCTTGGCTACCAAAGCTAGACTACTTCCGAGTCAAGCGAGCCAAAGAATCGAAATTGAAGAGATAGACATTAAATAAGCTTTATGGAAAAACATCCATACCAATTTAACCTCCCAGTAAGAATAAAACTCTGACAATTTACCAGAATACCCTTTTATATATAAGACAAGCTCATAGAATAACATGACTCTATTAGAATCTCGAACCAAGAGGAGAAACATAGATCGAGCATTACTTACTAGCCACTTTACACCGGAAGAAACAACGACACTTCCTGATGGTGAAGAATTAGGATCCCATTATCCCACCAACACGAAATTCCGAGAAGATGGGTAAAATGACTTGACATAATAATACAAGGTGGCATAACAGGATACCAAGCAGGCAATAACAATACTCACCATCAAATCTCTGAATAAATCATATCAGAAGCTCACTCCTCTACTGCAACCGATTCTTTATAAAAACGACATCCAGGGAAACCATCTAAACATGATAAAACACACCCTTTCCAGATCGATCAAAAGAATCAAATCTTACTCACATTTAGGAGAAGAAGAAATACTTGGGTCTACTACATCGGATGCCTCAGAATCCTGCCAGACTGGAAGTTTATTGAACTGCCCCTGCAGCTGAGTTGAGCTACTACCCTGACAATCACCTTTTGAAGAACCACTGCCAACACACTCTCGACCTCTATCGGATGGTGGCATATATCTGGTTGATTAAGATCTAAATTAAATCCCCCACGACTGTGCAGATGCCTAATAACGAGAGAAAAGATGACTGCCTACTTGTCGGAGTCAGGAAAAATCTTCAAAGGATAGACAGACTCACGACAATAATAACAGGAAAACTCCTCAAAGGATAATCAGACTCACGACAATGATAACACCTTTTCACTGACTATAGGAGCTGGACAGATTGTTGATAGCTACAAAGAGAAAGCTGAGTCTAATCTTGATGAACTACCCGCGCACTCTGAGAATCGCGCTCTACAAGCTGAGATAACCTGGAAGGTGACCTCCCAAAATATTCAGAACTCTTACCTCCAAATGGGGGTACCATGGTTGCCCACTAGGGCCACGGGATCTATTGCTCTCCCGCTCTAACTCTTCCCGCTCTAACTTATGGTATACCTCGTACCTTCAGAAAATATCAACAAAAACATCAAATGAAATCCCGACCTCAATCTCTCAAGCCATCTGGGATCTCAAGGAAAAAGAAAGGTCATCAATAAATCTTTGAATCTTTCAAAAGGCTAATGAACTAGTTGTAATGCATATCCAGCCATTCTATAGAATTCAATCTCATATTCTGAAACACCAACAGGCTAACCGACAGGCTACCCTGTCCAATCCACTCAAACTGGAAACACTTTTCATCTCGCTCGCTACTCGAAAGGAACTTTCCACGAATCTAGAAGAAAAACCGAAACAAGTAAGCTAATAAAAGAGCAGCCCACCAATTCAAGGCTGGACTCTGAAATCGGAAAGCAGAATAATCAACACCATATCGCTGGATATAATCAAAAGCCTGAAGGCTACGCTGACATCATTTTAATTAAAAAATTTACACAGGGATTATCTGATGCATGGCTTAAGAATATCGGAAGGTTCAACCGCGTAAAATAATGCAACCTCTTTGGACACTCGGACTGAACTGATACCTCGGCTGGGTAACCAGAACAATTAGAGGTACAACACATACTACCTCCGGAATGTAATTTACTGCAGCAATATTAAGAACCAGAAAAGGAGCTCCCTGAGATCGAACGTCCACATCTGCAGCAACCTTATAAGCTGCCTAGCGAATAATAGGTTCTTGCAGTATATGCGTTGCCAAGATCCTCGTAAAAACATCGTAGAGAGCCTAGGGAACCGCAAGGCCCTGCTCCCTTGCCCATCGCGAGCTCGTACAGCTGGGACCTCCGTAACTAGATCGCCAGCACGATCAAAAACTCTCGGGGCTTCGCCAGTGCTAACCCCAGGCTAGACTGCTTCGTCTTGAACTCATACCGTTTGCTGATTTATCGCAAGAGGGTTCACAATTACCACGAAGGAATTAACGAAAATACTTTTGCATCCTAGGCCGACGCACGATCAGAAATGAAGGAAGTGAAACTTCCTAAATGCCATCATAGCCTCTCGTAGATAAGTACGGACGTCCACGTACCCATCAGCGAGACTCTACTAGACACTGTCTTAGTCTGGATAAACTCTAAACCGGGCTCTGATACCAACTGACACGACCCGGAATCCGGTTAGGCCGTGCGGGCACCCGACATCCTCCCCTAGACCCGTCGGGCGAACCCTTACCAATTAAATTAGGAAAATAAATATAATAGTTCATAAATAAGGACAAGACTTAAAAAAAAAACACAGACATATTGACACTTCTAAGCTGTACAAAAGAAAATTACAGCTAACTACTCAACATACTAAGTTTAGGGCTATCCAGACTAGACATCTAAGAGTACAAAAGAAGACAAATACCTCCTGAAGGGAGCAAAATGCAACTGAAATAATAACCAATAAACTGGTGGCCATCCAGAATAAAAGCTGGCTCACCCTGACAGCTGAAGTCGTCTTCGCTCCTTCACAACGTGGCAAACTCAATCCTGGAGCGAACCTGCCGAAACGAAATAGATAGACAAGAAACAAACAACAAACAAGGGTGAGTCAAAAGAACTCAATAAGTGGGGCAGACTAGCCACCTCAAAGAATAGGATAGCTAGCCAGGGAGAAGAAAAATAGATAAATGAAATCCATCTTATTTGAACTATAAACAGGCAAAGCCAAATAATAACTAAAAACACGTATGGAATCATAAACAGCCAGGGACATAAGGTAGATAGAACATATAGATATCCTGAACATGTCGACAATCAGAAATACATCCTGTTGCGGCGTGCAACCCGATCCATATATTCATACTGTTGCGGCGTGCAACCCGGTCTGTATATTTATACTGTTGCGGCGTGCAACCCGATCCGATCCATGTATTTATATTATCGCGACGTGCAACCCGGGATACGAGCCAGAAATATATAGGCAAACTGAGATACGGTATACATACCGCATATATAAAACACAACACGATAGTCACACAATAGTCAGCACGCGGTGCAATGAAATGGGATGAATGCAGTATGATGCAATGGAGTCACATATGCCTGATACCTACCTCCGGCGCGGGACTCTCATCGTCTACCAGGAGATATATGCAATAATGAACCTTCACCGGCTCGGGACTCTCATCGATTACCGGGAAGTATATGCAATGATGACCCTTCACCGGCTCGGGACTCTCATCGATTACCGGGAAGTATATGCAAGGATGACCCTTCACCGGCTCGGGACTCTCATCGATTACCGGGAAGTATATGCAATAATGACCCTTCACCGATGCGGGACTCTCATCGCCAACCGGGAAGTATATTTTCTGGCATTTTTTTCCATTTCTGCGCCATTTATTTTTTCTCTGTTCTGAAATCATTTACTGCTTCTGCAAAGAGTTTTAGCATATATGCAGTATGCACTGCACCGCCTAACTTTTTCGTTGTTTGACTTTTTTTGTCCTTTTTCATTTTTTTTTCTTTTCTTTTCTTTGTGCGACGAAAATTAAAACGGTACCCTGCGATATTCGAAATAATTCCACCTTTTGCATACAAGTTATACAAAATATATGTAACATACTCGCGAAGGCGGATTTCAAATCGGACTCCCGACACTCAAGATGCGAATTTAAATGAAAAAGAAGTCAAATTATTTAACTTTCAGCATTTTAGCGGAAACTAGCCGAACAACATCGAAATTCACTTTTGAAAGTTCACAAAGGTCATAAATAATCATACGAACCCAACAGCGCTTTCGGATTTCAAATCAGAGCTCATTCGGCAAAAACCGAGCTCGAAAATCTCTTTTTAATATTTATCGCCAATAAAAACTGAAACCTTCTTCCGATGCCTACCAAACGAGGTCTGATTTAGCTTAAATTTTACAGACAGGTCCTAATAGACATTAAAAATATTTTAAAATTATCGGCACGCCAATCAGAGTCCTAACTTCCGAAACGACTGACCGAGGTCGTTTCACTCCTATTCCTCAGGCAGCTCCTCAGGCTGCGGTAGATATTGGTGCTCAGGTTCAAAAAGCCCCCATTCCAGCTCCATATGTAGTGCCAGCAGTTCATGTTCAGGTGGCTAAGTTCCAGACGCAGTGAGTATTGTGCCTCTAGTTGTTCAGGCTGGTCCGCGAGTCTAGGTAGCAGGTCAGGTTGATGAACTGGCAAGGTTGCATTATTTTACCCGACTTGATCCCCAAAAATTCTCTGTTCATACATCAGATAAGCTTAAGCCTCGTGAGTTTCTTGATCGATGTTAGCGCATCTTAGAGGCCCTTTGCATCTTGAGCAGTATGGAGTTGAGTATACTACCTTCCAATTTAAGGGTCCATCTTTAGCTTGGTAGATTGTACTCCGATCAGCTAGGCAGGGCTTGCCTAAACTGAACTGGAGTGAGTTCTCCCACCAATTCAAAGAGAAGTTTCTTCCACCCAGTCAGCAGGATGAGAAGAGGAGACAGTTTGAGAGGATTGGACAGGGTAACCTGTCAGTCACGGAGTACGAGCTTTTATTTTCAGAGATGTCCGGCTATGCTCCATATCTTGTGCAGGAGACCTCCGAGAGGGTGAGACATTTTATTGATGGGCTTTCTCCTCATTTGCGTTCAAAGAAGATTCGTGAGATTGAGGCCGGTACTCCATTTGATATTGTTGTTGATATTGTAAGGTGATATGAGGCATATCATAGATTGGAGATGGAGAAGTTAGAGCGGGAGAGTAAAAGATCCCATGGTCCAGGGCATTCTAGTACCTCATCTGGAGGTAGGAGTTATCAGTAGTAGGGTAGACCACCTGTTAAGCCAGTTCAGTCTTCGGCGCATGGTTTTAAGAACATGCCTGCTTCTTCTCAGGGTTAGTTCCGGTTTCGCTAGCGAGATCAGTCTAAGTTTGATCAGCGTAGATTTGCTCCAGGTTGCTTTATCTCTCAGGATCCAGGGCATCATAAGAAAGATTTCCCTTATCTTCATCACCGGGGGTAATATTCGTCCTTTCTCTCTCCCTCCAGCACCGATGTAGCAGTAGCCTCAGGGTGCCCCTTTTGGGTCTCAGCCAGCTAAAGGTGCACCACCGCCTGGCAGAGGTCGTAGGCGTGGTTCTGGTGGTCCTTCGAGAGGAGGTTCTCAAAGTTGCGGCTAAGCTCAGCCGTAGAGAAAACTATATGAACTACCAGTCAGGTAGGATGCTGGGGCATTTGGTGCAGTAGACCCAGGTAACTTCCTCCCTTATCTGTGTGCAGGAGTTGTTTCTTGTGGAAAAATTAGAATTTATCTATCTAGGTATGTCTCTATGGGTTTTTAAGGATATTATTTCTGTTTAAGAAATCTGTTGTGGTAGAGGGGTTAGTTTCTAGTATGTTTTATTCCAGGGTTTTGAGAGACCCTAGTTGTTTATCTAGTTTAAATCCGAGAGATTTGGGAGTAAGTGTCGATATTGTCGACTTGGCTTCTGGTTTTGCCACCTTATGTTGTTATATCAAGTTAGTTCATCTCTCCCTCCTTGGACTCAGTGTTACTAGAATGATGAGAATTCTATTCACCACCATCCAAATGTGTTATTTCTCCTTCAGGTGTAAGGCGATTGGTATGTAAAGATTGATCTATGTGTCTCGCCTTGGTGTGAGACACTAGTAATGATATTTTCTGTTATGAGCTTGTCTATATTATAGAGAAAATTTTCCAGCGTGACCGTTGGCGACTTATTGGGGCTTCTTTCAGATTAGAAGGTTGGGATTGACATGAATGCTGTGCATAATTTCATTCAATATATATTTCTTTCATTGCCTTTTTTTTTTTTTTTTTGCTAGCTTGACTCGGAAGGTAGTCTAACTCTTATAGCCACGCGAATGAAAAATGAGTTTCCCATAAGCTTTAGTTGTTACGACCCTCAGTTTAGCGTTATTTCTTTTCCGTCTGGTACTAATAGGTTGGGTGTCATTAGTGATAATCTATATGTTGGGCGAGAATGAATGTCCATGTCCATGTAACCAGGTAATGTGTTGCTTGTGTCCCAAGGTCGCTAAGATTAAAAAAGAGCATCTTCCACCTCGTGAATTTGAGTCATTAGGCAGTAGTGCTTGTGGTGAGGCTTAGAAGTCATGAACTCGAGAGTGTATTTCCTTGACAAATCGAGAGTGTAATCTGGTAACTCAGATCCGAGCAGCGTTCCTCTTACGTTATGGTTGAGTCTTCCTTAGTCGAGTGGACTAAGGAAGGGCAGCCTGGAAATCTGTATTTCTAATTAGTTATGTAGTCGTTTTCTAGGTGGAGGAGTTTTTCTCAAACTTTAGATGCCAAGTTGAATTTACAAGTTTACTGGACCTTTCCGTATCGAGAAGCGTATTGGTAAGGTAGCTTATCGGCTTGACTTGCCAGCTTCTATGCTAGTTCACCCAGTTTTCCTTGTATTGATGCTCCGGAAGTGTATTCGGGATCCTTCCAAAGTGATTGAATTAGATCATGCTCAGCTAGATGTGAATCTAGCTTACAAGGAGTTCCCAATTGCTATAGTTGCACGTGATGTCCGGAAGCTTCGTTCGAAGCAGATTCCGATAGTTCGAGTGCAATTGCAAAATCGTCCTCGTGAGGAGGACACTTGGGTGCTTGAGTCTAGTATGCATGAGACGTACCCTCACATCTTCGATGATTCAGGTTTGATCTTAATATTTTTATGATTCAGCTTTTGTAATTGTGTAATGTATCTACTGATAGGTTAGAAAAGTTCATTCTAATGTTCTTATCAGTGGAGCGAAATTGGTTCTAGACTCTTGCTCGTTCGAGGACGAACGAGAGTCTAAGTGGAGGAGATTGAAACGACCTTAGGTAGTCATTTCAGGAGTTAGGACTCCAATTGACGTGTCCATAGTTTTAAAAGCTTTGTAAGATCCATTAGGACTTGTCTGTAAAATTTGAGCTAAATCGGACCTCGTTTGGTAGGTATCGGAAGAAGGTTTCAGTTTCTGTTGTCGGTAAATCTTAAAAAGAGGTATTCAAGCTCGATTTTAGCTAATGAGCTCTGATTCAAAATCCAAAAGCATCGCTAGGTTTGTATGGTCATTTTTGACCTGTGTAAACTTTCAGAAGTGAACTCTGAGGTCGTTCGGATAGTTTCTGCTAAAGTTCCGAAAGTTAAAGAATTTGATCTTTTCCATTTAATTTGTATCCTGAGTTTCGGAAATCCGATTCGAGATTTGTCTTAGTGAGTACGTCACATAAATTTTTTATAACTTACTTGAGAAATTTGGGATCATTCCGAATTTCATGGTGGAAAGTTTTCAAAAAGAAAAACAAAAAGAAAAGAAAAAAAAGGAAAAAAAGGGAAAGATAACCAAAGAAAGGTGGTGGCTACTGGCTAAGGGATTTTATCCCTTAGCTTAAAAGCGCAAAACGAATAGAAACAATGAAACGAGAGACAGTGAACGCAGAGAATAAAAAAAAAGGCAGAAAAGAGGGAAATGAAAGGAAAAGAAAAAATAAAAAAAAATTTCACCCCAAAACATCCAGGTAATGATGTTAACTCATTATTTCAGTTTATTACATGTGTTTGAATATATTTTAACGGTAGAAATTGGGATAATAGACATCGTTCTAATGAGTTAAATGGATAGTTTAAAGGGTTCATTGGACCCCGATAATGGAATTGCTTATATATTCGTACTCAGGAAGTTATGGGGAACCCATAAATATAATTTATTTAGGGTTTGGTTATGTGATTTTGAACCATGTATGAATGCCCGGACTGCATATCTCGTATGCGAATGGAGTGTCGGGTTCCTGGCCGATTTATTCTAAGACGTAAGGAATTAAGCCTTTAGCCTTATTTGATATATTTTTTCTGCTTATTGAATAGAGCGGGATCGTTTGGCAGTTAATCCAAAGGATAAAGCGATTTTTGAGTAGCAGTACTAACTTTGGAACTAGGTAAATGATTATATCCATTTCTTTGACGGCCTTTGGCCTTATGAATATTCTATTCACGCGTTCTTTACATGAATAGCTACCGACAGAGCGTACTTATTACACTACAGCTTTGAAACGCATTCATATTTATTATGTTTTCTTGCTATGGGTTGGTATGTCATATACTGAGTGCAGGAGTATTCGGCCTCAGCCTTATATTATATTGGGTACAGGAGTATTCCACCCCAGGAGCAGGAGTATTCCGCTCTTATGTCATATACTGAGTGTAGGAGTATTCCGCCTCAGCTTTATATTATATTGGGTGCAGGAGTATTCCGCCCAGGAGCAGCATTATTCTTCTCTTATGTTATATACTGAGTGCAGGAGTATTCAGCTCACACTCCTGAGCTTTATATTATCTCAAGTTCAGGAGTATTCCACCCCAGGAGCAGGAGTATTCTGCTTTTATATCATATACTGAGTGCAAGAGTATTCCGCCTCAGCTTTATATTATATCGGGAGGAGGAGTATTTCGCCCCAGGAGCAGGAGTATTCCGCTTCAGTTGGTTATTAGATTGTATTCCCCTCGAATGTAGGAATATTCCGCTTCAGGACGGGATTATGACCACATGTGACCCCATTGCATTATGATACATTCATTTCATATCTTTATATGTGTTTTATGAATTGTATGGATTTGTTGCATTAATTATCTTTGGATGACTTATCTGGTTGACTGATATGGCTTCTGTTTCCTTATTTTATCCTCACTGTTTTGTTTCGGCAGATTCTGCTCCAAGGCCCAGCATGTATCGTGACTGAGAAGCATGACGTATGCAGGTGTCTATGGTGAGCCGGCTTGTTCTTTGAGGCTACTAGCTATAGCTTTTAGAGTGGTATCTTATTTTGCTCCCTTCGAGAGATGTGTATATCTTTTGGATTCCTTAGATGCCGGATCTGGAAACCTCTAAACCTGTGCATTTTAGGTAGTTAGCTGTATCATTCAAACAACTCTTATATATGTCTACCCTTGAGAGTTGTCTTTTGTTTTTAAGTTAGATTTATTTTATTCTCGAAATAATTCTACGTCATTTATATCGATTCAGTCAATAGGGTTTGTCAGACAGGTCTAGGGAAGGTGGTCGGTTGCCCGCACGACCTAGCCGAGAATTCAGTTCGTATCAACTTCTTTTTCTAAATTTAAGTTTAAAATGGAATGTAAATTTGTTATGTATTTTTGTGTTTTATAGGTCTAACATTTTCCCCCATGAAGAGTTGCAAATGTTAGTCACCGTTTTGTTTGAACAGACCTAATGGTTGCTTGCAATAAGAGCCAGCTATATTTTTTTGAAACGTTAATGTACACCAGGTGAAAGTTCTGCCCCGACAACTGTTCATGGCATTTGTTGGAGAAGGTTTTTAGGAGTCAAACATAAACTATTTCCGTTTGGGCAATACTTTGGGGCATTTAATCTGGGCTAACTTTGTGTTTGGGATACGTGTTGCCTATATGCCCACACTTCAAGGAATTTTAATTGCAATGGGGATGAGTGGAAACCCTGTTCTTATTTTGCAAGTTTCGAAGGAAAATCAGGGTTCAAATTTAAATCTTTGTGGATTGAATGTAGTCATGTAAGTTCAATGAAAATGAGAAATAGTTGTGTTTACAGAAAATAACAGATTCATGCCACAACTCTGTTACTATATCTTCTTGCATGTGGATTTTGGACTTGAATGTAGAGACAACTCGTTCTATTGTGTCCTAATATTTTTCATCTCGAGCAACTAACTATACTCTTGAAAAATCTGCTCTCGAAACATATCTTTTTGTTTCTATCCTATCGAGCTGAATTTTTGTATCTAGTGGGTGTACGATGAATTCCTTTATATTTTGTGGAGCATCCCAGGAGTTGTCACTTCCCACTTGGAGAATTTCTCCTTGATAAGATTGCATCCAAGTGTTTCTTTTGAACCACCGTGCACAATAGGTCGACTTGATCAAACTTCTTCTATCTATTGCAACAATAGCGTGTGTGCATGGTGTCTCATCTGTTTAAAACAGCAAGCAGCCGTAAGACCTCTCTTTTAAGTCTACAGTGTATTCATCTTTCCCATCTTTGACACTAAAATTATGCCATTGATAGGATTTACCTTCAAGCAGAAGAAAATATCAAGTAATGAAAAAAGTGGAGAGTATAAGTGTTACATGAATTTTTGTTTACAAAGCTAATAATCATTCATTTAGTTAAGAAGTGCTACTTACTATCAGCCTAAAGGCAATAGGAATCATATTGGTGAGCTCTTCTTCAGCCCAGCGTGTGAGGTCATGAAATTTGGCTCGTGCGTCATTTATCCTTTCATAACACCAACTTCGGAGCTTGTTTTGAATGTAGTCTATCAACCCCAATACAAGTAGCTTCCTAGCCTTTGTGAGCATAGCATTCATGCACTCTACATTATTTGTGGTGACCCGGTTATACCTCTTGTTGGTATGGTAGGAATGTGCCCATCTTTCAGGTGGTTCTTCCTTCAAGTACTTTGCAAGAAAGTAAACAATTAATTATGAATGAGATTACAAGCAATACGGTAAATTATGATGGAAAAGAAAGTAAATACAATGAAAATAAAGACAAGTAATTAAGAAAGAAATAATGGAGAAAGCAAAGTAAATCTTATCCCTTGAGAGTAGCCGAGTTTGATGGCGAATCGTGTTTTATGTACAATACAATGTAAGGAGGGGTATTTATAGTAGTGATACCCAGTACTAAATAAGGTAAAATACAAGTACTAAAGGGCCATGGACCTACAACTCAAGGCGGTGGTATACTAAACCCTAACTAAGAGACTGCAAACCCTAGGTGACGGGATGTGTGCCCTGCGCCCTGTGACCAAACCGCCTAGATGGTCGTTGGCTCCAGGAGCAGGCGTATATCCTCAGTACCCGATCACCTGTAGGGTAAATCTAGTCTCGCCAGCTGGACTCGTATCCCCATAACAATAGGTGGCGTAGTTTACCCATACATTCAGTCCCCCCCACTTGTTGAGTGCTGATGCAAGCAATCAGGAAGTGAAAGCGGCGGAGATGTGAAAAGATATCTCACTGACTTCTTGAGACTCGCAGTCTCTTTGACCAAGGATGATATTGAACTCTCCGAGAACTTTGCGTGCTTCCTTCTTATTGGCTGATACCGATCTTACACACCTTTTCAGAAACTGGCATTAACTGCTCCGAATCGTTTCATATCTCTAGCAATAATGACGCTTTGTTGTTCCGCGCCTCATCCTTATCTGTTCCTACCTTTAAATAGTGACTTTATGACGATGGGAAAATCATAATTCTTCTTTAGAAAATAATTCACTTCTTCAGCAATTTCTCATAATAGGGAGAAGCTCTTCTCCCCTTAAAAATGATCGCCTTTGATCCTGGTTTGATATTCCTAGAAAACCTTCGTCGTTCTGAATGGATGATACTTAAGAGAATTATAGAAGGAAACTTATCTGCAGTTATCTTCTTTTCTCTCTTCATCCATGAGGGAATGAATGAAGTACCCCAAGTCATGAAGTTTGATCGGGACTCTAATGATGTCCTTTGCGATGTCTTCATTGTTTCACGTGCACTGGATACAGTGCACTCATCTTCTAACGCAGCGGTTGTTGTGATACTCTTCTGTTTATGTGGGGTCAGGACGCTTAGCCCTTTCAGCTTCCGTGCGGCTTCTCCGCTAGGATACCTCGTGTCTCTAGGCCACTCCTTCAATCGCTCCAAGATGGTAATCCACTGCTTGGCTCCATCTCATGGCATGCAAGAGGATATAGCTTCACAGCAGCGGGTGACTAAGGTGTCACTGATCTTCGGATTCCTCTGTGGTTCTTGGCCTTCACCTTGGTTATCTGCTTCAGCTGTACCACTATTGTAATGCCTCATCGGCCATTGGCTGTGGGATACCCGATGGAAGAAGCTCCTCTGTGGTAGGTACCCAGCTCAAGCCTTTCTTCTCTCGGCGAACTCCTGTTTACGCTTGAAGATCTCTAGGGCTGTGCATTCCGATTTGACCAGTTGAGGTTGATTCGGATGGTCAAGCTTCACTGCTAGTCTTCTAGTTTCTCTTCAAGTTCAACAGACGATATGAGGGAAGGTCAGGCTCTTACTCAGGTACTTCCGGGATCCTTTGCTTTGATCAAGCAGACAAGCTTTGGTTGTACCAACGGCCGTGTACCTTAAAAGAATGCTTGGGCTGACATATCTCGGGCTGTCAGAAGAAAAGAAGAACTCCAGAATGTTTACGGTGTGTAGCTACAATCCAAATGAAGGATTTTTAGCCATGTTAATCCTGAGGAGCTCTTTGTTTTTAGTCTTCCTTTTCCTTTTTTCGCAAGTATTATAAACAAATGTTGTATTCAGGAAGAACTAAATATATATTATGTGCCTACAGGCTATTTGTTATTAAAGAAACAAATGTTCACTAATATTTTATACGTACTTATGTTATTACGCATTTCGTAATGTGTAACCAAGCAATATGTTTGTGCACCTAGATATTACATTACTTTCGGTCGTCCTGACTATTCTAGTTTGATAAGGATCAAAATACGCGGAAGCAAACTATACGATAATCGAGCGGAAGCAAGTAAAGGATAACAAGAAATCAAGATGGGGAAGGCAAGAAAATAGAAGAAAGAATCGAATTCAATTTACTAACGTTAATTGAATCCAAAAAGGGAGAAGGGAAACTTGAACCTTACAATGGAATCTAACTAGATGTCGATCTCCATAGGTTCCAAGTCTAGACATAAACGAGCCTCGGGCTCACACAAGAAGGGCTCGGCCTCTTCGATGTTTTCTCTCAAGATTCTATCTTCAACAATGACTAACTAATGAAATAAAGGGCTAAGGGAAGCTTATATAGTTTTCCCATACACCTAATGAAATGTCTAAAACACCCCTAAAGTGGGTTATAACAATACAAGCCACTTAAGGGCAAAATAGGAACTTTACGCAAAATCCCGTCCAAAATCTCAGCAAGTAGGCGCCCCTGCCTAGTGGGAGTAGGCGGTCCGCCTACTTCTCCATGCTGTGGAGTGGGCGGTCCGCCCATTGAGCAGGCGGCCCAAAATCCTGAGGCATCAACTTCACTAGGCGGTCCGCCCCTTTGACTAGGCGGTCCGCCCCTTCCTGGGGGTCCTTGGAATGGCTCAAAATGCGTCCCCCGAGCCTCTCCTTTGGTGCCTAAGTGCTCCTCCTTCCTTGGCGCTCCAATGCATGATCTTCAAGACGTTTCCGGAGCCCTTGACTTGCATTCCTTGTGCTCTTCAAGCTTGGTTCTTGATGGTTGTCGTTTAGGCCAATTTGGGTCTTATCATCCTCCCCTTCTTGAAAGGATTTCGTCCTCGAAATCAAACCATCAAGCCTACATTCAAAACAAGCACAAACAAAGCTTCCCACTACAAGAGTAGGTTAGTGGCAAAAGTGTGGGAAAACACACTCTTGTGATAGAGCCAAGCATCAATAACAAGTAAAAAGCTTATGTCTCCAAAGGAAACAACAAGTACTTGACTCCAAATTAAAGTGCATCCACCACAAGAACAAGCAAAGAGATCAATAGGATATGGAGCATACAAGGTATAGCAATCAAATTCCCTATGACCCCTAAGCTTATAACCAACACACCAAGCCTTCAAACTAATATTATCACAATGTGACCTATCGGCTTTGGCATGCTCAACACCCAAGGTGTGATCAACATGTGGAGTGGAGTAAACAAAATAGTTCAATTGACAACTAACATCAAATCCTCCACTCCCCTTCTTGGAAGCACTCTTACACAAATCAAGAGTGACTTCCTCACCTCCAAATCCAACTCCAAGACAATTTCCCTCATTAGGCAAGCTCCAAAGGAAAGTCTCCAAAATAGGTCCTTCATCATTATAGTCCACACAATGAAGATTAGGACTATTAGAAGATGGCTCAACACAACCAATATCAAGACCACTCATCCCACTTGGAGTTCCAAACAATGGCTCATCCTTAGAGTCTATCTTTACATACCATGGAGGTTCTATTTTACTAGCAACTCTAGTCCGATACAATTTGCTACCACAAATGAGATTATCTTCACCTAACGGAAATGTAAAAGCATGCACCTCAAATTCATGGTCACATAAAAACATGGTATCAAGACTAGGTTCCTTTCCCACACCCGAGGAGTCATCGAAGACAAATCGATCCATTTCACACTCTAGAGACTCCTCAAGGTCACAACCATCCTCACTACGACACATAAGTCCACCATTATCAAGCAATTCATCAAGGGAAAGGATAGGGTATTCATTCAACTCATCTTCCCCTTTGTCAAATATGGGTGGGGTGTCATAACAAGGTTCACAAGCAAGGTCAACTACACATTCCTCACTAATGAGAGATTCAATGAAAATCGAGCTCACATCATGATGTGGCTTATCCTCCCTCTCAACTAGTGGTTCACAATCACACACAAGTTGACCATTCGACGCTACACTAGTTGCAAACACATTGTAATCATACAAATCATCAACTAGTGTTGAGTTAGCACAAACACTACCATGAGACAAGGAAGTAACATGTTTAAGGGATGAGCTATCACTTACCTTTGAGTGGCCATCTCGCTCACTCAATGCATTTGAAGTGTCATGAATCGTCTCTTCACCTTGAAGCTCATATTGAAGAGTTTCTTCACCTTGTCTATCCTTCTTGGGGCATGATTGAGGCTCCATTGATTGGCCTCCAAGGGTACCTACACAAGAACTCACACAAGTAGAAGAAAAAGATAAAGGGTTAAGGTTAGAATAAGGGGTGTCCTCACTCTTTACAATTCTTTTTCCCTCTTTCTTTTCCCTCATTTTCTTTTCAAGGTCGGGTATAGATTCGGGTGGTGACATCCCACTCACATCACTCAACACATCCTCTCCTTTTTCCGCTCGAGGAATGTCACCGGTCACTCCCTTACTCCTCTCAATCTTTTGTCTCTCAAATTCGGGTGAGTTGGGACGAGGCCCAAGAATACCCATGGCCGGAGTAGGTGGCGTTTTAACATCAACCCGGAATCTAGGACTAAGAGACTCATCACTTGATGTCTCTTTCTTCTTCGTTGGTGAACCACTTTGCTTTGGAGCTTGTGGCTTGGGGTTCACCTTGTTGACATATGTCAACTCTCTTCTTGCACTAGTCCCACCATTGCTTGGGATTGTAGGGCTTCTCTTCAATGGTGCCCCACTACTTCTCATGTTCGTAGGACTTCTTGTTTGCACTCTTTGGGTCATAGGGCTTCCCCTCAATGGTGTTCCTCCATTTCTCATGTTCATGGGCGTGCTTGGTTGTACTTCTTCTTTCCTAAGAAGGAGGAATTGCATCTTCCCTTGTGCTTTAACAAGATAACCATCAAATAAGTTGGCGAACTTGAAGTGCTTATTGAAAAGCCAAGGCTTTCCCAACATGACATCACATCCCACCAAAGGGCCTACTTTGCACTCCACTTCCTCTTCAAAGTTCCTTTGTGAAATAACTACCCTAGCCATTCCATCAACACAAGGTATTCCCAACCTTCTCACCACAAGATGGCTAATCCAACTTGCTTCACCACTATCCACTTGAAGCACATACCCATGATTCCCATTAAGGCTCACTATGAATTGACACCAATCTCTTTCACTCATGAGTTCATCCATGTAACGCCCTTTACACATCCCCTCAATAGTACCTTCACTAATCGGGTACTTCCTCCTTTCACCACTACTAGCGATACCATAACCCATAGTGCGACTCATTCCATCTCTTCCCTCGGCCTCATTCTCTTTCATCTCATCCTCCAAGTGTTGGAGTCGAGTATCTATTTCCTCCATCTTAGTCATGAGGCTCGGGAGGTAAGCTTCAACTAACTCCCAATCACTCACACCTTTCTCACCACTCCCACTTCCCTCCAAACCTCCCTTATGGCTCCTTGTACCTGCAAAAGACATGTTAAGAAAGTGCAAAGGTTAGTATAAACAACCTCACTTACTCTCCCTTACCTTTGGTGGTGGCTCTCAACACTCTTTTGAGGGTGCACACTCCCAAACCCCCACCCAAAGATGTCCTTATCTCTTTTAGGAACCAAAATGGTAAGATCAATCAACTAGTATATCCAAGTAATGGTCCGGAGTGGAGTTGATACGACTCGATGTACGGAAGCTAGTTTAGTGCGCACTTGAAGCAAGCAAATTCTACGACTTTAAGTATAGACCTCAAGACACACAAACACCCTAAGAAATCAAAGATTAGTGTTAATAAAGTAGGACTAATACCTTAGAAACACTAACCAAGAGGTACGGAAACAATCGGAACACAAAAAGACGCGAAACGAAGCCAAACGGACTCACTCCAGGAGTGGGCGGTCCGCCTGAACTCAGGGGCGGTCCGCCTACTAATGTTCAGAGAGTTCTATAGGTGCCCCGCCTACTTTCTGGGCGCCCCGCCTACTGGGGGTTTTCAGCACAGTCCGAAAATCGTTTTTTTTTGGCTCGTTTAGCACTCAAAACCCAACGTTTTCGACTTGTTTTCGATTCTAATGATACCCAAAGGTGTATATGATGTTTCTAAACAATCCCCAATAGGTTTAAACCCCAATCAAACAACAACAAATCAATTTTGATTCTTGAGCAAGTTCTAGGGTTCTTTGAAAATTTTGGGAGTTTGATTTCTTCAAATTTTGAGATACACCACCAAATTTTGTAATTTTGGTATCAAAAGATCGGGAATACAATAAGGAACAAACCCAATGATTTTTAACGCATGGGGGTTCCAATCCAACAAGATACACCAATTTTTTTTTGTATTTTTCAATTTTTTTCAATTTTTTGTTGTTTTCTCCTTTCAATAACAAGAACAAGGAAAACTAAAGATAGAATGAACAAGGAACGTGGATTCGTAAGAACGAATTCCAATCCTTGCTCTGATACCAAGATGATAAGGATCAAAATACGCGGAAGCAAACTATACGATAATCGAGCGGAAGCAAGTAAAGGATAACAAGAAATCAAGATGGGGAAGGCAAGAAAATAGAAGAAAGAATCGAATTCAATTTACTAACGTTAATTGAATCCAAAAAGGGAGAAGGGAAACTTGAACCTTACAATGGAATCTAACTAGATGTCGATCTCCATAGGTTCCAAGTCTAGACATAAACGAGCCTCGGGCTCACACAAGAAGGGCTCGGCCTCTTCGATGTTTTCTCTCAAGATTCTATCTTCAACAATGACTAACTAATGAAATAAAGGGCTAAGGGAAGCTTATATAGTTTTCCCATACACCTAATGAAATGTCTAAAACACCCCCAAAGTGGGTTATAACAATACAAGCCACTTAAGGGCAAAATAGGAACTTTACGCAAAATCCCGTCCAAAATCTCAGCAAGTAGGCGCCCCTGCCTAGTGGGAGTAGGCGGTCCGCCTACTTCTCCATGCTGTGGAGTGGGCGGTCCGCCCATTGAGCAGGCGGCCCAAAATCCTGAGGCATCAACTTCACTAGGCGGTCCGCCCCTTTGACTAGGCGGTCCGCCCCTTCCTGGGGGTCCTTGGAATGGCTCAAAATGCGTCCCCCGAGCCTCTCCTTTGGTGCCTAAGTGCTCCTCCTTCCTTGGCGCTCCAATGCATGATCTTCAAGACGTTTCCGGAGCCCTTGGCTTGCATTCCTTGTGCTCTTCAAGCTTGGTTCTTGATGGTTGTCGTTTAGGCCAATTTGGGTCTTATCATAGTTGTTGAAGAACGTGTGTCAGTGTGCCTGCCTCGAGCAATTACGTCTGTTGTGCACTGATCGACGGCGGCTAGGTTGCATCCGAAGTAGATGACTGTTTACGCTCATAATGGGACGACTTTAGCCCATATGGAAACTACCCTTTTTGCATTTTGAGACAAAACGTCTTTGCTTAGTTAGTCGAGTATTTAAGACTTTCTAGCACTATGCGGACAGGCGTCTCCATCGGCGTGTAAGTGCAATTATTGATTTAATGAGATCAACGCTCGATTAATGTATGGTGGGTGAGCTAGACGTGGTGTACTCTATTTTTTGTAGTGAAAAGTCAGTGCATTACTTCAACTTAGTTCTGGTCGGGGCTATAAATAGTTGGAGCATAGATGGATCTAAAAATGAATAAATTGACTAAGTAAGATAGTAGTTTTATTGATAAAGACGCAAGGCCTAGGATGTTGTGAATGAAAACCCGTAACATGTCCAAAAAGTATGAAAAACTGAAATTTAAAAGGAAACAACATAAGCAAAGTAAATGCCTTCTCAAGAAAAAGTACTTCATGTTTGATCTTTGAAATATTTGGGGGTATCTGCTTGGGCTTTTCTGTTTAAGCGTGTTGAGCCTTGAAAATCATCACCCAGATCATTGACGACCCTGTGGTACGACCTCTCACCGATCAAGTAATAGTGAACTGCATGTTTCCGCAAGTAAATGCTCTCTGACTTGCCTTCAGGAAGATCTCCTTTTCTAAGATAGTTGATCAGTGCATCACGCTGCCCCGTGAAAGATCTTGTATTTGGAACATCAAGGTTCATCAGGTTTGTGGGGGTTAGCTCAACTATTGTCTGTCAATCGTACGAATCCTTGGATGCTTCGGCGTCTCCTAAGATATCTTCTTAATGGATGAATTCCCATGCATGAAATTTTTTCAAGATTGCCCTGATTTTCTTCTTTTGATTTGGCTCGCAGATGTCCTTAGTTACGAAGATTTCCCTTAGTTGATTAACCATCAGCTAAGATTTTTTGTACAGGCTGATGTCCCTGGCCCCCAATGTGTAGGCTAAGTCAAGAGCTTGAATTATGGCTTCACACTCTGCCTCATTGTCATAAACTTTTATGGCCTGATAGTAGACCGTTCCAAACAGCGATGTGATCCACAGGTGGATCTTTTTCTCATTGGGATTCATTCTTGTGCGAATTTCCCAACAGCCGTACTTAATTACTACTTCATTCTTGAGTGACTCTTTAGCCTTCCATTCTAGTTCTTCTGCAAAGTCTTAGGTAAAACCTTCCAATGCTTCCAACTTGACATCTGTACGGGGTTGGTAGATGACGTCGTACTCTCCAAACTCTTCAACCCACTTTTCCATATCTTTCGACAGACTGAGTTTAGACAAAATGGCTTGCACCGGTGTCGAAGAGACTATACTGACTGAGTGTTCCTGAAAGTATGAGCGCAACTCTCGTGTGGTCATTATCACGGTTGCTATGAACTGGAGGGGCAAGGGCAAGAACTTGTCTATGCGTTGCGGCATGCTGCTGGCATACTTCATGGGAAACAGCTGCCCATTCTATTTTCGTACGAGGACCACATTCCAGGCTATCTTAGATATTAAAACGTATAACAGTAGGTGCTCACCTGTATCTGGTTCAGTTATCACGAGAATCTGTAGGAGTTGAACGTTCATCCGAGCCATTGTCAAATTACATTGTATCAACCACAAGGGTCCTCCTTTCTTCCGCAACACCTTAGAGAGAAGACATACCAATTCAGTTGCTCTCAGGACTAGTTGATCCATTGGTGCCAGTCAATCCTGCAATTCACTGAGTTACTCTCTAACCTCCCACTCTATGGCTTCAATAAATTTCAACTCGGCGGATGTAACCTCGCCTGATGTAAGGCGACATTTCTTAGGGAGAGGTCGCTCACCTCGTAGGTCGGCGAACCTGTGCAAGGTCGGGTACTTGAAGACCTGATGAAGTGTTGAGGGCACTCCCCTGAAAAATGGTTGTGCTCGTCATACCCGGTGTGTGAACCGGTAGAGCTAGTTCTCCAATAGATGCCTCCCGTATTCCGTTAAAACCCATTATGTTTTGAGTACTCGAGGATATTTGAGGACAATGGCTGAATTTGTGTAACACCTCACCCCCCCCCCCCCACGATAATATTAGCACTACGCCTCGGGTCGATAAGAGCCTGCTGGATATGTATGTCGGATATTTCCACAGGTACAACGCGGTCTCCTTTTTGGTCTGCTTGCTCTTTTAGGTCGAATCGGATAGAATTGAATGTTATCCTGATTATTGCAGTCCCCTATGCCGTGTCTGGCCGTTCATCCACGAAGATTGCATTGATGGTCTTTAGGTTCTCAGACTTCAAACCTTTAAACCAGTGGGGCCCTTCTTCCAGCAACTCTATGAGATGTCCTGCCTTTAGCAAGTGTTCAATTTCGATTGCATGGCCCCCATTGTAATGAAATCGCAATAGGGCATTGTGTTTCTTCCTGTGGATTCTTTCGGGTTAGGTGGCGATCGAACCCTGGGCCCAGTTTACCAAAGTGATTGGCGACTAGGTTCATAGCATTGACATGAAGACCAAAGTCCCTGAAATTCTGGGGTTCAGTCCACTTCTCCTGGGATCCGAATTCTCGAGAATTATTCTGCCGCCTCCTATCTTGGGATGGCTTCATCCTTCTACCATCTCCCCCACCTTCTTGGGACGGCTTCCCGGTCACTTCCTTTACTCGTCCTCGGGGTTATCAGAATGATTTGGTTCCAAATGAAGTTTCTCAGTATACCTCTGATGTAACGCACTTCATGTGGACACTGGGTGTTGAGTCAAACTCCGCTGCAATACTCGGGTAGCTAAAGATCCTTTTGAAAACTTTTGCCAAAGGCTACCACAGCGATGTTATCAGGGACTGGAGGAAGCTCCATGCATTCCTTTTGAAATCTATCGAGGTAATCCTTCAGTAGCTCGCTATCACGTTGTCTTATCTCGAAGATGTCTTCCATGCGCTTCTCCCGCTTGCAGGTACCAGAATGCGCTTTCTTGAACAGGTCTTGCATCTGAGTGAATGATTCGATAGAACCCATTTGTAGCTGAGTGTACCAAGCAAAGGCTCTTTTGGTCAGGGTTGAGCCAAATCTCTTTACTAAGGCAGACTGCATTTCTTTTTCGTAATCTCATTACTCTTCACAGCCGTTAACTAAAAAATGATGTGCTCGTCTCGATCGGTCGTTCCGTCATACTTCAAGTTATCCGGCAGGCGGAAGTGCTTTGGTATGCGGAGCGGTGCAGTGCTTCCTTTATAAGCATGTTCGTAGAACTTTTACTCATCTACCGTGGTAACTTGGGGTGGACCACCTGGCACGTTACCAATTCGGTCATGGACGGTCTTCATCTCTTTTATGAGATCCTGAATGAGAGGGGTTCCCACAAGATCTTGATTGTTGATCGTTGCTGAACCTCCAGGGGCAGTATCCAGGTTGAGCCTATGGTTGGCAATTTATGCTGGCGAATTGTCTGCGGGCGTCGGTCTTTGGGAGGATAATGGCCTCAGAGACGAACTAGCAAACATTGCTCCCAATCTCTAGGATATCCCTTCAGCTATGCTGTTCGAGTTCCGCTTGGACGCAATTTTGAGGATTTCCAAGAGGAAGCCTCTAAACTCTAAATTATCTCCTGGCGGTTGATCGCCTTCACCATCGCTAGCAATAGGGATTGGCTCATGAGAGGAATCCTTTGGCTGCTCGATGAGATCCTTTTGTTGTATGCTAGGATCATTGAGATCCTTCGTAGACTCGTCTGCTGCATCTTTGGTGTTCTTTGGAACGCTGCTACTGTTGTCTGACATGATTGCGCCTTTTCCTTCGTAGAATACGTACAATTGTCTGGGCCCACAGTGGGCGCCAAACTGTTTATGCCTAAATTTGTACGTTTAGGTTAAACAATTAATTATGAATGAGGTCACAAGCAATACGATAAATTATGATGGAAAAGTAAGTAAATGCGATGAAAATAAAAACAAGTAATTAAACAAGAAATAATGGATGAAAGCAAAGTATATCTTATTCCTTGAGAGTAGCCGATTTTGATGGCGAATTGTGTAAAATACAATATAAGGAGGGGTATTTATAGTAATGATACCCAGTCCTAAATAAGGTAAAATACAAGTACTAATAGGGCCATGGGCCTACAACTCAAGGCGGTGGTATAATAAACCTTAACTAAGAGACTGTAAACCCTTGGCAATGAGATGTGTGCCCTGCGCCCTTTGACAAAACCACCTAAACGGTTGTTGGCTCCAGGAGCGGGCGTATATCCTTAGTGCCCGGTGACTTGTAGGATAACTCTAGTCTCGCCAGTTGGACTCGTATCCCCGTAAAAATAGGTGGCGTATTTTTTCCCACACACCATTTGCATCAAGGTCATGTATTTGCTTCATATAAGAATCAAATGCAGTGCGTTTGTAAGTGATTGCTGTATTTTAGAAGAGCTTCACAACTGCGTCCAAGTAAAATCTCATCCTTAAATTCTTCTCCATAAATGCATATCCCATGTTGGCACTCTGGATAGACGTTGGCAATGGCATTTGCGATGGAGGCGTTGCTGTCTTAGAGGATGGAAAAACTGTTCGCGAGTCCCTAATGCGTATCTCAACTAAAGAAAAACCAATTATAGGCGTTGTTGTTTTTCGAGTCAGCAATTCCAAATGCCAAAGGAAAGATGTTGTTGTTGCCATCCTTTGAGACTACTACCATTAGGACTCTATGATATTTTGACTTTAAAAATTCCGCGTCTACCATTAATGTAGGTCTTCAGTTCATCCATCCTTGGATTGAAGCCCTATAAGGTAAGAATGCATACTGAAACCTGCGTTGGAAGAGCAAGAGTGTTACTGCAGCAAGGGCAATGTGTCGCGAGTTGTGGATATTTCTTAAAATAACAGGGACGCTACATATATAGTGTAAAGTATAGTTAAAATTCTTAAGTTGTTGGTTGCAGCATTCATACCTGTTCTCAGCATCCCTTTTGATATTGCTGTACATGCCAGGGTTCTTTGTCTTCATCTATGTAGATAGGATGGCAGAAATTTGTAACAAGTAAATTCGCGTCAAGAAATAAATATCAAGACAGGAAAATATTGTAACAAGTGTAGTATTTGATTTCAATATATGAGTAGTACAATCTCTATAATTCCTCTGATTCGCCTTTTCAAATACAAATTTTAAGTAATGATCCAAGGGCTTTTGAGCTTGATCTTGAACCTTCCTTTTAATGCTTGAATCTTCCTTTTAAAGTTTGAATTCTCAGAACTTGTAGAAATTCCTTGCAGCTTTTAAGAAACTTGTAGCGTTTGATCCACGAGCTCCTTGTTGCTTCTTGTTATGAATTCCTCTTGCTCTTGATTTCTTCCTCTTTCAAATGAGAGGTTTGACCCCTTTATATAGATATGAGATGGAGTGGGCTTCCAAGAAGACCCAACAGGCCTTGGCTCGTAGACCGGCCAATCAGATCTAAGCAGTGACAAGGCCGTATTTGATTGGCCAGAACATGTCACTTGTACACATGGCACATTTTTATTGGCCATTTGGATTTGACTAGGATTATCATGTCATTGGCATATGGCATAATCCTATTGGCTTTATAATTTGACTTGGCGCCACGTCGCTTGTATATGTGGCACTGATTTGGGCCTTTAGGATAAGAAGATATCCATTAGCTCTGGGCTAATAAAGTGGGCCTATTATTTGTGGCACAATGGATTTGGATGTTGGACCTATATAATTAATCCAATTATACTAGCCCACTTAATATATTTGGGCTAATATATCTCGAATTAAATATATAGCCATTTTATTTCATGGATTTGATCCAATAAAATTTACTTGTCTACAAATGCCCCCTACTTCAAGGCTTCTCAGGGTTCGTGTGACATTCAAAGACTAGACTTGAAGTAATTTCTTTGCCTAAGTAAGTTATTTCCAATTAAGGAAAAAAACATGCTCACTTGGCTAGGAAGTTATATCCGAAACTGGCTATACATCAACTAACATCTCAGAGAGTGGCTATCTCGTCAAATATCAGCCCAACAAGTGGCTAATTATTTCATTTGGAACGAAAAGCTTTTGACGTAGGTGCCACTTAGTTGTTATCTCCACATAGGACACAAAGTGCTGCTTGTACTGTTTTAGAATTGGAGTAGGATATCATCTTCTAATTCTCTTTGAACTCTGAACATAAACGCCTCTGTATCTCTATAAATAGAGAGTTCCAAGACCATTGTTATTAACCTGAAGACCAAAGGGTGGCTTTTCCTTTACAGAGGTAAACAAATTGCTTCGTTCTTTTCTATCTCTGTTTTTTTTTAATACAACTTTGTATTTTAAAATTTTCAAGTACCTTGTGCTCCCTTTTCTTATTTATTTTGGAGGCGTTGTAAGGTACTATATTCAACTTTAAGAGGAATAGCGTTACTTATAATCCATGTGATGACTCGTTTAGGGATTCCTCTTTTTTTGAAATAATTTAGCATACAAAGATTGGTGTTTTGCTTCCTTTTCCTTCCAACAAAAGCTACCAGTGACTAGAACTTTTGGCATGTTTTTTTTTCTAATCCGTAGAATAACTTTTGGAAAACTTCTAGACCTTTTAGACATATTCCACTTTAAAATAACTACTTCTTGTGCCCTGGAAAAAAGGTGATTTCTACTGCCAAGCAACTCTTCTTATATGTGAAAGAAATTATTTCTGTGCTTTTGGGAGCCTTTAAGTGCTCAAAGTAGAAAGTATTTAATCAGGGTGTATCCGTAGAAAAGAAAACGACCACATAAAGCAAAATGTAGCAGAATAAGTGATCTTTTTTTTGTTCCGATGTAATGGTTTTTTTTATTCTTCTTCTCTTTGGTAATTCGCAAAACAAAAAATATTTTATGAAGCTTAATAAGCGAAAACAGTAGTGGACTTAACCACTTGTGCCTTTTTTTTTTTTTAAGCTTCTGGTTGCGTCCCCGTATCCGAGAAGAAAAGCTTAGCTTTATGATATTGATGAACTCGTCTCCTTGGAGGTGTACTGCTTGCTCCCTTATCTCCCCTTTTATTGTTCTTTCTTTAGGAACTATTTTGCATGGAGATTTGCTGTAGCTTTTAATATAGAGACTAAGTTGTAGAATTATCTCCTTTTCTTCCTCCGCGGTTGTCTCATTGCTAAATTTTTCAATGTCTTTATTATTTGTAGCCAGCAAGACAAAAGTCTAATTCTCCGGTTATCGTCGATCCTCGTTTGCAAACTTGGCAGGTAACACCTCTCCTTTTCATGTGTTACATCTTGTGTTTCTCTTTTTTTTTTCCTTTTAATTCAGTAACTAGTTCGTGAGGAAGCTTTTTAAAATTCACAATGGAAGCTTTTAAAAGTTCGCGGCGGAAGCTCTTAAAAGTTGGAGATGAAGACCTTTAAAACTTACGGTGGAAGCTTTTAAAAGTTCGGCATGGAAGATCTTAAAAGTTCGAGGTGGTCACCTTTAAAATTCATCTTGGAAGCTCTTAAAAGTTCGTGATGAAGGCATTTTTTTTAAAATTCACCATGGAAGCCTTTAAAAGTTCGAGACGGACACCTTTAAAAGTTCATGACGAAGATCTTTAAAATTCACCATGGAGGCTTTTAAAAGTTCGGCATGGAAGCTCTTAAAAGTTCGAGATGGACGCCTTTAAAAGTTCGCAATGAAGATCTTTAAAATTCACCATGGAGGCTTTTAAAAGTTCGGCATGGAAGCTCTTAAAAGTTCGAGATGGACATCTTTAAAAGTTCGCAATGAAGGCCCTTTAAAATCCATCACGGAAGCCTTTAAAAGTTCGAGAAGGAAACCTTTAAAAGTTCGCAATGAAGATCTTTAAAATTCACCATGGAGGCTTTTAAAAGTTCGGCATGAAAGCTCTTAAAAGTTCGAGATGGACATCTTTAAAAGTTCGCAATGAAGGCCCTTTAAAATCCATCACGGAAGCCTTTAAAAGTTCGAGAAGGAAACCTTTAAAAGTTCGCAAAGAAGGCCTTTTAAAATTTACCATTGAAGCTTTTAAAATTTCGACGAGGAAGCCTTAAAAGTTCCAAGTAAACACCCTTAAAAGTTTGCGACAAAGACCTTTAAAACTCGGAATGGATGCTTTTAAAAGTTCAAGAAGAGGGCTCAAAATTTATTTTGGCGTGTTTCTTCTCATGACCCTTGCCCCCATTTTTTTTTACGAGTTGCGTGCTAATTATATTCACTTCACTTTTGCAGATTCAACATGGTTTACTTCAGAGACTCCAACTCTTCCTCCACATGCAAGTATCTTGTAATTTCGGATCACAAAGATAGCAAGGCCGAGACAAGGCTATTAGTTGACATGCCCATAAGTGGTTTATACGCTTCTTCAACATGGCCAATTTTGAGAAATCCGTATAATTTGGCGACTTGGACTTACGAGCAAACTAGTCGTACATCTAAGATGTTGAGCCTTCTTTCTGCTACTCACAAAGTCACGAATACCGCAAGTTCCCTCCCCTGTATTGGAAGGCGGATCATCAATAAAGAGGTCCATTGGGGTGATACTCTGACATTTGGTGGCGAATTTCACTATATTCGCGGCTACTGGGAGTGGGCTGAAAACATCCTTAGCAGAGGCGAGCAGACCTTGAGAGCCACTAGGATTTATGACGCCGTATTTGCTTCGTTGTTCACCTATGATTGCAGCATTAGCCTTGTGTGAGGGCTGGTGTCCTATCACAAACATGCTGCTCACCTCAGTTGGAGAGTTATCTATGTCCCTTTGGGATATATGCATGATCGGTGGTCTGCCTATTGCGGGGTCTCCTTACGAAGAAGTTGTTCCAAATGCTCGAGAACTCACCGGAAATCTTGACAAGAATAAAAGGTTTCTCCCATAAAGCTGCGAGTATTTATTTGACGCATTTCACCAGCTTCGAGAGGGAAATAACCCAAATGTCTCTTTGAGAAGATGGATAGAGTTTTGGTGCAAAAGGGCCGTGACGTATGAGCAGCTTCTAGAGAGGGAAGAAAAGAAGTCAACTCGAGGTCGTCCTAAATTTACATATAATCCTAAAGGAGTCATCTGCAAGGCGGTTGCTTGGTCGAATGTGGAAGGGGCTTTGTTTCACAAACTTGGTATCAAAGGCTACACGAAGGATGACACCTACCTTGCTGCTTTCCTATCATGTTGGTTATGTGCTTTCGTGCTCCCAAAGGAAGGTGACTTCATTCGGCTTGAGACTTTCAAGATTGCAAGCCTGCTAGCTCGTGGGCAAAAGTTTAGCCTTGCTGTCCCTGTTCTGGCATCCATCTATAGGGGTTTAAATAAAATTTCGAATTGCTCAGAACTTGACCCTTCTAGGGTGTACTTTCCAGTCCATTATGTGTATGGTTGGCTGGCATGTTATTTCAAGACACATTACCCTTTAGAGGAAAGGCCAATTGGTCCACTAATGACTGCGTATTCTGGAGAGGGAGCTGCTAAAAACTTTGGAGAGGAAGAGGCAAGGAAGCGTGTACACAATGGAGAGAGCTTTGTTTGGACTGCGACGACGCCAAAGAGAGAAAAGCCCTATGATTATATTGACAATGGCACTGCACCAGAGTTCGAGACAAACTTTTTTATGAGTCTTCGCTCGAACTACCTTCCCTTGAGAGATGGAACTACCTTTATCATTGAGCCTTATAGTCCACATCGTTTCAGCCGCCAGTTAGGCTTTTACCAAGATGTCCCTGGTTGTTTAGAGCTAGATTTTCGTGAAGCATCCCTCCGATTTACACGGGTTTGTGTGTTAGCCTATTCCAGGGTAAAGGCGACATTTCCCCCTTTCAAATCTACAATAAAGAATTCTTGCTTGCCTGGTTAAAAGTCTTGGTGGGAAAAAGTACATGGGAGCATCCTTGAGGATCATATTCAGTCATTGGTGAATGTTGTTAGGCCCGCCACAAATATGCACCAAGAGAATGGTGAGGATGTTGCTATAGTTGATGAGCCCAATGTTGCAAAGGTCAAACCAACCAAACAAAGTAAAAGTAAGGGCAAGGGACTTAAAATGCCGGCGAAGATACCTAGTGAGGAAATCCATGTTCAAAATTCTCAAGGTGATAATGCAACTTCTTTGTTGAATGATCATGATGAGGTTGTTGTGGTTGACAAGCCCCATGTTGTGAAGGTCAAACCATCCAAACAAAGCAAAGGTAAGGTTAAGAGACTTAAACCGCCTACGGAGGAACCTAGCGAGGTGATTCATGCTCAAAATTCCCAAGGCGACAATAAAACACCCTTATTGAACGATAATGATGAAATTGCTATGGTTGAAGAACCCCATGCTATGAAGGTCAAACCATCTAAACAGGGCAAGGTTAAGGTCAAGAGACTTAAACCGCCTGTGGAGGAACCTAGCGAGGCAATTCACGTTCAAAATCCTCAAGGTGACAATGAAACCCCTTTATTGAACGATTATGAGGGAGCTGTTATGGTTGACGACCCCCATGCTGTGAAGGTCAAACCATCCAAACCAAGCAAAGGTAAGGTCAAGAGACTTAAACCGTCTGCGGAGGTGCCTACTGAGACAATCCATGTTCAAGATTTTCAAGATGACAATGGGACACCCTTATTGAACGGTCATAATAGCATTTTCAATTCTTCTAAAAAACGACTTTCGCAAGACAACAGTGGGAGCACTAATAAAGATCGTTGCTGGAAACGCAAGAAAGTACCATCAGAGGAACCTCTCCAAAAAGAAACCTCAATCGAAAAGCTTGCGCAGGAAGTTGAGGTTTACAGCATTGAGAGTTCTGAAAAGACATTGACGGCTTGCATGGTGACGCTCTTAAACTCCTCATTTTATCATCATGGACGGCTGACTAGGTTGATGCCCACTTTTTATTAACTTACTCTTAATTAATTAATTTTTTTTTTTTTGCAGAATAATAATATCGAGCAGGAGCAAGAAGTATCCTCTGTTCGCTACGACAAAGGCTCAGCAAAGTCGTCTTCTACTTTAAGAGAGACCCCTCGCATACCAAATGATGTCGTTTCTATTTTTGAGGGAAGAAGTGTCGTTTTTAAGCACAAAAAGATGTTAGTTTCCGGCCTTTGGAAGGACATATGCGGAAAACTTTCTAAAATTGAGTTAGATGCTATTTCGGAGCTTAGGGAAGAATTCGAGGTCATTTTTGAGGGGATGCAAGGATCAAAAATTACCGATGTTTCACCTTTGAAGGACTTGATGGATTCCCTCTTCGAGCTTGCTACTTCGTATGACAAAGAATGATCCCATTTGGCTGACAAGACGAGTGAAGCTAGAAAGCTGGAATTACTTTCAAAAGCCAATGAGCGCCTTCAATCATTCCAGTTAGAAGAAACTGAGAAGGCTGAGCTAATTTCGTCTAAACAAGAGCTGCTAAGGACCACCAAGGCTAAATTGAAGAAGTTGCAGCAAGAGAAGAAGGATCTTGCAGCCATTATCGAAGCTGCCAAGAAAGAGCTTGAGGAGATACAATTCAAGGTTTCAGCTGTTGAGAACGAAATATCTTCGTATGATGGCATGGATTTGGCGACTGATGATGATTCCGCTCATCTGGAAGAAAAGCGGTAACGCCTAGCAGCTAGCCGTCAAGACTTGCTCAATTACAAGTTATGTTTAGATTAGGCTACATATATTGACTTGTTTTCCTTCTTTATTTCTTGAACTTGATCGGGTAGCAAATTCCATCATTAATAGAATTTCTTTTAGTGCTTTGGCTTATATTGTGTCCTTTTCGCTGCGTCTTCAATTCTGACACTGCATTTTACAGCACAACGCACTTGTAGAAGAAAATTCATATCTTTTTGCTTGAATATCCAAATCAAGGAAAATTTAACTTTCCAAAAGCTAAACTCCAAATCCTAAAATATATCCAAAATTTGGAAACAAATAACTTCAGGATGGCTCTAGGTAAATTTTTTAATTCCAACCTTTAAATTTTTTCATATTCTGGCTCATAGACTAGCGCGGCTTCACCAAAATATTTGTAATTTAACGAATATGCATCCGAATTGTAATCCGTTTGACCTTCCAGAAACTAGACTTCAAATTCTAAAACATATCAAAAATTCAGAACTAAATAGCTTCAGAATTGCTCTAAGTGAATTTTTGAATTCAACCTTTAAATTCTGTCACGTTCTGGCTTGCAGACTAGCGCGGCTTCACCAAAATATTTGTAACTTAATGAATATGCATCCGAATTGCAATCCGTTTGAACTTCCAGAAACTAGACTTCAAATTCTAGAAGATATCTAAAATTTGGAACTAAATAGCTTCAGAATTGCTCTAGGTGAATTTTTGAATTCAACCTTTAAATTCTGTCACGTTCTGGCTTGCAGACCAGCGCGGCTTCAACAAAATATTTGTAACTTAGTGAATACACGTCCGAATTGCGAGCCGCTAAATATCCGCCTTTCTCCTTGGGGTTGCAAGTTTCGATAACAAACTCTTGGTATTAAGGTAGAGTTGTGGAGAAAGAGAAAGAAAGGACTCTCCTACTTCCCCTTTTATCACATCGTGCCAAACCCACCATTTTTATTTTTATGCGACTGAACTTAGAATGAAGCTCTAAGCTGCCTACGTACCTCGGTGAAGAGGATCAAGTCATTACGTAGTTCGGTACAGGTGATTTTTTCTTTATTTTGTTTTTTTGGTGTCCTAACTTTTGCCTAGGCCGCCTCTTTCGAGGTTTTCAACCTAGCGGACTTTTTTTTTTGTGCCCTAACTTTTGCCTAGGCCGCCTCTTTCGAGGTTTTCAACCTAGCGGACTTTTTTTTTTCGAGTACCGTGCACAGTTTATACTCTTGTGGGCCAGGAGTAACTTGTAGTTTATGCTCGTACGTCAAGGAGCGATCTTCTTCAAGGATAGTACTTCTTCAAGAATTTCCCGTTAATGGGACCGATTCTTTTTCCTTTAGCATCAACAAGCTTATAAGCACCACTTGAATAGGCTTCTTGCACAACATACGGCCCCTCCCATTTTGCAGTGAACTTGCCCCCAGATTTGTGGGAGGTGATGATGGGTCTTCTTAATGCAAGAACTTGATCACCAACTTGGAAGGACCTTTGGCGAACCTTTTTATTGAAGGCACGAGATAACCGAGCTTGGTAATATTCTAGACTTTGCTGGGCTTCAAGTCTCTTTTCATCAAGAGCCTCTAACTCTTCAAGGCGCAAGTGAGCATTTTCTTCATCAGTGAGCCCTTCTTGGATAGCAAGTTGCAGCGATGGTATTTGACGCTCTAATGGTAGGACTGCTTCAACCCCATAAACAAGTGAGTAGGGAGTTGCCTGCGTTGGCGTACGATGGGTCATCCTATATGCCCATAAAGCTTTTTCCATCCTATTATGCCAATCTCGCTTGGACTTGGAGACAACTTTACTCAGCAAGTTGCACAAAGTTTTGTTGAATGATTCAGCTAGACCATTAGCGGCAACATTGTACATAGAAGACTTACGCAGTTTGAAGCCAAAGAGATCACAAATACTATTCATCAACCTATTGTCGAATGGCTTGCCATTATCCGTTATTATATAACGAGGAATACCAAAGCGGGAGATGATGTTTACTCGGATGAAGTTTGCAACCTTCTCCTTCTTCACTTCCTTAAGAGCGACAGCTTCTGCCCATTTTGAGAAGTAATCAGTTGCAGCCAAAATGAACAAGTGTCCTTCAGAAGACTTCGGCAATGGTCTGACAATGTCTAGCCCCCAAGCGTCAAATGGCCAAGATGCGACGGTCGGGTGTAACACTTCCGGTGGTTGATGTATAAAGTTTGCATGCAGCTGGCAAGCTTTGCATCTTCGAGCATAGTCCAAGCAATCCTTTACCATTGTCGGCCAATAATATCCCATCCTTTTTATGTGGAAGTGGAGTTTCGGCCCAGATTGATGTGATCCACATACTCCATTATGCGCCTCTTGCATAGCTTGTAGTGTTTCATCGTCTCCTAAACATCGCAGGAGCACTCCTTCAAATGATCTTCTATATAGAGTATCCTTGTAGTAAAGGAAGTGCGGAGCTCGGCGACGAATTTCAGTTCTCCTTCTTGGATTGTCTGGCAGTATCCCATGACTCAAGTAGTTAATGATAGGTTGCCGCCAGTCTTCCTCATCGACTTCAGAAACAGCAACAAGATGTTGGACGTCATTCGTTTCAACCTCGGCATTATCTAAAGGTGGCACTACCCATTTTCGGCAGATAGTAACTTTCGTCTGATCAGGCAGGGTAAGTGTTGAAGCTAGAGCAGCCAAGGCATCAGCTTTCTTATTTTCCCCTCTAGGCACATGCTGAAGAGTTACATCACCAAGCCATCCTATCAATTTCTGTGCATAGTCGTGGTACGGACGCAACTCAGGTTTCTTCACTTCATAGCTACCTAAAAGCTGATTAATCACCAACATAGAGTCCCCATAGACTTGCAACTGCAATTGCTTCATGTCGACGGCCATTTCGAGCCCAAGTATGAGCGCTTGGTACTCAGCGACATTATTGGAGCAATGTTGAGTCAAGGTGAAAGAATATGGCAATACCTCTCCTTGGGGAGTTACAAACTACTCCAGCACCAGCTCCATCGCGATGTGCAGCACCATCAAAGTACATCTTCCAAGACGGTTGAACTTCAACGAACATTGCATCTTCATCAGGTAACTCGTCGGTTAGCTCCCAACCATCAGGTATCGAGTGATCTGCCAGAAAATCTGCCAGTGCTTGTCCTTTGACCGCCTTTTGAAGGATGTATATGATCTCAAATTGTTGAAACTGGAGATACCATCTCGCCAATCGATCGCTGAGGACTGGTTTTGACATTACGAACTTGATAGGATTTGCTCGAGAAACCAGCCGTACAACGTGAGCTTGAAAGTAATGTTTCAACTTTTGAATGGAGAAGACTAGTGCCAAACACAACTTTTCAATTGGCGAGTACTTCAACTCATTTGGCGTCATCAGTCTACTCAAATAGTAAAGTGAATTTTCTTTTCCTTCACTATTTTCTTGAGCCAAAAGTGCGCCAAATGATTTTTCTTGCGCCGCAATATATAATATCAGCGACTTTCTAGGGATTGGAGCTGCCAAAACAGGAGGCTTCATCAAATAGGATTTGATGCTCTCGAAGGCATTGCTGCAGGCTTGATCCCATTCAAAAGGAGTACCCTTTTTCATGAGACGGCTGAACGGCTGACACCTCCCAGCTAGATTTGAGATGAATCTCCTAAGGTAGGCCAACTTTCCTTACAGACTTTTCAATTCATGGAGATTTCTGGGTTCAGGCATCTTTAAAATTGCATCTACTTTTGCTTGATCAATTTCAATGCCTCGATGTCGAACAATAAAACCAAGGAATTTCCCAGAAGTAACTCCAAATGCACACTTCAAAGGGTTCATTCGAAGTTGGTATCTTCGTAGCAATTCGAACACCGTTCTCAAGTCACGCAAATGGTCCTCTCTTCTCTTTGATTTTACCACCAAGTCATCAACATAGCACTCTACATTCTTGTGAAGTAAGTTGTCAAAGATATTTTGCATGGCCCTTTGGTAAGTTGCACCAGCTTTCTTCAAACCAAACGGCATCACTTTGTAGCAATAAATACCCTTAGGAGTTCGGAATGCTGTGAATTCTTCATCCTTAGGTGACATGCGAATTTGATTATAGCCAGAGGAGCCATCCATGAAAGACATAGCCTCGTAACCAGTAGTGGCATCAATCATAAGTTCTGGAATAGGAAGCGGGAACTCATCTTTAGGACATGCATTATTGAGATCCCTAAAATCGACACAAACTCGAATCTGACCATTCTTCTTCCTTACAGGCACTATGCTTGAGATCCATGTGGGGTACTTGACTTCACGGATAAAACCAGCCTCGATGAGTTTGTTGACTTCCACTTCAATCAAGGGGACCAAATCTGGCCTAAAGTGACGTTGGGCTTGTTTTTTACAGGACGAGTACCACTCTTGACTTCTAAATGATGAACCGCCACTTTCGTGTCTAAGCCAGGCATCTCTTTGTAACTCCAAGCGAAGACATCCTTGTACTCTTTTAGTAGATCTACATAAGCACCTTCTTCATCCGCTGCTAGCAGAGCACTAATATACGTAGGCCTTGGATCTGCATTCGTGCCAAGGTTGATTTCTTTCAATGCATCAACTGTTGCCTTCACACCTTCTTCTAGTTCTGATGGAGCATCTGTAGCATCTTCTTCTTCATGAGGATCGTCATTGTTGAAAGATATGTGGTGACAACCAGAAATATCATCTACCTCACTTACAATCCCATTTGGAGATAAAGCATTTTCCTCTTCTTGTGCAATGATGTGATAAGAAGATTCCATGATTTCTTCATCTTCATCACGCTCCTTCGTGTGGACTATAATGTGAGTCTTGGCCTTTAACACATCTTCACATGAGACTATCAATTTTTCTTCGCGCCTCATTCTTAAAGGGATAAGACTTTGACCATAATTAGAAGGGGCATGCACCTTCACACTTTTGGATTTTCTCGGAGGCTTGTTTTTCTTATTCAATGGTCCCAACCTATCAAGGACAAAAGTTATTGAAGATGGTTTTCCGAACCGATCAAAGACAGAAGTTCTTGGAGATGTTTCTCCCAGTCGATCAAATATAGAGTTCTTGGAGATGGTTCTCCCAGCCGATCAAATACAGAAGGCCTCTTGCTCGAAGCCTCAGAGTCGTCTTCAGTAGTGATGTATTTGTTGTTTTCCCTTCTTATAGAGATACGAATCGGTGGAGGTTTCTCATAACCCAAGCCTTCGCGTGATTTCTTCATGGTACCTTCAGGTAAGAGCTTCCCTAGTGTAGATGGTTCATTGGGGTCATATCCGGCCTTTGCAAACAACTTGTAAGCATTCGGATCAAATCCCTCATTCGTGCGCTTCGTAGGGAGTTCTTTATTCAGCGGTAGATTTTTAGCCACAAAACTACCAAGTAACTTTGAGGTCAGCTTCATCGCCTCAATTCGCTTGACAGGGAGAGTTAATCCCTTGAGTTGATCACTTTGGAGATTAGAAGACTGGCTTTCTTCTTTCTTCAATTTTGGAACATAGCGAAGTGTAGGACTTATTTTCTTGCTCGACGCTGCAACATTTGCCTTGTGTACGTTACTTTGATTAAAGAGAACTTGACCTCCATCAGCTACAACTTTTGCTTTACCAGTTGCCACCTCAGCCTTTTTAGCTGCAAGCTCGGCATCTTTGGTTGTTGCTCTATTATCGGCTTTTACTCCCCCCACGACATGCATCCATGCACTTGAAGTCCTTGCGTCGATCACATGCATCCATGCACTTGAAGTCATCTCTCCAATGGTGAGATCCATTTTTAAGGCACCTATAGCCCTTTGCCCCCCCTTGGTTGAATCCTTGAATCAACAAATGACTTTGCGTTAGTTCTTCAGTAAAGATGCCAAGTTCCTTCAGCGTGCGTATAGGCAAGATGTTGACTCCAGATCCTCCATCAATCAAGATTCTGTTCACTCTTTGCTCATTAACATATCCAACCACGAATAAGGGACGATTATGAGGAGTCTCCCCAAGTAGAATGTCACCATTTGTGAAGGTGATCTTTGCTTCACAAGTATACGCTTCTTGGGTGATGGGCTCAACGAGCTTTTCTGATTGTGTCGGTGGCAACAACTCTGATGTTCCACTCTTCTCTTTTTCTTTATCAGCATTACAACATGAAGCCTTAATATCACCCTTAGGAATCTCCGTGCGAAACCAACTTGGAAAGAACGCTTCCAGAGTAACTGGATGGCGCGGTTTTTGATAGTGGTAAACCTCTACCCTTGCCTTTTGTGGACGTCGAAAGGCGTTTTTCTTTCTTGCCTTTTTCACCACCTTTTGCCTTATTGGTTGCTCAGCTGATTCATTTCGCGACTTCGTTTTGTAACGTCTACGCCTAGTCACTAGTATCCAACCTTCATCATCTCCTTGATCAGTTTGAGCTTCACCTTCTTCCGATGATTCTTGCTCCAAGCTCTGCACATTTAGTTTGACGAGTTGTAGCGATTAATTTATTAAGATAGGTTCGAAGTCACCAAACTTGATCATGACGTCGTTCTCTTCAAATCCTTCAACGAAGTTGCAGATCACCACAGGGTCGTACGAGTCGAACATGATGGAAATCTGGTTTGCCTCTTCTTTTTCATCTTGCAGTACAATCTTCCCTTCATTGGCCAATTCCATTATTTTGTCTTTGAAGACGAAACATTTCTCAAGCGAGTGCCCCACAAGTCGATGATACTTGCAATAATTTGGATCATTCGTCTTTCCAGCTTCATTGGGCCGCTTCATCTCTGGCAGCTCAATGAACTTTAACTCCAGAAGTTCATCGAAAATTGCAGGAACATCAGAATCTAGGAATGGATATTCTCTTTCTTGCATCTCTTTTAAAGTCAACTTCCGACTTGGCTTGTCCTTAAATGAAGTCGTCTTCACACTTTGCTTCTTGCTTACCTTTGTGGTAAACTTCAAAGGTGCAGTATCAACATTCATAGATTCTTTATTTTCAACCTTGGGCGCCAGCTTGCTCCATTTCTTGACTTCTTGCTTGTCTTTTCCTCTGCGAGACTCATAGACAGGCGGTCCTTCACTTCCGCTGGAAGCAATGCTTAACTCCATATCATGAGTGCGTGTGGCCAACTCTTCAAAAGTCCTAGGCTTTATTCCTAGCAGGATGTAGCGAAGCCCCCAATGCATGCCTTGAATGCACATCTCAATTCCTGAAGCTTCACTGAGTCTATCTTTGCAGTTAAGACTTGCATGCCTCCATCGATTGATAAAATCAATAACTGGTTCTTTCTTTCGTTGGCGGGTATTCGTGAGCTCTATCATGCTCACAGTACGCCTTGTGCTATAAAAGCGATTGAGAAACTCATGCTCCAACTCCTCCCAACTATCAATAGAACCAGACTCGAGGTCCGTATACCAATCAAAGGCATTTCCCTTAAGGGAGCGAACAAATTGCTTGACAAGATAATCTCCATAAGTTCCAGCATTATTGCACGTTTCAACGAAATGCGCCACATGTTGCTTTGGATTTCCCTTGCCGTCAAACTGCTGGAATTTTGGGGGTTGATAACCAGCGGGCATTTTTAAGTTATCAATCCTTGCAGTGTACGGCTTCGCATATGCGAGAGAAGACTTGGAAGCAACCTCGTACTTATCCTTAATTGTCCCCATAATAATCTCCTTTAGCTGATCAATTGGAATCACTCCATCAGCAGAAACTTGGATTTCCTTCGCAGGTGTCGCTTGCTTCGCTGGAGTATTAATTATTTCCTGAACTTCTGGACGCTTCCCTGGTGCATGGCTAGATTCGCCCTCCATCATGCCTTCCATTTTGTGGATGCGAGCGTCTTGATCTTTGACATAGTTTGTCAAGCTATCAATCGCCTTTGCCAAGCTTGCAAGTTGTTCCTCCATCGTTAAAGTATTAGTCGCCATCGCTTGCACGGCTATTAGAGATGATGGAGAGTTGCATGAATTTTCCCACAGATTAATCCTTGATTTTCCTACATCCGGCGGTGTGGTTGGAGATGATCCAGCACTCGAATCATCATCGCGTCCTTTCATGATTTTCTTCTTAGATCCAGAAACGCTAAGCCGAGATAAAGTTCTTTCAACAATTTCAGCAATGTTGCTTTCTTCCTCCAATCCACCAGTAGAGGATCCAGCTCCTTTCGAAGATGAATAATTAAATGTTGGAGTCAATGTGGGCGGCACATGGAGTCCTTGTTGTCCAAACAAATTTTCTTTGTTCCTCGTAATTTGTCCAAAGCCTCCCTTAGTAGCATTCATGACGCTTTCAACTTCAGCGGAGAACTTAGAGTTGGCATCAAGATCATGAGGCCAAGCAGGTTTTGCAGCAGCAGCAGCAGATTTTGAGTTGGTGTTCTTAGAAGCCATCTCAATGTTATTGAACTTTGTGAGTTGAAAAGTTGAGATGAGAGGTAGAGATCGTCCCACTGGGCGTGCCAAAATTTGTAACAAGTAAATTCGCGTCAAGAAATAAATATCAAGACAGGAAAATATTGTAACAAGTATAGTATTTGATTTCAATATATGAGTAGTACAATCTCTATAATTCCTCTGATTCGCCTTTTCAAATACAAATTTTAAGTAATGATCCAAGGGCTTTTGAGCTTGATCTTGAACCTTCCTTTTAATGCTTGAATCTTCCTTTTAAAGTTTGAATTCTCAGAACTTGTAGAAATTCCTTGCAGCTTTTAAGAAACTTGTAGCGTTTGATCCACGAGCTCCTTGTTGCTTCTTGTTATGAATTCCTCTTGCTCTTGATTTCTTTCTCTTTCAAATGAGAGGTTTGACCCCTTTATATAGATATGAGATGGAGTGGGTTTCCAAGAAAGACCCAACAGGCCTTGGCCTGTAGATGGCCAATCAGATCTAAGCAGTGACAAGGCTGTATTTGATTGGCCAGAACATGTCACTTGTACACATGGCACATTTTTATTGGCCATTTGGATTTGACTAGGATTATCATGTCATTGGCATATGACATAATCCTATTGGCTTTATAATTTGACTTGGCGCCACGTCGCTTGCACATGTGGCACTGATTTGGGCCTTTAGGATAAGATGATATCCATTAGCTCTGGGCTAATAAAGTGGACCTATTATTTGTGGCCCAATGGATTTGGATGTTGGACCTATATAATTAATCCAATTATACTAGCCGATATAATATATTTGGGCTAATATATCTCGAATTTAATATATAGCCATTTTATTTCATGGATTTGATCCAATAAAACTTACTTGTCTACAAATGCCATGTAGTTCTCCTTAGGACTTCCTCCAATCACAGTATAAGCATGTTGTATTGTGCACCATCCCTTGGGTAGCTGATGGTAATTCTATATCTTCTTCTCATTTCCTCTACCAAAAACTTTGGTGTAATCACATTCGTCATGTCCCGCACTAGCTCTAGAATGTAGTCACATATCAGCTTCCATGTCGCATTCTTCTGATCAGACCTAACAAAGTCTGTAGAGCAGGTGTGGACCTTTCAAAATGTGTCAACCTTGAAGAGTAGAGAACCACTTATCTTGGAAGCATGGAAATGCCACGTGCAGTTGTCATCAAGACATCTCAGCCACTATCTTGTTTTACTAGATTTAGCAATCTTGAACTGTATGTTTTTGGTAATTGCAATGTTTGACATACACTTATTTACACTTTCTTTGTCTTGAAAGACTGATTTTTCATTTACTTCGACGAAACTAGCGTTGCTCCCTAGAATGGCAGTTTCAATTTCTATCTTATTTCCTCTTCGTACCCTCTTCACCTTGGATGGCTGCCCAATTTCTTCCTCTATTGTCATAGGAGTGTAAACTTGAATTGGTATAGGCAACTCCTCTATAGTTTTTGTTTGTGTTTCAGGAAGTTTCATTGCTTCGCATATGTTCACATGCTCAACCATTGCCATTTCCCTTTGCCGCGCATCCTCTACTTCTTGGTCTGTGAGGGACATTAGTTCTTCGTGTTGGTCAATATGTTCAATCAAATTCCCTTGTTTTTATTGGAACACAGCGCTATCCTCTACTTCATTTACAGGTGATGGGCATGTGTTACTGGTGCTGCTACTATTTGAGGACGTTTTAATTTTTTAGTGAGCTCTACTATGAAACAGGTCTTCCTGTAATGTTGATCGTTGCTTAGAAAATACAAGAAAGTGTTGAGTTGTTGATTATTCGTTACTATCATTCCTTTGCTTGTATCCAGATCAGTGTCGAACCATATTTTTGCTTCGGTGTCATCAGCGATGCAGTTCAAAGCATTAAAGATGTCTCTCTGAAGCACGTGGAAGGTGACGCCATCTGTGACATGGATTAGTTTTGTCTCATGATCTAGATACTTGTTGTTCGCACTCTATATTCCATTATAAGTAATGTAGATGCATTTTGTTGCCATCTAAATTTTGCACACAATCAAAATGGAAACATGAATTTAGAGTTTATTGAATAGATTAACAAGATAGAAGCAAACATCTAATTTTTTATTTATTTTAGAGTTGTGCATAGTCATCCAAGTTGTAGGTTGGTGTATCCTGTCACTCAGAATATTATCATGTTGCTGAGAGTTCGCAGGAGGAACTTTCAGTATGCGCCTGGTAGGTGGGAGGAGTTGTTCCCGGTGTTGAGGGATCATACGCCTAAGCTTGTGATGACAAAGGTTTTGTGGAGTCCGCCTCAGGTGAGGTGGATCAAAATTAATACGGATGGTGCTTCTAGAGGTAATCCAGGTGTTAGTTCGTGGGCTTTTTGTGTTCAGGATGACAGGGGTGATATTGTGCATGCTTGTGCAAGGGAGATGAAAGATTGCATGACCACAAATACTCAAGCGGAGGCAATTGCAACTCATATGGCTTTGAGGTATGTGGTTTTTATTTCCTATGCACAAGTTATTGTTGAAACAGGCTCAATGTTGCTCAAGAACGTAGTGACAAAGATTTGGGAGGTGCCTTGGCAAATTGTGCAAATAGTTGAGGAGATTTTTAATTTGATGGAGGGTAGAGAGGTGGTGGTGATGCATGTGTTTAGAGAAGGGAATAAATTGGCGGATTACATGGCGAACTTGGCTCTTAATCAAGGAGATGTCATGGTTAATTCGTTTCATGAGTTGGATAGCATGGGAAGGAGGTTGGTGAATGGGGACAAGTGTAATGAGCCATACATTCGCACAAGGTCGAGGAGGATTGTCTAGAAACAAGGGAGGTGGAATTTTCCTTCATGTTCGAATCCATGTAGAGGAGAGCATGGAGGCTTTTACTACTAATTTTATTTTCTTTTTTGTAGGTACTTTCATAGCTATTATTCATGGTGTGAAGTTTTTTCACTCTCATGATGTTTCGAATGGCTTTGTGCAATGCTTTGGAATGGAAGTTATACATGTTTGTATGCAAGTTGTTTGATAGTGTTTGGCTTTGGATTGTTTGAGTTCGAGTAGTTCATTGGAGTGTATGCTACTTTGTAATGGAGTGGCTGCCCATAAATTTATTGTACTCAACAAGAGCTTTGACGAGCACCATTTAGTGAAGCTAACGGGCAACCAGAAATTTAACTTACCTAGCGAGAAACCCAGCGAGCAAAGGGAGGCAGCGAGATTTTTATGGCAGCAGCTGGGCAGAGATTTAGGTTGCTCAACAACCATACTCAGCGTGCGCATGAAGGAGTATATATTGGTGCGGGCAGATTTTTGGGGAGCCTAGCAAGCGAGGCCAGCGAGCGCCATTTTTTTCTCATGGAAGCGGCCAGAATTTGCTCAACTCAACGTGCGTCTCTCGCGAGCTTCAATGGGGCACGGGCAGATTTTCTTCTCCCTCAACGAGCTCCTCAATGAGCTCTTTTGATGATGTAATCACTTCACTTTTGTCCTTCCATCTCCGATGCCTATATTGAACACTTCACAAGGATTTTTTCCGAGCTTACCATGGAGGAATTCACTAGCTCTATTCATATACTTAGTTAGTCATTTGATTAAGTTTTCATTAACTTTATTCCTAGCTAGTGTGGTAACTCATGTAAAGCATAGTATCAAGGCGTTAATTTTGCTTCAATTGGTGGTATTAGCATCATATGATGCTCAATCCGATGAGGTAGATGCAATACTTGGGTACTTTGCTAGTTTATCACTAGTTAGTCATTATTTAGTCCTAGCATTTTCGTATTCCATTCATGATTGTAAAAACCGAATTTATTATTTTTTGTTATTAATAAATTTAGCCACTAAGCTATGTGCTTAGTGGATTTTACTGGAAAAAAAAAATCCAAGTTGTAGAGACTTCTCTACACTTTTTACTTAAAGTGTTGGCCTTCCGCCACAACTTGTAGGAAAATTCCATACAAAGTTATAGCAAGTGCATGCAGGCACGGCTAAAGTGCTGCATGTTGGGAATCACCTTTAAAAATCCCTCTACATGCTGTTTTGCACCAAACCTCCAAGTGCTACCCAAAAGGTAGGAGTTACAAGGCACCAGTTCATGCCATCAAAAATGCTGCCTATTAATGTTGACACCCAATTTTGTCCCTCCTTTTCATACAATTGGCTATGTTTAACCTAAAGGTGCAATATTGACTATTTGTGCATAATTTACATTGGAAGACATGCATTTACGTGTATTATCCTCTACTTATATATTACATACTTAAATGTGGCTATATTACGTAATTTTACATTATTTAGGCTATTTATCAAAACTATGGTTGTTTGTGCAATTTAGTGCATTTAATAAATATTTGTGACTATTTATGCTTAGATAATTAATTTTGACTTTGATGTATTAATATGTGCATCTTTCGTATGTGTATATAGAGTATATATTTATATTCATGTAGCACCTATAGTTAAATATTTGGCCAATTAAAATAATATTCAGTCCAATTTTCTTACTATTCAACATCCACTTTCAAATTGAAATTCTTTTAAATAATTTCTCAATCCATTTTCCTATTTATTTATTTTTCTTCTTCTTTTGTCAAATCTCCTATCTTGAACTTAGACAAAATATGGTCTAGATACATTCTTGAATCTTCCATATTAATTCACCCAAAATTATCTCTCAAATCTTCCTACTCCTACCTTGAACCTAGCCAAAAGGTAGTCTATATACATTTTCTCAATCTCACTCCCATCTCCCCTAATATCTCCAATCCCACAAAGCTCTCCAATGTCTCTTTCTTTCCTCCTCCATTTCATGACTACGTACATCCACGCCACTTAAGGAGAAATCCCTAAAATATCTTCTCCTAATCTCTTTAATTACTCCCCTAATTCACCCTCAATCTCTCTTCATTCTCAAAATCAATCTTCAAATCTTCCCTTCTATTAACCGAATCCATTCCTAACATCTTCCCATCATCTCCCTCGAATCTCTCCCCCGAATCTCTCCCATATCTCATCCCCAAAATCGCTCCAACATTCCTCTTCTCTAATCTCTCCCTCTTCCCCACTTTTGAGTCTACATACATCATTACTACTTAAAGAAAATATCCCCTCATCAAAATCCTTTGATTCATTCTCATTCAAACATCCCCATAAATCATGCAGTCAATTTTTTTCTACCATCCTCAACACCTCAATCCTTTACTATAAATTCAATTCAATTTTCAGTCATGGAGGGCACACAATTTCTCTCTACTTCTCCCTTAGCAAGAAAAGTTCTTCTCCTCAAAAGTTTCTAGCTCCCCTTTCCTTCATTCTATTTTCGTACTCACAGATTCATCTCCATAGACAATACCATACTCAACATTTTCATCTCCGAACACAAAAACCCCGTTCATCTTCTCAGAAATATATTCATATCCTCTACCTGCCTATTCATTTTTGGTGAAACATACATTAAATATTAAAGACACCCTATGCTTTGATGCCGCTAAACAGGTTGTATATTTCTCTTATTTTTAATTTTTTTTAGTATTTGGTCATGATTCTTCTACATAAAGAAAAGTTATTTGTAGTTTATCTTAAGACAACTTGATTTAACTATATAATGGATTCTTTTATTATTGCGTTAAGTATATTGTTATATAGATGCAGTCGAGATAACATTTTCTATCTATTTTCAATTTGGACTAAGTGATAGCTGTGTTGAGCATTTGTTGCCTTGGTTGTGGAAACTGTAGTTGTCAATTCCTCATCACGTTAACTTGTGAATACACTGCATGATAACTAAGTCTCCATTACCTAGTTTTAGTTTAAAAGACATACTTACTACTTCATTAATGTAATTCAAAATATGTACTTTTTCTTTCCCTTTCTTAGTTCAAACCTCAAAATGAGAGATATACTCTTTCACCCTTTTTTTTCGTTTTCTACTTTGCATATACACAACGATCTAGAGACATGGCTGGAAGCTCAACCATGATAACAACGGGTCAATGCATGAAGATTGAGTGGAGATGACGTCCCGAGTAGGCTAGGCATATTATGGGATATGATGACAATGGCAGGCTAGTCGATTTCTCGAATGAAGAACACATATATAGCTTTATAAAATTAAACCGACTCGTTACCCCCCTCAATTTTGATTTGATATGTCACTCTCGTAAGAGTTTTAAAGATTCATCACTTCTACTAAGTTTTTTTTTCGAACTTTCATATTCGTTTAAACATTTGACATGTTTTCAAAATTAAATATTAAACTATTTTTTTAAGCTTTATATTGTAGCAACACTTCTAATACTAAAAAATGACTTTTTATTCATAATATTAATGCTATATTATTTTGAGTTGGATAGTATTTTCAAAATTAAATATTTTAATACTTATTTTATTATGTTTAAAAGCATTTAAGATTGTTGATCATACAAAGCCAAATAGAGGGAAGTAACATCGGACAGGGCCCTTCTCCCGCCTCGCCTATACCTGATCCCGAATTCTTTTAAATGCTTTACTTTAGTTCATTTATTGATTAAGTTGTTTAATTATTTCTTCACTTTAGATTCGTCACCATGAATAAGGTGGCACATGTCTCTACTAATACTTTTTCTTTTTTGTGAGTATTACATTCAAAAGGATGCTTTATGAAGGATTCAAAAGATCTCGCTTCGTACAAAAATATGTTGTATCCTAAAATATTTATTTTTAGGGAATTAGGATGGTGTTGATCATTGCTAGGTTTTGACTACTTTCAGACATAATATAATTCAATACTTGCTCGGTAAAGATATCATTTGAATATTTAGACTTTCATGCATGATTATTAGTTTAATCGGTTGACCTTTTATTTAAAATCCCAATATTTAGTCCGACCGGTAACCACATTTAATGGAACCTGAGAGGTGCCTAACACCTTCCTCTCAGGTTAGCTTGAACCCTTACCTAGAATTTTTAGTTTGCAAGACCACGTTTTCAGAGTTAACTATAAAAATCGACTAGAAATAAAGTAGGTGCCTTAATAAGCCTAGTTAAAAATTATGTTAGGTGGCGACTCTAAGTCTTACCCATGAGTTTCAATAAGTCGAGCCCTGTTTCAAACTCTAACCGGTTCAAGAAAAAATGGTTGTCGACAATTAAATAGCACACGTAGAGTGACTCTACATGACGCTTTGCACCAGGCCTCCAAGAGCTGCCCACCGGGCAACACTTATAAGACACCAGTTCATGCGATCAAAAGTTCTGCCTATTGGACAACACCTGTAGAGCTTCTCTACAAGTTCTTGTTGCAGCACAGCTCCAAGTGCTGCCGACAAAGAACTACGTGCAGGGCAAATATTTGCCCATGGATTATAGCTTTAAAAAAGTGTTGCCTGTTAATGATAATCTACAGAGATTATTTACAAGTAAATTTAGTGCAAAGCAATGCCATTGCAACTAGATAAGAGTAATCACAATTCTATCCTTAAATTCTACACTAAATACAAATTGAATGTAGTATAAAAAATTTTTCAGTAATAGATAATCAATATAACTTTAATTGTTGGATATCCAGCAATAGTTTTTTATCTGTACCAGCAAAATTCACAGCTCACTTTAGCTTATGTGTGATTATACTAAATTTGAATAAATACTACAAATTTAAAATGTAATTATGTTAAATTTAATTCAAAATCATGTATAATCAATAAGATATTGAAAATATTTACCTTTTGAATCTTCTTTTTTCTGAAAATTTGGAGTTTTTAGGCTTTGATTTAGTTGATGAAGCTTTTTTTTCTCTGGAGAATAGTTGCTGAGTCGTTTAGAAGGGAAATGACAGGTCGAATGATTTTATAATTTGTTCATGTGTAGTTTTGTCTGGAAGAGTCCCACTTAAGTTACGCGGGGTAAGTCATGCAAACCATTTGAAATGAGGTCAGTTACGCAAATCATTGCCTAAGGTGTCATAGTTGCGTAATTCTTCCCTTGAAATTCTCTTGTTTGAGATCTTTTCATGGGCCTTCTTGGAGCTTTCAAAGCGTCATTCTAGCCCTACGGTGGGGTACAACTTCCATGAATACTATATGTTGACCCCTAGTAATTACCGATTAAAGTAAAAATAGGGAGAATTTCAACATTATGGTGATTCCAAAAGGTTTTCTTTATAGTCGCCACCTAATTTGGGAAATTAAGAATCAAATAATTAAATAGTGCGTGCAATTCATTCGTTTTAAGCAAAATAGTCTTTTACAAAGATTCTAATTAAGAGGTTTAACTATTTTCGAAAGAAGGTTTCAATTTGAAAGCACTTTCAAAAATCCGTAAAATACGATTAATCCTTCAGTTTTAAAAAAAAAATTATATAAATGCGAATGTCACAAATCTAATTTAAATGCTTTTAATTAATTCTACAATCTAAAATTAGAATAAATTATGCTCTAAATGAATTAAATTAAAATGAAACTAAACTTGAAAAAGCAATTTTTCCAAAAAAAGTAAAACCAATTAATTTGGAAAAGGTCTTCGATTGAAGTTTCACTTTAAAGGGTTTAAAACACAGTTATTTCTCAAATTATTTCCAACTTTTAATTGCACGCGCTATTTAATTAAAAGGTTCAAAATTCACAGTTAAGAGGCAATTCACAAGAAATATGTATTCATAAATAAATAAATTATTCTACAACAATTAATTATCTATGGGGAATTCCTATAGACATGCATATTCTAAGAGAAAAAGAGAAAGAAAGGGATTTAGAAGAACCAAGAAAATTGAGAAACTCGCAGGACCCTTGAATAATTTATTATTTTTACATGTCCATGGGTCTAATCCAAATGACCCAACAAAACACTTAATTTCTATGGTCTTCACTTCTTGCGAACCTGAGCTTGATTTGCGAAATTGACCTCAATGGAACATGCCACATGTAATCCCAATATCGAGTTTAACCTAACTCGTCCCAAGGGTGTTGTTGCTCCCAAACGCACACGCAAGTATACGTGGTCGAAAAGTAATAAAGTGATAAATCGAGTATCGTTCCCACGAGGACTATTGTTACGACTGAATTCTAGCAAACAATTTCTAACTAACTAATCAGGGATCTTTTCCAATAGTGAGAGTTTTTATTAACTAAAGAGCAATAATTAAACGGTAAAAGTGAATTCAAACAATAGAGCAAAAATAGGTTGTTATCAGCAATAAGGAGACGGTCCAGGGTCAGAGTTACGAACAATCCAGTTGAGTTTTCCAATTGATTCCACTTCTTAAATCCCGGGTTACTAACTGACAGAGTAAATGTAACTGTGAAAACTTTTCAGTTCTTCACAGTCTATGCAAGCTACTTCAATCCCTATATGTCTATGGGTTAAATCACATGCACGCCTTAACGAATTCTGTAATGAGTTAAACTAGGCGAGCAAGTATATGTCTATCCTACTCACAAATTGGTTCCCCGATGCCCGGGTTCACAAACTAGTCCTATTCTTTCTTATTACGTAATTAAATTCCCTCTTTCGAGTTCAATCTAAAAACCATAGATAATGCGTAATAATCGGGCCCTGACAATTACACAAGTGAAATCAAGAAAGAATAAGTAACCCGTAATGGGATTCAATTAATGGGAATCAATCTTCAAACATCAACTTTCATGAAATACTCTAACCCTAGAACTAGAGATTTAGCCACGCATACTCATAATAACAACACAAGGATTTGATGTAATAATGAAATAATGATGTAATAGATTAATGGAAGGAAGAAAAACCCTTGTTCTTAATGTTATGAGCTCTCCAAATTGCTCCAAAGTCTGCACTCCCTTCAAAAACTAAGTAAAGTACTATTTATAAGGTTTACAAACACCCAGTAATAAGTTAGACCCAAGCCTAGACGAAATAGGAAGTAAAAATCCGCACAAGGGGCGCTATAACGGGCGCCCCGCGCCCCCGACCGCGCTAGGACAACCAGAACACGTCAAAACTTGCACGCGTTAGCCCCGCGCCACGTGAGAAATCGCGCCATAGGCTGGGCGCTTTGCCTGGCGCGGCGCGCCACCTGTGGCGCCAGTGCAATTTCCTGTTTCCCTACTCCTTTGCTCGCTTCGTGTTGTGCCTTCGTGTGCTCGATCCAATCCTCAATCAAAATCCAAACTTTTCTTGCTCAATCATGCTCTTTAAAGCTCCAATTACACTGCGTAACAACCTACACACGCACGACATCAAATCAGTGCAAAACCATATTCATTAACTAGAAAACGAGCGAATAACAAGCTCAAACGTGAGGAAATATTAAGGAAATATAGGCATAAATTGCCAAACATCACCACCCCACACTTGAACCCTTGCTCGCCCTCGAGCAAGTCACAACCAACTTCCCAACCTAGGTAAAACAGGTCTGCCTATGACTATGGTTAATACCGATCATTGAACCAATGCACATATGACTACTATGGATTCACAACATGCCAACAATTTACCAAAACCAAAAATATGAGAACAACCACCCCAAAATAGCTCAAATGCACAAACTCAACCTATTGCAACCATGCTCCCACAAAATCACACTTATCTACTCAACCAAGAAGCCATCAACTTCACCTATTTCATGCAAACCATGTGCCCTCACCAATATGAAGCAAAAGAGTGCCCCCAAAGATCACACACAACAATAAATATCATGAATAGAACGGGGCAATAACAAATGAACTCACTCACTCTCATGAAAGGCTCACATGTCACACACAACGTACCATAGGCTTGCCCGTAGTGTAGGACTCCACTAATGTAAGCTCACTCCAATCGGGATTAACTAAGACTTTAGAAAGGTCGTAATGTAGGCTAAGGGGCGGGTAGGATATATATGGTAATCGTGACTACCTCCCTAAGCACTTTAATACATCACAAATATTTCATCACAATTCTCATCAAAGCCACCCAATCAACACTTCCACACACACCTTCTCAACAAGTAGCATTTTTCTTTTAAGCACACACTAGCAAGGAATGGATATTCTTTTCTTTTCTCTTTATTTCTTTTTTTTTTCACAATTTTTTCCTTTCTTTTCAACTTTGCTCTTTTTATTTCTTTTTCAATTTTTCAATTTCATTAACTTCCAACCTTGCCAATGCTTTTCACTACTTCACAATTTTAACAATTATTCCCCTTCATTAGCTCCACTCAAAAACCTCCCAATATCCAACCACAACTCCAAAACAACAACACAATATTAACTAAAGTGCGTAAGGAGTAAAGGGCCAAAAGAGAATAATTTAGAACAAGTGGGTAGGCTTGGGGTGTGGGTGCCAACAAAAAGGTCAAAGAGATCACAATAATCAAGTCCAAGGTGTATATGTAAGGGTAGGCAAATCAAAAGAAGGCCTATATCATTTTCCGACTAGAGCAAACCTAGGATTTCGCTTTGCACACACACGGGGCAAGTTCTAGACATTAATATGCAAACATGGAGCAAACAAGAATATGTCTCACACACACATTGCACACAATCCACACAAAAAGGCTCCATCAACAACTCTCAATCAAGCATTTAGAATGCAACTTGTGGAAAATTAAGCACTAATGCACAAAGGTTCACAACAAAGTCAAGAAAGTGGACTCAAGCATCTCAAGGGGATTATTCCATTTTTTCCTCGGTATGCATCATAATTTAAAACCCAAGGACACCACAAATAGCACATGCAATCAAGTTCAAGTCCACCGGTATCAAACAAATCAAAGGCACCTAGCATTCTACCTATTCCTTTCGTCTAGGGCCACCTATACTAACTATTCTAATCCTAATAATAAAAACTACCCGGTTCAAAGGTCTCCCCGTGGAAAAGAATCGAGGCCATAAGAAAAACCACGGGGCGGATGACATGTACCACTAATAAAACTACAAGGAAAATCTTTTTGAAATTATTCATTGGTTTTCTAATTTTTTTAAATTTTTTCATATATTAAAGCATGAAACAAATCAAAATAAAGTCAAGTGACAAAAGAAAATCCTACGGTACATGCGTCCCTAACCTTAAAAATAGATAAAAGGATAGTTCCTGTTACACCTCGTATGTCCAAAGTGAGGTATATCGTTCTAATGACATGTTAAGAATGATTTAAGTGATCTTAAAGTCATAATTGTACCATATATGACTTTTCTACGTTGAATATAAAGGTTGGGAAAAATCAGATTTAAGTTGCGGAAAAACCGACTAAGGATTTGCCTTTTAACGGAGTTTTTTCAGCAATTAATTCCGTGTGTTATATTAAGTCTTTTGGAGACATATCATATACCAAATTGAAGGTCTTGGAGTGTAGTTTCCAACACTTTTAATGGTTTGTTCATACCACTTATAGATAAAAAGATATGAGCATCAGAAATCAGGCCAGAAAAAGGGCCATAAGCGCAAAAGAGAACTAAAACTGAAATGTTTGAAGTATAAAAGAGGAAACTCATCATTTTCTCGTCATTCCCAGCAAATTCATGATAGAAAAAGTGTGCTCTTAGTTGTTAAGGGTATTTTGATGGTTTTGAAGAAAGAACATTGATCTTAGCTCGAAATTGAAGACAGATTGCGTCAAAACGCTCTACGCGATTAGAGTAACATTATGCTACCTTCAATTTCGTCTATAGTTTGATTTTTAGAATTACTTCATAGCTAAGTAAAGTACCTAAATTCTATGTTATAGCTTGTTTAAGCTTTAGAAGGTGTGGAATTCAAAGGAAACAAAGTTTAGAAGCTAGAAACATCAAAGGTATGTAAGACTAAACCTTTCTTTTGGCAAGGCATGTATCTTTTAGCTTTTGAAGCTTTTCTTAGTTCTAAACTTAGTATTTCTTCTGAGAAACTTGTATGGTATCAAGGAAACCTTGTATATACTTAATTGTTTTGATCTTTGGACAGTTGTTAGTATATTGATCGTAACTCCTTGTACAAAATTGATATTTAGATTCTTTAAGAATCCCCTGAACCCTAAGACATATATCTAAAACTTTCATGAAGACTATGAAGTCTATAACTTTTATCTACACTCTGAAAATTAGGTTGAAAGTCAGGACAGTGGTGCTGTCCAGACATTCTATCTGCGGATTTGTTATGTCATCCAGTTGTCTCATCTTGTTATCCGTTTAACATGTTTATGTTATCAGTTTATCCGAGTATCCATTCCCGTGTATACTATAGTGCTGGTTCTATTTTTGCGGATCATCCAATTTCAAGGGAAACTCTGCCGAAATTTTTATAAAAGTCAAAGAGTTAGACAAATTCTAAGTTTCACGTTCTGTCTATAATTCAATCCAGAGTTTTCTTATCATTCCTTCGAGTCCATATATATTGTTTCCACATGTGTTATGCCTCATACATGCTTACGCTTATATTGTGATCATGTTATGTGTGATTTGGAGTCCCCCATAGAGGCTGGACATTGGACACACAATCCGGTCGCGTGTGATACTACCCGTCTGGGGGATACAGCCCCTCTGGTTCAGGCGGGTGTTGAAACACCTAGTGTGACCGGGTGTCATTCACACACTCTGACCAGAGAGACTACATATTACTGGCTGGGGGGGATATAGCCAATAACACCCGCAAGGTTTGTTATATACGCATATATAGCCACAGTATGCACTGCATGATTATATGTGAGGCTAGTTCAGATGTTCAGTTACCTGATTTGGGAGAATATAGCCCATAACACCAGGCAGGTACCAGTTCAGATAACAGTTCAGTTTTAGCTCAGTACCAGTTATCAGTTCTCAGTTATCAGCCACCAGTTTTTAGTGTCAGTATCAGTTGACAGCTTTCGGTTCTAGTTTCTAGTTACCAGTCACCAGTCATATTACAGTCATTTATCAGTATAGTTCAGCTCAGTCTTCAGTTTCAGATTCAGCTAGACTTCAGGTTATATTCAGACCATGTTTAGTACGTCTTAAGATTTCCTGCTACATTGCTATGCTTCAGCTCATGTTAACACATTTATATTCCAGCCTTACAGTTTCATCCAGCTATGATTTATTATATGCTCAGGCCTTACATACTTTGTACATATCGTACTCACGCCCTTTTCTGGGGCGCTGCGTTTCATGCCGCGCAGGTACAGATAGATCAATGCTTGGACCACGTTAGTAGGCCATCTATCAGCTATTGGAGTCACTCCGCTTACTCCCGGAGTTACTTATCTTTTGGTATGTGTACAGTCAGCCAGTTTGGGTATGGCGGGGCCTTGTCCCGTCCTTTGTATATACAGTTCAGCACTCTTTGAGGCCTATAGATATGTCCCTGTGTGGTTTTGTCAGTATGTTATGTATGTCAGCTTGTGTTAGCTTGGTCAGCCTTTTGCATTGCATAGTTCTTATCAGCTAAGTTTATGCTTATTCCGTTTATCAGTTATATTCATGGTTAGCAGATTATCAGCAGGATTAGTGATGATTGACACTGAGTGTTGGTCATCCGTCGCGGCCCTAGGTTGGGTCGTGACAAAAGTGGTATCAGAGCAGTTCAGTCCTAGGGTATCTACAGGCCGTGCCTGGTAGAGTCTTGTTTAGGAGTATGTTGCGCGCCATACTTTTGAACAAGAGGCTACAAGGCACTTCAGGATAGTTGTCTTTCTTTCTTCTCTAGATCGTGCGATAAAGCCATGATTATAGAATTCAGCCCTCTAACAATAGTGTTTTCAGCAAATTGATGCCACCGAAGAAACTAACAGCTGTCCAGAAGGGCAAGGCTAGTGCCGGCCAGGGTATTAGTAGAGTGCCACCTGAGGTGGATGAGAGTGAGGAGTTCAGACCTGAGGCTCCATCTGAGGCGTCACAGATCCCTTCAGTTCAGCGCGAGATTAGAGGTACTACAGCTGCCATACCTCCAGCTCCTCAGCCTGATAGTTAGGCACAGAAAGTGAGGGATGCCATCAGATTATTGACCAGTGTTGTAGTTGCTCAGACTAGACAGCACAGTGCAGATGCCCAGGGAGATGTTGGATCCAGGATCAAGGATTTTATCAGACTAGAGCCTCCAGTCTTTACTGGATCTCGTACAGGAGGTCCCTCAGGATTTTCTAGTGAGGATAACTAAGGTATTGAGGGTCATGCACGCATCAGAGGCAGAGTCAGTAGAGTTGGCTGCATTCAGATTGCATGACCTAGCAGCAGGGTGGTATCAGACATGGGAGCTATCTAGAGGGTCAGATGTTACTCCGGCGACTTGGAAGGAATTCTCAGATGCCTTCCTTCATCAGTATATGCCCATAGAGACACAGAAAGCGCGTGCTGATCAGTTCCTGACCTTGAGACAGGGAAGTTTGAGTGTAGAAGAGTATAATTATCACTTTAATTTCTTAGCAAGGTTTGACCCTAATAGCCAGTATGGAGGATAGAATTCATAGGTATGTAGTGGGACTTGGTCCACACCTGGTAAATGAGTGTATGACGGTTGCTATACAGTCAGGTATGAACATATCACGCATTCAGGCATTTGCTTTATCACTTGAGGAGATGAAGCAGAGACAGAGAGCCGACAGGGATAGAGTGTTACACAAGAGGGGCATATTTTCTGGTTCATTTGGAGAGACATCTGGAGCGAGTAGACAACAGAGTGTTAGACAGCCACCACCTAGTATACCTACACAGTCTCGTGGCCTGAGATCTGATAGACCTCCTCAGTCCAGAGCTAGTCAAGCATCACGGACTTCAGGATTTCAGCGCCGTGGTAAATCGCTACCAGCCAGTCAGACATATCCTAGATATTCAGATTGTGGTAAACGCCACTTGGGTCCATGTCAGTTAGGAGTTGATACTTGTTATATTTGTCGCGAGGCAGGCCATTTCATGAGAGATTGCCCGACTAGGGGTGGTAGTGGTGCAGCCCAGCCAGCTAGATCAGCAGTAGCTTCCTCAGCACCATCACGCCCTCAAGGGCAACTTCCTCAGGCACCAGCAGGTCGTGGTAGAGGTCGAGGTGGAGCTCCTACAGTAGGCGGTATCCAGAACCGCACCTATTCTCCTATAGGTAGACAGGACCAAGAGGCTTCACCAGACGTGGTCACAGGTATTCTGTCGGTAAATTCTCTCGATGTGTATGTGTTGATAGATCCGGGTTCTACATTATCATATGTTACTCCCTTTGTTGCCATTAAATTCAAAATAGTACCAGAGGCTATAAGACCTTTCGAGGTAGCCACTCCCGTTGGTGATTCTATAGTAGCTAGGCGTGTTTATAGAGGTTGCACGGTGATGATGGGCGATTGTAGCACTATAGCTGACTTAATTGAGCTAGAAATGGTTGATTTCGATGTTATTCTCGGTATGGATTGGTTGTCCTCTTGTTATGCTAACGTTGATTGTAGAGCGAAGACAGTCCAGTTTCACTTTCCAGGAGAATTAGCTATAGAGTGGCAGGGTGTTTCTGCATCGCCAAAGGGTCTGTTTATTTCTTACCTTAAGGCAAGGAAGCTAATTGCAAAAGGCTGCTTATATCATATTGTTCATGTTCGAGACTCAAAAAAGGAGTCATCGACTCTTGAGTCAGTTCCGGTAGTGAATGAGTTCCCTGATGTATTTCCAGATGAGTTACCTGGTCTTCCTCCGGAACGAGAGATTGATTTTCCTATTGATATAGTACCAGGTACGCAACCCATATCCATTCCTCCCTATAGGATGGCACCAGCAGAACTGAAAGAATTGAAGGAACAATTGAAGGATTTGGTAGACAAAGGTCTCATCAGACCTAGCATTACCCCGTGGGGAGCCCCGGTATTGTTTGTGAAAAAGAAAGACGGTTCTCTACGCATGTGCATAGATTACAGACAGCTAAATAAAGTCACAATCAAGAATAAATACCCTCTGCCCAGGATTGATGACTTGTTCAACCAACTCCAGGGTGCCAAGTGCTTCTCGAAGACAGATTTGCGATCAGGCTACCATCAGGTTAGAGTTAGAAAATCTGATATATCTAAGACTGCATTCAGGACTAGATATGGCCATTATGAGTTTTTAGTGATGTCGTTTGGACTCACTAATGCCCCTGCAGTATTTATGGAGTCAGATTAATAGATTCAGAGGATGCAGGAATTACAGTTCAGAACGCAACCACTACTTGCCTAGTGACAGAAGTAAAAAAAAATGTCAGTATGAAGATCCAGTTCTAGTTACAGACAAATAACCAGAAGAAAACCGGAGTCACCATACAGGGTTACTAGTGACGGGGTTCTCATGTATAAAGATAGACTTTGTGTTCCTAATATTGCAGATTTACGTGGACAGATTATGACAGAGGCACGTTATTCCAGATACACTGTTCATCCAGGTTCGACTAAGATGTACTATGATCTTAAGCAGATTTATTGTTGGGACGGAATGAAGCGTGACATAGCAGAATTTGTGGCTCAGTGTCCTAACTGCCAGCAGGTTAAATTTGAGCATCAAAAACCTAGTGGCTTGTTGCAGGAAATAGAGATTCCATCATGGAAATAGGAAGCAGTGAATATGGACTTCATTACAGGCTTACTGCGTACGCGGAGCAGGTATGACTCTATTTGGGTTATAGTTGACAGGCTTACTAAATCAGCTCATTTCTTGCCTGTTAGAACTACATATACAGCGGAAGATTATGCTAGACTTTATATTAGAGAGATAGTGTGCCTACATGGTCTTCCAGTATCTATCATTTCAGACAGGGGCGCACAGCTTACAGCAAATTTCTGGCGATCATTCCAGACAGGTTTAGGGACACAGGTGAATCTGAGTACAGCATTTCATACACAGACAGACGGACAGGCTGAGCGGACCATTCAGACCTTAGAAGATATGCTTAGAGCTTGCGTGTTAGATTTTGGAGGCAATTGGAGTGATCATCTACCATTGATAGAGTTTGCATATAATAATAGCTATCATTCCAGATACAGATGGCACCATATGAAGATTTGTATGGGCGCAAATGCAGGTCTCCTATAGGATGGTTCGAGGTTGGCGAGTCTCAATTGATAGGTCCAGATTTAATCCAATAAGCCGTTGATAAAGTCAAGTTGATCAGGGAAAGATTATTAGCAGCGCAGAGCAGACAGAAGTCCTATGCAGATAATCGATGTCGAGATTTAGAATTTCAGATTGGCGATTGGGTATTCTTGAAAGTATCACCTATGAAAGGCGTTATGAGATTTGGAAAGAAGGGGAAGCTTAGCCCTAGATTTATTGGTCCATATCAGGTTATCAGGCGAGTTGGGCGTGTAGCCTACGAGTTAGACCTTCCAGCAGACATTCGGGAGGTACATCCAGTATTCCATGTATCTATGCTCAGAAAATGTGTTGGAGATCCTTCTAGAGTTGTACTAGTAGATGATGGATAGATCACAGAGCAATTAACTTATGAAGAGGTGCCAATTGCAATTTTAGATAGGCAGATTCGTCGACTAAGGACGAAAGATATTCCTTCAGTTAAAGTGCTATGGCGAAGCAATAACGTAGAGGAAATAACTTGGGAAGCTGAGAATGATATGAGAGACAAGTATCCACATCTCTTAACTACTTCTGGTATATAACAGTTCCTTGTTTAATGCTTTTACATACTTCATTTCACATTTGAGAACAAATGTTCCTAAGGGGGGAAGATTGTTACACCTCGTATGTCCAAAGTGAGGTATATCGTTCTAATGACATGTTAAGAATAATTTAAGTGATCTTAAAGTCATAATTGGACCATATATGACTTTTCTACGTTGAATATAAAGGTTGGGAAAAATCAGATTTAAGTTGCGGAAAAACCGACTAAGGATTTGCCTTTTAACGGAGTTTTTTCAGCAATTAATTCTGTGTGTTATATTAAGTCTTTTGGAGACACATATACCAAATTGAAGGTCTTGGAGTTTAGTTTCCAACACTTTTAATGGTTTGTTCATACCACTTATAGATAAAAAGATATGAGCATCAGAATTCAGGCCAGAAAAAGGGCCATAAGCGCAAAAGAGAACTAAAACTGAAATGTTTGAAGTATAAAAGGGGAAACTCATCATTTTCTCGTCATTTCACGCAAATTCATGATAGAAACAGTGTGCTCTTAGTTGTTAAGGGTATTTTGATGGTTTTGAAGAAAGAACATTGATCTTAGCTCGAAATTGAAGACAGATTGCGTCAAAACGCTCTACGCGATTAGGGTAACATTATGCTACCTTCAATTTCGTCTATAGTTTGATTTTTAGAATTACTTCATAGCTAAGTAAAGTACCTAAATTCTATGTTATAGCTTGTTTAAGCTTTAGAAGGTGTGGAATTCAAAGGAAACAAAGTTTAGAAGCTAGAAACATCAAAGGTATGTAAGACTAAACCTTTCTTTTGGCAAGGCATGTATCTTTTAGCTTTTGAAGCTTTTCTTAGTTCTAAACATAGTATTTCTTCTGAGAAACTTGTATGGTATCAACGAAACCTTGTATATACTTAATTTGGTACTAAAAGCTAAGGTGAAAGACGTCCGAATCAGCAAGACAAAACGTTTCAAAATCTGGAAAATTGTTTTGATCTTTGGACAGTTGTTAGTATATTGATCGTAACTCCTTGTACAAAATTGATATTTAGATTCTTTAAAAATCCCCTGAACCCTAAGACATATATCTAAAACTTTCATGAAGACTATGAAGTCTATAACTTTGATCTACACTCTGAAAATTAGGTTGAAAGTCAGGACAGTGGTGCTGTCCAGACATTCTATCTGCGGATTTGTTATGTCATCCAGTTGTCTCATCTTGTTATCCGTTTAACATGTTTATATTATCAGTTTATCCGGGTATCCATTCCCGTGTATAGTATAGTGTTGGTTCTGTTTTGCGGATCATCCAGTTTCAGAGGAAACTCTGCCGAAATTTTTATAAAAGTCAAAGAGTTAGACAAATTCTCAGTTTCAGGTTGTGTCTATAATTCAATCCAGAGTTTTCTTATCATTCCTTCGAGTCCATATATATTGTTGCCACATGTGTTATGCCTCATACATGCTTACGCTTATATTGTGATCATGTTATGTGTGATTTGGAGTCCCCCATAGAGGCTGGACATTGGACACACAATCCGGTCGCGTGTGATACTACCCGTCTAGGGGATACAGCCCCTCTGGTTCAGGCGGGTGTTGAAACACCTAGTGTGACCAGGTGTCATTCACACACTCTGACCAGAGAGACTAGATATTACTGGCTGGGGGGGATATAGCCCATAACACCCGCAAGGTTTGTTATATACGCGTATATAGCCACAGTATGCACTGCATGATTATATATGAGGCTAGTTCAGATGTTCAGTTACCTGATTTGGGAGGATATAGCCCATAACACCAGGCAGGTACCAGTTCAGATAACAGTTCAGTTTTAGCTCAGTACCAGTTATCAGTTCTCAGTTATCAGCCACCAGTTTTTAGTGTCAGTATCAGTTGACAGCTTTCGGTTCTAGTTTCTAGTTACCAGTCACCAGTCATATTACAGTCATTTATCAGTATAGTTCAGCTCAGTCTTCAGTTTCAGATTCAGCTAGACTTCAGGTTATATTCAGACCATGTTTAGTACGTCTTAAGATTTCCTGGTACATTGCTATGCTTCAGCTCATGTTAACACATTTATATTCCAGCCTTACAGTTTCATCCAGCTATGATTTATTATATTCTCAGGCCTTACATACTTTGTACATATCGTACTCACGCCCTTTTCTGGGGCGCTGCGTTTCATGCCGCGCAGGTACAGATAGATCAATGCTTGGACCACGTTAGTAGGCCATCTATCAGCTATTGGAGTCACTCCGCTTATTCCCGGAGTTACTTATCTTTTGGTATGTGTACAGTCAGCCAGTTTGGGTATGGCGGGGCCTTGTCCCGTCCTTTGTATATACAATTCAGCACTCTTAGAGGCCTGTAGATATGTCCCTGTGTGGTTCTGTCAGTATGTTATGTATGTCAGCTTGTGTTAGCCTTGTCAGCCTTTTGCATTGCATAGTTCTTATCGGCTAAGTTTATGCTTATTCCGTTTATCAGTTATATTCATGGTTAGCAGATTATCAGCAGGATTAGTGATGATTGACACTTAGTGTTGGTCATCCGTCGCGGCCCTAGGTTGGGTCGTGACAGTTCCCCACCCCACACTTAAACTAAGCACTGTCCTCAGTGCTAAAAATAAGCAAGTGCAAGGTAAAGAAAACTTCCCTGAAGACTCTAGTCCTTGGTGCTAGCATCCTCCAAGCTTCCATATAGTATGAGGTACTCAGACTTCCCCCAACAGGTCATCAATATTAGGCAAGGGTGAGGACACCCCACACTTAAACTCGACATTACATGAACCTGCAATCCAAGGAAAAATAAAAACTACGTGACACTATAAATAAAATAATACAAGTACAAACTCGGGTTGCCTCCCGAGAAGCGCCTTAGTTAACGTCGTGGCACGACGTCCTTTTTAGCTCACTTCCAGCATTTATGTCTTCTCTTCTTACGACGAACTTTTGCTTTCTTCCTTTCTTTGCGAAACCCCAACTTCACTTCAATTGGTTTACTTCCACATTCGATCATAGAGCACTTTTCAACCTTAGCTATGTGCTCCTTCTCAGTATACATCTTGAAAGTAACCTCCTTTTCTCCATGCGCTCTAACAGTCATCTCACCCAACTCCATGTCAATAAGTGCCTTCGAGATGACTAAGAATGGTCTCCCCAAAATGATTGGAGCTTCTCGGTCCTCTTCATAATCTAGGACTACAAAATCAGCAGAGAATGTAAACTTACCTACTTTTAGCAACACATCCTCCAGCTTACCATCAGGGTGAGTAAGTGATCCATCCGCCATCTTAACAGTAACTGAAGAGGGTTGGATTGCTCCTAGTCCTAACCTTTTGCAAACAGACAGAGGCATAAGATTTATGCTCGCACCCAAATCACACAAGGCACCAGTGATATCATACCCTCCAATAGTACAAGGAATAGTAAACCTCCCAGGATCTTGAAGTTTTGGAGGTAGCTTGCTCAAGATTGTGCTACACTCCTCAACTAACTCAACTGTATCTATCTCTTGAGGCTTTTTCTGCTTGACTAAAATCTCTTTTAAAAACTTCACAAAGGATGACATCAATTCAAACACATCAGTCAAAGGAATATTAACTTGAAGCTCTTTCAACATACTCACAAATTTTTGATACTGGGCCAAATCCTTCGATTGTATAAGTCTCTGCGGGAATGGTGGAGGCGGCAGAGGTGCCTCCTTTCTCTCTTCTTTCTTCTTTACCTTCTCCACTTTTTCAACTTTTTCTATTTCAGCTCTCTCCTCAGCCTTGGCCATCAGCTCTCCACCTTCAATTAAAGTCACTGCAAGACATTGTTTAGGCTCTTTTTTAACAGTATTTATTTCCCCCCACCAACTGCCCTAACTGGTGCTCCAGGTTCTTGTGAGTATTGGCAAGATCTTGGATGACCTGTGCATGGGCTGCAGTGTCAGCTAACATTCTCTGCTGGCTCGACATTATCTGCTTTAGCATATCTTCAACTGAATTGCTAACCTGCTGTGGTGGAGCTGGAAGTGGGTGGTAATTATTCGGGGCTCTCGTATTACCTTGATAATAAGAATTACCAAACTGATTTTGACCCTGCAGCCTGTTTTGATTACCCACGTAATAAACTGACTCTGGATTAGAGGGGAAAATCTCTGTAGCATGGTCTTGACCACAAACCTCACAAAAACTCTGGAGTTGTTGCACTGGAGCCACTGGTTGCTGAGTCTTTGGCAGAGCTAGCTTGCTAATTTGATTGGAAATAGCATCCATCCTCGCCCTTAGCTCTGAAACTGCATCTAACTGAAGTACCCCTGCAGATTTCTGCGTAATAGCTCTACCATCTCCCTGCCAATCAGGATTGCTCTGCGAAAACTTATCTAGCAAATCATAGATCTGGTCAAAATTTAAGGCCAATACTTGGCCTCCAGCAGCAGCATCTACCACGATCTTAGTATGCGCAGTCAACCCCTCCACAAAAGTATGTGCAAGAACCTCATTGGATTGGTTATGGTGTGGACAATCTCTCAGTAAAGCTTTAAACCGCTCCCAGGCTGAATACAAAGACTCTCCTTCTATTTGTCTGAAGGACATAATTTCACTCCTCACCCGGGCTGTCTTGGCAGATGGATAAAACTTAGCCAAGAACTTCTTAGCCAAATCATTCCAAGTGGTGATAGACCCAGACTTTTCAGCCTTTCACCACCTCTTTGCTGCCCCAATCAGTGAAAACGGGAACAATGTCAAACGAACATAATCAATAGGAACTCCCGTCGGTGTATACGTATCACTGATCTCCAAGAAATTCTGGATATGTTGCTGCGGATCTTCATGAAGTAATCCACCATATTGCCCAGTCACATGTAACAGTTGTATCATGCCGGACTTAATCTCAAAGTTCCCAGTAATTTCAGGCTTAACTATGCTCGAGGCTACTCCTTCCAGGCTGGGGAGAGCAACATCTCGCACAGCTAACGCTCGTTCTGCTGCCATTCCTGTAGGTAAAGATCAAGCAGGACCTAATACTTGAAACAGCTCAAAACTCGAAACAAAAATTAAACCTGAATAGAAAATAATAAATCGTCTGAAAAGAAACAGTCAATTGTTTAGTCCCCGGCAACGGCGCCAAAAACTTGTTGCTCCCAAACGCACACGCAAGTATACGTGGTCGACAAGTAATAAAGTGATAAATCGAGTATCGTTCCCACGAGGACTATTGTTACGACTGAATTCTAGCAAACAATTTCTAACTAACTAATCAGGGATCTTTTCCAATAGTGAGAGTTTTTATTAACTAAAGAGCAATAATTAAACGGTAAAAGTGAATTCAAACAATAGAGCAAAAATGGGTTGTTATCAGCAATAAGGAGACGGTCCAGGGTCAGAGTTACGAACAATCCAGTTGAGTTTTCCAATTGATTCCACTTCTTAAATCCCGGGTTACTAACTGACAGAGTAAATGTAACTGTGAAAACCTTTCAGTTCTTCACAGTCTATGCAAGCTACTTCAATCCCTATATGTCTATGGGTTAAATCACATGCACGCATTAACGAATTCTGTAATGAGTTAAACTAGGCGAGTAAGTATATGTCTATCCTACTCACAAATTGGTTCCCCGATGCCCGGGTTCACAAACTAGTCCTATTCTTTCTTATTACGTAATTAAATTCCCTCTTTCGAGTTCAATCTAAAAACCATAGATAATGCGTAATAATCGGGCCCTGACAATTACACAAGTGAAATCAAGAAAGAAAAAGTAACCCGTAATGGGATTCAATTAATGGGAATCAATCTTCAAACATCAACTTTCATGAAATACTCTAACCCTAGAACTAGAGATTTAGCCACGCATACTCATAATAACAACACAAGGATTTGATGTAATAATGAAATAATGATGTAATAGATTAATGGAAGGAAGAAAAACCCTTGTTCTTGATGTTATGAGCTCTCCAAATTGCTCCAAAGTCTGCACTCCCTTCAAAAACTAAGTAAAGTACTATTTATAAGGTTTACAAACACCTAGTAATAAGTTAGACCCAAGCCTAGACAAAATAGGAAGTAAAAATCCGCACAAGGGGCGCTATAACGGGCGCCCCGCGCCCCCGACCGCGTTAGGATAACCAGAACACGTCGAAACTTGCACGCGTTAGCCCGGCGCCACGTGAGAAATCGCGCCACAGGCTGGGCGCTTTGCCTGGCGCGGCGCGCCACCTGTGGCGCCAGTGCAATTTCTTGTTTCCCTGCTCCTTTGCTCGCTTCGTGTTGTGCCTTCGTGTGCTCGATCCAATCCTCAATCAAAATCCAAATTTTTCTTGCTCAATCATGCTCTTAAAAGCTCCAATTACACTGCGTAACAATCTACACACGCACGACATCAAATCAGTGCAAAACCATATTCATTAACTAGAAAACGAGCGAATAACAAGCTCAAACGTGAGGAAATATTAAGGAAATATAGGCATAAATTGCCAAACATCAGGTGTCATGCCAAAGAAAACATGTACATAAAAATTAGCATTTGAATTATGCCAATAGAATAATTATATAAAAAAAATGAAAGCATTTTAAGATTGAAACTTTATACACTAATTTATACACAAAGAAACTTTAAATATTCCATACAAAATTAATTAAAAAAATATCTTAACTCAGGTCATGAATACTTAATGTTCACAGCACTTAGACAAACAATAGATCACCATAACTTGAGCAAAATAAGTTTTACTCACATGAATCATATTAATAGCCTGTTTGGGATTGCTGCCAAAAATTACTTATTTTGAGAAGTACTTTTGGCATAAGTACTTTTTAAAAAAGTACTTTTGGATAATAAGCAGTTTGTGTTTGGACAATTCATTGGAGAAGTACTTTTGATAAATAATTTGTGTTTGGTTAATCGTTACGAAAAGTACTTTTCAGTGTCAAATTACGAAAAGGTCATCCAAGTTCATTTTACATTTGGATTAATTAAAAAAAATAATTTTGAATATTTATCATTAAAGACTTTAATTAGAAAATTTATTTAGTTAAATGTAAAATATAACGTAAAAGATATAAATTTAAGCTATTGAACAACATAAATATAGTTAAATCAAAGTGATAACGGCATTAGGAATTTCTACTAATCACTTGCTTTTAAAAGATGATTTAAAGAGTAGGACATCCTATATACGCTTGATAGTTATACCTAAAAATAAAATTAGTCCTAGAGGAAAAAGATTTGTAAAAGTACGTAGTAGAAAAAAATAGAAAAAATAAAAATATAATTGTATTTTGAGAGAGATATGGTTAATTTATAAGGAATAATATGGTAAATATGAATTCTTGGTAAGGATATTTCAGTCTTGAAAAAATTAATAAACTGCTTCTACTTCTGCTTCTCGGAAGAAGCAGATATTTGTAGCTTCTTCCCAACAGCAGAAAAACTGCTTCTGCTTCTACCTAAAAGTACTTTTTTTAGTTGCCAAACACCTCAAAATTCCAAAAAAAGTACTTTTGTTGAAAAAAAGCACTTTTAGCTTTGGAGAAGAGCAATGCCAAACAGGCTATAAGTCAATCAAGATTGAAACTTTAAAGCTTTAAGCCTTTTATTTTCAAATTCTAAGATTCGTAGCTATTTACAGTAAAAAAGGCAAGTTAAGAGAAAATAATAAATTTCTTATTTGAATGAATGATCATAAGAAGTTGGACTACAAACCAAAAAAAAAAGAAAAAAAACATCTTGCTATAACCAGGGCAAAACAGAGAGTCCTTTACTATAATCCAAAGGAAAAAGACTTCACGTCTTAAAGCACATGATCAAACTAAACCATTAACTAGAAATTACTTTAAGAGATTTAACCAATCCCACAAAAGAATACTTTAGGCAAATTGCAGGACTGTTAATTCAGCTTTAAACAAGACCAGTCCTTCAACTAAAATCACTTACGCATAAAGGCTTAATATTTCAAATCATTAACAAGAAATAACTTCAAAGAAAGGGGTTTCCCAAAAAGCAGATTCAATAATTCCATGGAAACAAATTGCTCTTACAACTTAAATGTAATCAAATTTAGTAAACACAAGATGATTGTACAATTTTCACAAATGGAAATATGAGGATAAATTTTTAGGATTTTTATTTTTATTTTTTTGTTTGACAAAATTTGGAAAGGGAAATTAGAAAAGGTGCGGCGGGTTATCGAGTAAGAATGGGTTAACTGAAACCCTCAATCAGAATGGAAAGGAGTTTAGTAGATTAAAAAGGATTTTTGCATGGGTGGGCTAGATGTAGGAGTATTCTAATTTTAGCCCAAACTTCCCAATTGCCTGCTGCTTTAGCTAGCTTCAAATTAAAACTCCATAAAATGACTCTTAATTAATTAGACTTCATAAAATACCAAAAAATTTCAATTGAGCAATAAAATTAAGATTTCAGTACAATGGGGCTATTTTTGCAACTTTGCCATTTTTTATGATAAAATACAATTTTAAGAGCCAAATATACAATTAATTTTATAGAAAATAAGCATGAAACATTGGTAAGTTATTAAAACATGATTTTACTAAAAATAGTTTGATTTTGCAAAAATTACCAAAATTGTAAAAATAGTTTTTTGGTGAAATAACCACCAATTAGACCAGAATCTCAATTCTACTTACCATTAAAGCAACATTAAGGTACTTAGTGATTCTAAATTACCAAGAATAAAATCTAAGATTAATTTTGAAACTCTCGGAATAATATTGGATGTCAATAGCTGCCCCTCTTTACCCGAAAAGGATGAAAGAGTTTTTAGGGTAAAGAAAATTGACGTGAAAACCAATTTTATCACGGTAAAGCAAGAAACATTCATTGAAAATATTAAAAATGAAAAGTTTATGGATATGGCCAAACTCTGGTTTTTGAGTTGCTTATACATCTTGGGCTGAACAAGAATCATGCCATATGTAGTTCGACGCGACTCGAATAATTTAGACGAGATAACAAATACTCAAGCATGGGAAAAGAGGCTTTTGATTATCCGACTTATGAATATGTGGCTAGCTTCACACTCATAAATAAGAGTTTACACGGACATAGCATCCACTGCATCTTGATAAACGAGTCATCTTGTCTTCAATCTCGAATCTCGGGCTCGGTCTTGACTACTATGCTTGGATATTTGGGTGACGCAAATAGGTTGATACAAAGACTGACACAAAATCTGACACGTGGGTTGACACAAAATCTAACACGAGGGTTGACACAAGGCTGACCTCGAAGTTGACTATTTGTTCGAATGTGGATCTTCCGATCTTTTGTTGACGACTCTGGCTCATATCAATATTCGTCCATGTTCACTGCTAAAAAAGAGTTCCACATTATTCTCTATATGCTGTTGCGGTTCAATTAAAGAAATTTCTGTAAAATCTTGATAAGTGGTAAGCGAGTCACTGCAAATAAGTCTTTGTTAAATGGAGTAAGGATAAAATAACAATAACAAAATGTGTAGATGCTGGTTGCAAAATCAGTGGTAAGCTTGTCTTCCAATCAACAGGCAAAGCAGTCCGACTTTGTGAGGTAGGATGACTTCGGGGCTGTTGGTAGACTGAAAATAAAGGAATGCAAGGCTTCAATCAATAGGAGCATAAAATAAACTTAAATAAAACGTAAGGACAAAATATTACCTTTTCGGCAATAAACCAAGATAAAACATAATTCTTTAAATCATGAAGAGGAAATTTGTAATGCAATCTTGGATTGTGCTCCAATCAACTAATAAAGCAAATGAGGTGTCTTGTCATGAAGCATTTAACGTCCCAACGCAACTCGAAATAAACCTGCATATCCTATTTTTGGGTTGATGAACCCAAAAAAATTTAGTATTAAGTTGATGGACCTGGATTTTCATTTATAAGACAAACAGACCCATAATAGTTTATTTATAAGGCGAACGAGCCCAACAGTTCATATATAAAGCGAAAATGGATAGAATGTTCATTTATAAGGCGACCAAATTAAACCTAATAACATACATTTGTCAGGCGAGCGAGCCTAAATGTTTATTTATAAGGCGGACAAACCTAAAAGAAATTTATAAAGCAGAAATGCATAAAATATTCATTTATAAGGCGAACGAGCTAAAATATTATTTATACGGCGAACAGACCTAATAACGTTCATTTGTAAGGTGAACGAGCCTAAATATTCATTTATAAGGCGAACGAACCTAAATAATTTATAAAAAGAAAATGCATAAAATGTTTATTTATAAGGTGAACAGGTCTAAGTGTTCGTTTATAAGGCGAATGGGCCTAAATGTTCATTTATAAGGCAAACGAACCTAATAATATTCATTTATAAGGCGAACGAGCCTAAAAATAATTTATAAAGCAAAAATAAAATGTTCATTTATAAGGCGAACGGGCCTAAATGTTCATTTGTAAGGCGAAAAAATCTAAATCATTCATTTAAAAGGTGAACGAGCCTAAAACGTTCATGTACAAGGCTAAAAAAATCTAAAATATTTAGTTATAACGTGAAAAATGCGTAAATGTTCATTTATAAAGAAAAATGGATAAAACATTCATTTATAAGGCGAATGAGCCTAAATCATTCATTTATAAAGCGAACGAGCCTAAAATCTTTCATTTATAAGGTGAACGAGCCTAAGTTTAAAACAAAACTTATTATAACAGATATTTTCCGAATTGTCCGTAGTAAAACTGTTGAATCTGCAAAATAAAGTTGTAATTTAAACTAATTAGGCGAGATATTGCAAAATAAAGAAATAACAAAAGTTGAGGTCGTCTTGTTTGTGTTGATGATGCTGCAAAGTGTTGAATGCTGGCTTTGATCCGTATTGAATCTGATGCTCGAATCCTGTAATATTCAAAGTGAAGGCGATGACAAAGAATAAATGATAGAGCAAATGCTAAAATGGACAAGAGAGAAATATAATTGTTCAAATAATCTTCGAGGAAATGATGATTGCTTGTTCTCCTCATATCGCTGCTTTTTGGGATTCCTGCACTCAAAGAAAAATTGTAAGTTCTGAAAAATCCGCATAAAGCCGCAACACTCTGCTTTGCCCTTTCTTTCTTGATGTTGAACTTTGTGGTAGCACAGAAAGGAATTTTCCCCTGTTTACTCAAAGAAAACAGTTAGTTTTGAACAAGTCATGGCTGGCTTGATTGAACTCCTAATGGTGCTTCAAATGTGCATCTTCTTGCATGGCGCTCAGATGTGTTGCTGCTGCAAGAGTCTAACATTCTTAAAATTCATCCTTTTGCGCAAGAGATATAAAATAATTTATTATTGAATTTAGGACCGAACCCAATAAGGGCTGCCCACTTATCCTGCTACTGACAGGAATCAGGTCGGAAGTAGTTCATTATAATAAGGCTAAAATCTCAAGAGAGTAGCAAAATATAAGGAAATTGGGAAATGCCATTTTCAAGCTGCAAAGTATTGTCCTTTTAGTCTTCTTGATGGGGTTCACTCTTTCGTTTCAAATGTCTTGGTGCCAATCTTGATAAATCACCTTTGATGATAACTGAATTTGCTGCTGAAGGATCATAATACTTTCTTGGTTGCTCTTGTTTTAAACTTATCTTGCGTTTTTCAATCATGCTCTGGATTTTGTGCTTAAATGCCAAACATTCTTCTGTATCATGGCCTTGAACATTTAAGTGGTATTAATATCTTTTTGATAAATCAAAATCTCTAGGCGGATTTTCAGGGATCTATCCTTTCTTTGGTTGCAATAGCCATTCTGCTTTCAATCCCTTGAATATGACTGACAAGAGTTCATATAAATGAGTGAAGGTACAAGGTCCTAACTTGTTCATACTTTGATGAGGTTGATGCTGCTGACTCTTATTTTGCCTATTGTGATGGTTAAAATAATAGTGCACTTGCGGATGTAGGGAGTCCTGAATATTCTCAAGTGTATCAGAAAGGTTGAAAGCTTGCACTATCGAGTAGTAATCAATATACCTTCCAGTTTGAAGCTCCTCCTCAATTATATTTGCATATCGGATTAAACTGGAAAAATCCTTTAGATTGGTCGAGAGTAGCTTGTCATAAAATATGCCTTCTTGAATAAAAGATGCATCTTAGAAGCTTCTAGCCTCCATCTCATAGCAAATTTTGCGATAGACTCATGAGGTATCTTTCTGATTTAGCGTATATCAATTAAATCAGGATCTCTTACTATGTTGAACTTGTATTATTCCGCAAAGTCACAAGCCATGTCTTCTGTTTATGCCTAAACTTATACGCCAAGGTTGAACAATTAAATTTATGAGAGGGTCACAAGCAATACAACAAAATACGATGAAAAAGCAAGTAAATAGAGAGGAAAATAATTATCACGACCCAACCTAGGGCCGCGACGAATAACCAACACTAAGTGTTGCTCATCGCTAAACCCACTAATAATCTATGAATTATAGAGATGAGCTGGCAACCTGGTCATGAATATATACATATTTAGTGAAAACATAAAGTCTGTAAAGATGACAAGGCTATCACACGCTAATATACATAACATAATGACTGCACCACACAGGGACATATCTACAGGCCTCTAAGAGTGCTGAACTGAATATACAAAGGACGGGACAAGGCCCCGCAATACCCAAACTGGCTGACTGTACACATACCAAAAGATAAGTATCTCCGGGAGTAAGAGGAGCGACTCCAATAGCTGATAGATGGCCTACTAACATGGTCCAAGCATTGATCTATCTGCACCTGTGCGACATGAAACGCAGCGCCCCAGAATAGGGCGTGAGTACGATATGTACCATGTATGAAAGGCATGAGCATATAATATATCATAGTTGAATGAAACTGTAAGGCTGGAATATAAATATGTAAATATGAGCTTGGAGCATAGCAATATAGCTGAAAATCTGAAGAACGTACTAAACATGATCTGAATATAAACTGAAGTCTAGCTGAATCTAAAACTGAAGACTGAGTTGAACTGTACTGATAAATGACTGTAATATGACTGATAACTAGAAACTGGAACTGATAGCTGTCAACTGATACTAGCAGTCAACTGATACTGACATTAAGAACTGGTGACTGATAACTGAGAACTGATAACTGGTACTGAGAACTGATAATTGGTACTGAGCTAAAACTGAACTGCTATCTGTACTGGTACCTGTTTTGTGTTATAGGCTGTATCCTCCCAAATCAGGTAACTGAACATCTGAACTACTATCTGTCTGGTGTTATGGGCTATATCCCCCCAAATCAGGTAGCTGAACATCTGAACTAGCCACACATATAATCATGCAGTGCATATTACGGGTATATAAACGTATATAACAAACCTGACGGGTGTTATGGGCTATATCCTCCTCCCAGCCAGTAATATCTAGTCTCTCTGGTCAGAGTGTGAGTGTGAATGACACCCGGTCACACTAGGTGTTTCAACTCCCGCCTGAACCAGAGGGGCTGTATCCCCCAGACATGTAGTATCACACCCGACTGGACTGTGTGTCTAATGTCCAGCCTTTATAGGGGACTCCAAATCACACATAACATGATCACAATATAAGCATAAGCATGTATGAGGCATAACACATGTGGCAACAATAGATATGGACTCAAAGGAATGATAAGAAAACTCTTGATAGAATTATAGACACAACCTGGAACTCAGAATTTTTCCAACTCTTTGAATTTCTATAAAAATTTCGGCAGAGTTTCTCTTGAAACTGGATGATCCGCAAAAACAGAACCAGCACTATAGTATACACGGGAATGAATACCTGGATAAACTGATAACATAAACATGTTAAACGGATAACAAGATGAGACAACTGGATGACATAACAAATCCGCAGATAAAATGTCTGGACAGCACCACTGTCCTGATTTTCAACCAAATATTCAGAGTGTAGATCAAAATTATAGACTTCATAGTCTTCATAAAAGTTTTAGATATGTCTTAGGGTTCCAGAGAATCTTGAATCATATCAATATCAATTTTTTGCAAGGAGTTATGCTCAAACTACTAACATCTGTCCGAAGAAAAAAATAATTTCCAGATTTTAAAATATTTTGTGCTACTGTTTTGGACATCTTTTACTGTGGTTCTTAGAACCAACTTAAGCACGTATACAGTCACCTTTATTCCATAAAAGTTTCCCACAAGAATCATCAATTTTGGAACTAAGAAAAGCTTCAAAAGCTACAAGATACATGTCTTGCCAAAAGAAAGGTTTAGCCTTACATACCTTTGATGTTTCTTGCTTCTAAACCTTGTTTCCCTTGAATTCAATACCTTCTAAAGCTTAAAAAAGCTATAATACAGCATTTAGGTACTCTTCTTAGCCATGAAGTAATTCTAAAACTCAAGCTATAGACGAAATTGAAGGTAGCATAACGTTACCTTAATCGCGTAGAGCATTTTGACGCAATCTGTCTTCGATTTCGAGTTACGATTGGCGTCCTTCCTCCAAAATTATAAAAGTGGATTAAACCTTCATTGGAGCACTGTTTCTATCGTGTATGTTTTGGAAATAAAGAAAAATAAGACATGTTTTCCTTTTATACTCGAAACATTTTAGTTCTAGCCCTCTTTTGCGCTTATGTCCCTTCTTCTAGCTTGATTTCTGATGCTCAAATATTTTTATTATACGTTGTGTAAACAAACCGTAAAAGGTGTTGGAAACTACACTCCAAGACCTTCAATTTGATATATGATATGTCCTTAAAAGACCTCATATAACACACGGAATTAATTGCTGAAAAAGCCTCGTTACAAGGCAATTCCTTACTCGGTTTTTCCGCAATTTAATTCCGATTTTTCCCAAACTTTATATTCAACATATAAACATCATATATGGTCATATTATGACTTTAAACTCACTTAAATTATTCTTAAAAAGTCTTTAGAGTGATATATGTCACTTTGGACATACAGGGTGTAACAATCTTCTCCTGTTAGGAACATTCATCCTCGAATATTAAATGAAGTATGTAGAAGCATTAAGCAACATTCTGTTACATACCTGAAGTAGTGAAGAGATGTGTATATTTGGCTCTCATGTCATTCTCAGCTTCCCAAGTCATTACTTCTACGTTATTGCTTCGCCATAGCACCTTAACTGAAGGAATATCTTTCGTCCTTAGTCGACGAATCTATCTATCTAAAATTGCAACTGGCACCTCTTCATAAGTCAACTGCTTTGTGATCTGAACATCATCTACTTGTACAACTCTAGAAGGATCTCCTACACATTTTCTTAGCATAGAAGCATGGAATACTAGATGTACCTCCTGAAGGTCTTTTGGAAGGTCTAACTCGTAAGCTACACGCCCAACTCGCCTGATAACCTGATATGGACAAATAAATCTAGGGCTAAGCTTTCCCTTCTTCCCAAATCTCATAACGCCTTTCATAGGTGATATTTTCAGGAATACCCAATCGCCAATCTGAAATTCTAAATCTCTACGTCGGTTATTTGAATAGGACTTCTGTCTGTTCTGCGCTGCTAATAATCTTTCTCTGATCAACTTGACTTTATCAACTGCTTGTTGGATTAAATCTGGACCTATTCATTGAGACTCACCAACCTCAAACCATCCTATAGGAGACCTGCATTTGTGCCCATACAAAGCTTCATATGACGCCATTTGTATGCTAGAATGATAGCTATTATAATATGCAAACTCTATCAACGGTAGATGATCACTCTAGCTGCCTCCAAAATCTATTACACAGGCTCTAAGCATATCTTCTAACGTCTGAATAGTCTGCTCAGCCTGTCCATCTGTCTTGGGATGAAATATTGAACTCAGATTCACCTGTGTCCCTAAACCTGTCTGGAACAATCGCTAGAAATTAGCTATAAACTGGTGCGCCCCTGTCTTAAATAATAGATACTGGAATACCATGTAGGCGCACTATCTCTGATATAAGTTCTGGCATAATCCTCCGCTATATATGTAGTTCTAATAGGCAAGAAGTGAGCTGATTTAGTAAGCATGTCTACTATAACCTAGATACAGTCATACTTGCTCCGCGTACGGGGCAAGTCTGTAATGAAGTCCATATTCACTGCTTCCCATTTCCATGATGGAATCTCTATTTCCTGCAACAAGCCACTAGGTTTTTGATGCTCGACTTTAACCTGCTGGCAGTTAGGACACTGAGCCACAAACTCTGCTATGTCACGCTTTATTCCGTCCCAACAATAAATCTGCTTAAGATCATGGTACATCTTAGTCGAACCTAGATGAACAGTGTATCTGGAATAATATTCCTCGGACATAATCTATCCACGCAAATCTACAACATCAGGAACACAAAGTCTATCTTTATACCTAAGAAACCCGTCACTAGTAACCTGTATGGTAATTTTGGTTTTCTTCTGGCTATCTGTTTATATTCAACTAGAACAGGATCCTCATACTGATGCTATTTTACTTTTGTTACTAGGCAAGTAGTGGCTGTGTTATTAACTGTAACTCATACGTCCTCTGAATCTATTAATCTGACTCCCATGCTGGCCAACTTGTGGAATGCATGAGCTAACTCTATTTTCTGTGGCTGTAAATAAGATAGACTACCCATAGACTTACGACTAAGGGCATCAGCAATAATATTTGCTTTACCCGGATGATAAAGAATGTGAACGTCGTAGTCCTTTAGCAACTCTAGCCGCCGCCTCTGTCGTAAGTTTAGCTCCTTTTGCTTAAATATGTACTGGAGGCTCTTGTGGTCTGTATAAATATCAAGATGAACCCCGTACAAATAATGTCTTCAAATCTTTAATGCATGAATGACTGCTGCAAGCTTCACATCATGGGTAGGGAAGTTCTGCTCGTGCTTTTTCAGCTGCCTTGAAGCATAGGCAATTACTCTTCCGTGCTGCATCAAAACACAACCAAGACCAATTCGAGAAGCGTCACAGTAAATGACATAGCCCTCATATCCCTCTAGAAGTGTAAGTACTGGAGCTGTTATCAACATGTTCTTTAGTTCTTGGAAGCTGTGCTCGCAAGAATCAGACCACTCAAATTTAGATGTTTTCTGTGTCAATTTTGACAGTGGAGCTGCAAGGGAGGAAAACCCTCTACGAACCTTCTGTAATAACCTGCCAAACCCAGAAAACTACGTACCTCTTTTGGCGTCATATATCTGGGCCAATTCTTCACAGCCTCGATCTTTTGGCCATCTACTTTAATTCCTTCTCTTGAAACTCTGTGGCAAAGAAATTCCACAGAATCTAACCAGAATTCACACTTTGAAAACTTAGCATATAATTGTTGGTCTCAAAGAGTACCGAATACTATGCGTAGATGCTCCGAATGCTTTGATTCAGCCTTTGAATAGATAAGAATATCATCAATAAATACAATCACAAATAAATCCAAGTAAGCCCTGAGTACGCTGTTCATTAGATCCATAAATACTGCAGGGGCATTAGTGAGTCCAAACGACATCGCTAAAAACTCATAACAGCCATACCTAATCCTGACTGCAGTCTTAGGTATATCATAATTCTCTGACTCTAGCCTGATGATAGCCTGATCACAAGTCTATCTTCAAGAAGTACTTGGCACCCTGGAGCTGGTCGAACAAGTCATCAATCTTTGGCAGAGGGTATTTATTCTTGATTGTGACTTTATTTAGCTGTCTATAATCTATGCACATGCGTAGAGAGCCATCTTTCTTTTTCACAAATAATACCTAGGCTCCCCACGGGGAAATGCTAGGTTTGATGAGGCCTTTATCTAACAAATCCTTCAGTTGCTCCTTAAGTTCTTTCAGTTATGCAGGTGCCATCCTAAAGAACATGCCCTTGATGGTGTGCTGGTGCTAAGAAAGCAACTGCTGATCTAGCTGGCTGGGCTGCACCACTACCACCCCTAGTCAGGCAATCTCTCATGAAATATCTTGTCTCTCGACAAATATAACAAGTATCAACTCCTAACTAACAGGGTCCCAAGTGGCGTCTACCACAATCTGAACATCTGGGATATGTCTGACCGGCCTGCACAGAAGTACCATGACGCTGAAATCCTAAAGTATGTGATGTCTGACTAGCTCTAGACTGAGGAGGTCTATCAGATATCGGGCCACAGGACTGTGGAGGAACATTAGCGAGTGGCTGTCTAACACTCTGCTGCCTACTCACTCCAGATGTCTCTCTAAATGAACAAGACAATCTTCCCCTCTTATGTAACCCTCTATCCCTGTCGGCTCTCTGTTTCTGCTTCCTCTCCTCAAGTGATAAAGCAAACGTGTGAATGCGTGATATAATACCTGGCTACATAGAAACAATCATACACTCATTCACCAGGTGTGGACCTAGTCCCACTACATACCTGTGAATTCTATCCTCCATACTCACTACCACCGTAGGGTCAAACCTTGCTAAGAAATTAAAGCGATAATTATACTCTTCTACACTCAAACTTCCCTGTCTCAAGGTCAGGAACTGATTAGCACGGGCTCTCTATGTCTCCATAGGCATATACTGATGAACGAAGGCATCTGAGAATTCCTTCCAAGTCACGGGAGTAGCATCTGGCCCTCTAGATAGCTCCCATGTCTGATATCACCCTGCTGCTAGGTCATGCAATCTGAATGCATCCAACTCTACTAACTCTATGTCTGACATGTGCATGACCCTCAATGTCCTGGTTATCCTCACTAGAAAATCCTGAGGGTCCTCTCCTGTACGAGATCCAGTAAAGACTGGAGGCTCTAGTCTGATAAAATCCTTGATCCTGGATCCAACATCTCCCTGGGCATCTGCACTGTGCTATCTAGTCTGAGCAACTACAACACTGGTCAATAATCTGATGGCATCGCTCATTTCCCGCCCTTGACTGTTGGGTAGAAGAGCTGGAGGTACAGTAGTTGCGGTTGTTGGGGTACCTCTAATATCGCCCTGGACTAAGGGGATCTGCGAGGCCTCAAATGGAGCCACAGGTCTGGACTCCTCACTCTCATCCACCTCAGGTGGAACTCTACTAATACCCTGGTCGGCAATGGCCTTGCCCTTCTAGGTAGCTATTAGTTTCTTCGGCGGCATCGCTTTGCTGAAAAAACTATTGTTAGAGGGCTGAATTCTGTAATCATGGCTCTATCACACGATCTAGAGAAGAAAGAAAGACAACTGTCCTAAAGTGCCTTGTATCCTCCTTCTCAAAAGTATGGCGCGCAACATACTCCTGAACAAGACTCTACTAGACACGGCCTGTAGACACCCTAGGATTGAACTGCTCTGATACCACTTTTGTCACGACCCAACATAGGGCCGCGACGGATAACCGACACTAAGTGTCGATCATCGCTAAACCCACTAATAATCTATGAATTATAGAGATGAGCTGGCAACCTGGTTATGAATATATACATATTTAGTGAAAACATAAAGTTTGGAAAGATGACAAGGCTATCACACGCTAATATACATAACATACTGACTGCACCACACAAGGACATATCTACAGGCCTCTAAGAGTGCTGAACTGAATATACAAAGGATGGGACAAGGCCCCGCAATACCCAAACTAACTGACTGTACACATACCAAAAGATAAGTAACTCCGGGAGTAAGCGGTGTGACTCCAATAGCTGATAGATGGCCTACTAACGTGGTCCAAGCATTGATCTATCTGCACCTGTGCGGCATAAAATGCAGCGCCTCAGAAAAAGGCGTGAGTACGATATGTACCAAGTATGTAAGGCATGAGCATATAATATATCATAGCTGATTGAAACTGTAAGGCTGGAATATAAATATGTAAATATGAGCTTGGAGTATAGCAATATAGCTGGAAATTAGAAGAACGTACTAAACATGATCCGAATATAAACTGAAGTCTAGTTGAATCTAAAACTGAAGACTGAGCTGAACTATACTGATAAATAACTATAATATGACTGATAACTAGAAACTGGAACTGATAGCTGTCAACTGATACTAACAGTCAACTGATACTGACATTAAGAACTAGTGACTGATAACTGAGAACTGATAACTGGTACTGACCTAAAACTGAACTGCTATCTGTACTGGTACCTGTCTGGTGTTACGGGCTGCATCCCCCTAAATTAGGTAACTAAACATCTGAACTAGTACCTGTCTGGTGTTATGGGCTATATCCCCCCAAATCAGGTAGCTGAACATCTGAACTAGCCTCACATATAATCATGGAGTGCATATTGTGGCCATATACACGTATATAAGAAACCTGGCGGGTGTTATGGGCTATATCCCCTCCAGCCAGTAATATCTAGTCTCTCTGGTCAGAGTGTGTGAATGACACCCGGTCACACTAGCTGTTTCAACTCCCGCCTGAACCAGAGGGGTTGTATCCCCCAGACATGTAGCATCACACCCGACCGGACTGTGTGTCTAATGTCCAGCCTTTATGGGTGACTCCAAATCACACCTAACATGATCACTATATAAGCATAAGCATATATGAGACATAACACATGTGGAAACAATAGATATGGACTCAAAGGAATGATAAGAAAACTCTTGATAGAATTATAGATACAACCTAGAACTCAGAATTTGTCCAACTCTTTGAATTTCTATAAAAATTTCGGCAGAGTTTCCCTTGAAATTGGATGATCCGCAAAAATAGAACCAGCACTATAGTATACACGGGAATGGATACCCGGATAAACTGATAACATAAACATGTTAAACGGAAAACAAGATGAGACAACTGGATGACATAACAAATCTGCAAATAAAATGTCTGGACAACACCACTATCCTGACTTTCAACCTAATTTTTAGAGTGTAGATCAAAGTTATAGACTTCATAGACTTCATAAAAGTTTTAGATATATGTCTTAGGGTTCCAGGGAATCTTGAATCATATCAATATCAATTTTGTGCAAGGAGTTATGCTCAAACTACTAACAGCTATCCAAAGATAAAAATAATTTCCAGATTTTAAAACATTTTGTACTACTGTTTTGGACATCTTTTATTGTGGTTCTTGGCACCAAATTAAGCACATATACAGTCACCTTTATGCCATACAAGTTACCCACAAGAATCATCAATTTTGGAACTAAGAAAAGCTTCAAAAGCTACAAGATACATGCCTTGCGAAAACAAAGATTTAGCCTTACATACCTTTGATGTTTCTTGCTTCTAAACCTTGTTTCCCTTGAATTCAACACCTTCTAAAGCTCAAACAAGCTATAATACAGCATTTAGGTACTCTTCTTAGCCATGAAGTAATTCTAAAACTCAAGCTATAGACGAAATTGAAGGTAGCATAACGTTACCTTAATCGCGTAGAGCATTTTGACGCAATCTGTCTTCGATTTCGAGTTACGATTGGCGTCCTTCCTCCAAAATCATAAAAGTGGCTTAAACCTTCATTGGAGCACTGTTTCTATCGTGTATGTTTTGGAAATAACGAAAAATAAGACATGTTTTCCTTTTATACTCGAAACATTTTAGTTCTAGCCCTCTTTCGCGCTTATGTTCCTTCTTCTGGCCTAATTTCTGATACTCATATCTTTTTATCTATACATTGTATGAACAGACCGTCAAAAGTGTTGGAAACTAAACTCCAAGACCTTTAATTTGGTATATGATATGTCTCTAAAAGACCTCATATAACACACGGAATTAATTGCTCAAAAAGCCTCGTTACAGGGCAATTCCTTAGTCGGTTTTTCCGCAACTTAAATCCGATTTTTCCCAAACATTATATTCAACATATAACATCATATATGGTCATACTATGACTTTAAACTCACTTAAATCATTCTTAACATGTCTTTAGAGTGATATACGTCACTTTAGACATACGGGGTGTAACAATAATAGACAAGAAAGTAAAGAGTTTTATTCCTTGAGAATAGCCGGATTCGGTGTGAATTGCTTGATGTACAATATAATGTAAGGAGGGGTATTTATGGCAGAGATTACCCAATCCTAATTATGGTAAAATACAAAGATTAATAATGATACGATGAAAAATGCGGAAGTGATAAAGTAAAGATAAGAGTGAGATGTGGCTTGAACGATTACCTAAGTAGCACCGAAGAACTATGTTTTGATACACCTCAGGTGAATATCAAGGAACACCTACACTAAGCAACTATCCTCGAGAGACACCCGGCCCTCGCAAACAGAATGATCAAGAAAGGATGGAGGTTCAATTTGGATTAAACCAAGTGAAATCAAGTCCGCACAAGGGGTTTTCATTGATATTCTCTCAAATGTTCATCATTAAAAGTAGACTAAATGAAATAAATGACTAAGGAAGGCTTTTATAGTCTTCCTTTACACATAATAAAAGTTCTAAAATACCCCCAAAGTGGGTTAAAATAATTCAAGCCACGTAGGGCCAAAATAGTGAATTCACACACAAAAACTCATTTCAGAACCAGGCGCCCCGCCTAGTGACGTAGGCGCCCTGCATGCTCAGCTGCAAGGCTCCACCAGAAAGTGGGCGCTCCGCCCAAAAAGGAGGCGGCTCCACCTGGTGCCAGTTTCCTGAGAGTGGTCAAAAAGTAGGCACTCCGCCTGGTGTACTGGGCGGTCCGTCCAGTGCTGGAACGACCAATGCACTCAAGTGCACGGCCTTCAACTCATCTCCAAGGTCTCCATCTTCAAAGCTCTTCCAAACTAAGCGTAGGTGAGCATATTGGATCACTTTAGCTTGACTCCGAGCAAATGGTCTTGAGGCAACTTGGATTGTATCATCTTCCCCTGCTCCTAAACTCTTGAAGCCCTTGACCTCGCATCCCATGTGTCCTTTAAGCTCGGTACTTGATGGTTGGTGTTTTGGCTTAATTTTCCCTGCATCATTCTCCCCTTCTTGAAAGGATATCTTCATCGAAATCAAACCATCAAGACCTACAAGTAAAGACAAACAAGCAAAACTTCCTACTACGGAAGTAGGTTAGTGCAAGCCGTATGGAAAACACACTCTTATGGTATAACCAAGTATCAATAGAAATGAAAAAGTTCATGTCTCCAAAGGAAACAACAAGTACTTGGCTTATTAAAGAAGTGCACCCAACACAAGAACAAACAAAGAGGTCATTAGGACATAGAACATGCAAGATCAAATAGTCAAAGATCCTACTACCTCTAAGTTCATAATCATCATACCCAACCTTCAATGCAAAGATTTCATAATGTGGCACATCGGTTTTGGTATACTGAACTCTCAAAGTTTGATCAACATATGGAATGGAGTAAATGAAATAGCTCAACCTACAACTAGCATCAATTGCTCCACTCCCCTTCTTAAAAACACTCATACTCACACCAAGAAGTACCTCCTCACCTTCATTTTCATCCCTAAGACAACCCTTCTCACAAGGTAAACTCTTAAGGAATGCATTAATAATGGCTTCTTCATCATCATAACCCAAACCAACAAAAGTAGGGTCACTTGAAGTATCATCTACCTCACCCAAATCTTCAAACAAGGAGTTGTTTATGGAGTTAATTCCCTTACACCATGGAGGTTCTAACTCATTCTCAACTCTAGTTCGATACAAATCACCACAACAAATAAAGATTCCCTCAAACAAAGGATTAGTAAAAGTAGACATCTCAACTTTATTTTTGCACCAAGGTGAAGTATCAAAACTTGGTTCATCACTCTCACTTGAGGATTCATCATAGATAACTCTATCCATCACATGTAATAGAGACTCCTGAAAGTCACTTCCATCCTCACTACAACACATAGGTCCACCAAAGGCAATTATATCAACAAGGGCATGATCAAACAGCTCATTTTCTCCTTTATCAAAAATTAGTGGTGTGTCATAACTAGGTTCACAAGCAAGGTCAACTACCACTTCTTCACTAAAGAGAGGTTTATTGAATATCGGACTCACATTATGTGGCTTTTCAATCCTCTCAATTAGTGGTTCACATGTACACACAAGTTGACCATTAGACTCTTCATTAGTTGCAAGTTCAATAGATACATTACAAGCACCAACTAGCATTGAGTCCTCACAAGACAAGGAACTAACATGTTCATGAAAATGTGAAGGAACACTTACACTTGAGTTGCTTCCTTGAGCACTCATAGCACTTGAAGTATCATGTTCAACTTCCTCATCATGAAGCTGACAATGAGGATCTTCATCACCTTGCCTTCCTTCCAATGCACATGGTTGAGGTTCTATTCTCTTGCCTCCAAGAGTACCTACACAAAAACTCAAACAATTAGAAGTAGAAGACAAAGAGTTAATGTTAGAATAAGGGGTGCCCTCACTCTCAATGATTTTTTTTCCCTATTTCTTTTCCCTCATTTTTCTTTGAAGGCCAAGTGTAGATTTTGGTGACAATCTACTCACATCACTCAACACATCCTCTCCTTTTTCAACTCTAGGATTGTCACCGGTCACTCCCTTACTCCTCTCAATCTTTTGTCTCTCATTTACAAGAGCATTTGGATGAGGCCCAAGAATTCCTTCACCCGGAGTAGGTAGACTCATTATTTATTTCAATTTATCACCTTGTGGATTGCCCAAGTTGTGGGGAATGCCCAACACCCTATCATTACGAGCTTCCTCTTTTCCATCTTCTTTTGGCACACTCGGGGTCCCTTCTCTTTCAGGGCTCTCAAGCCTCAAACTTATGGATTTCACCTCGGCCAAGAGGTAGGCCCAAGTGCTTTCCCGGGCCTCAAAAGTCTCGTAAACGTCTCCGGCCATGTACCTACAAGAATCAAAGACTAAAGAAAAAGGTTAGTGCAACAACCTCACGCGCTCTCTCACTTTGGAATGTCACTCAGGTACACTCAATTTAGTGGGTAGGATCACTTAAGATTGATTTCAAAGACTTCCTCGTAGTTGAACAACCTCCTCAATAACCAATCAATTCTACAAGAACCAAATACTCTTCGCAAAGAGTGGAATTGATGTGACTCTATGGATGAACGGCTATATGAGTGAGGACTTGAAGAAAAAATATTCTACGAGTCTTCTTTGAATTTTAATCCCCACTACGCACGAGTGTCCTAAAAGCTCAATGAACTAGTACTAAATAAGCAGAAAAAATTCTCAAGAAGTACTAGCCGGAAGTAATGGAAGCAAAGAAAACACGAAAACCTACGAAAAAACTACCCGGACAACCTTCCAGGAGTGGGCGCTCTGCCCCTGTAACAGGTGGTCTGCCCAGTGCAAAGTCCAGAGAGGTGTTTCAGAGTAGGCGGTCCGCCTCCCAGAGTAGGCGGTCCGCCTTGTACTGATTCCTGCAGCTTCATAAAGTGTGTTTTTTGTACTTTTACAGCCAAATTTCGAATGATTTCAAGTTGTTTTGCAAATTCAATGTTACCCAAAGGTATATATGATGATTCTAAGAAATACCCAATAGTTTTAAACCCCAAACAAAGAACAACAAACTGATTTTGATTCTTGAAGCAAATTTTCTAGGGTTTTCAAAATTTTGCGATTTTGATTCTTCAACTTTTGAATCACAACACCAAATCAAGATATTTTGGTACCAAAAGAATGGGAATCAAACATAGAACAAATCCCAATAATTATCATTATTTGGGTGTTTAATTCCAACAAGTTCCAACATTTTTTTCGCAGTTTTGAACTATTTCAATTTTTTCTTCTTTTTCTTTTCTCAAGAACAATAACAAACAAGAACAAGAAAGTAATGATACGAAGAACAAGATGAGGATTTGTAAGAACAAATTCGAGCCGTGCTCTGATACCAACTGATGCAATGTAAAATGTGGAAGCGATGAAGTAAAGATAAAAGTGAGACGTGGCTTGAACGATTACCTAAGTAGCACGGAAGAACTAAGTTTCGATACACCTCGGGTGAATATCAAGGAACACCTACACTAAGCAACTATCCCCGATAGACACCTAGGCCTTGTAATTATAATGATCAAGAAAGGATTGAGGTTCAACTTGGATTCAACCAAGTGAAATCAAGCCCGCACAAGAGGTTTTCATTGAGATTCTCTCAAATGTTCATCATTCAAAGTAGACTAAATAAAATAAATGACTAGAAAGGCTTTCATAGTCTTCCTTTACACATAACGAAAGGTCTAAAATACCCCAAAAGTGGGTTAAAACAATACAAGTCACATAGGGCCAAAATAGGAAATTCACACACAAAATCCTGTTTCAGAACCAGGTGCCCCGCCTAGTGAAGTAGGCGCCCCGCCTACTCAGCTGCAAGGCTCCACCAGAAAGTGGGCGCTCTGCCAAAAAAAGAGGCGGCTTCGCCTGGTGCCAGTTTCCTGAGAGTGACCAAAAAGTAGGCGCTCCGCCTGGTGTACTGGGCGGTCCGCCCAGTACTGGAACAGCCAATGCACTCAATTGCACGGCCTTCAACTCATCTTTGAGGTCTCCATCTTCAAAGCTCTTCCAAACTAAGTGTAGGTGAGTATCTTGGATCCTTTTAGCTTGACTCCTAGCAAATGGTCTTGAGGCAACTTGGATTGTACTCCCTCCATTCCAAAATGGTTGTCTTAGTTTGACTTGGGGCTGTGGTTCAAAATAAGCCCTATATAAATATGTGGCTATAAAGCATTTCATTAAGGATAAAAGTAGTAGTTTCAACTCAAAAATATTTTCAAATTTAGAATTGTGCTATTCTTTTTGGAACGGATTAATAAGGAAATAGTGCCATCCATTTAGGAACGGAGGGAGTATCATCTTCCCCTTCTCCTAAGCTCTTGAAGCCCTTGACCTCGCATCCCATGTGTCCTCTAAACTTGGTTCTTGATGGTTGGTGCTTTGGCTCAATTTGTCCTGCATCAAATAAAGGCCTTGGGCTTATAAGTTCAAGGCGGTGGTGTATACAAATTCCTAACTAAGAGACTATAAACCTAAGGCAACGGGATGTATGTCATGCGTCCTATGCTCGTACCCCCTGAACGGTCGTAACTCATAGAATAGCCGTGTATTCTCTTTTCCCGGTGACTTGTAGATTAAGCCTAGTCTCGCCAGCTGGACTCGTATCCCCTTAATAATAGGTGGCGTGTTTTTGCCCACACAGTCAGTCCCCCGACTTGCTGAGTGCTGATACAAGCGGTCAGGAAGTAAAAGCGGTGTACAAGATGAATGTGAAGGAATATCTCACTAACTCCTTGAAACTCGCAGTCTCTTTGGCCAAGAATGATGCTAATTTCTTCGAGAACTCCGTATGCATTCATCTGATTGGTTGATGTTTATTCCATGTACCTTTCCAAGAATGCTTTTCGCTGCGTTGAATCATGTCATATCTCAAGCCATAATTACGCTTCGCCATTTCATGATCCGTTCGTATCTCTTCTAGCCTATAAAAGGGGCTTCATGATAGCAGTGGAATCACAAATATTCTTCAGAAAAATACTCTAACTGTTCAAAGTTTCCTTATAAAAATATAAATCCTCTTTCTTCGAAAAATGTTTGCCTTTGATCCTGGTCTGATATTTCCAGAAAAACTTCCTTAGACTGAATGGATGATACATGAGAAAACTGTAGGAAAAAGACAATCTGCAAATTTCTTCTTCCTTTCCTCCATCCATGATTGGATGAACAGAGTCCCCCGAGTCATGAAGTTTGATCGGGATTCTAATGATGTTCTTCGGAATGTCTTCATCATGGTATGTTCATTAATTATGGTGTGCTCTTCTTCTAACATGGCGGTTTCTGTGCTATTCCTCTTGTCATGCGGGGTTCGCCAGTGGAAGAATGCCAACCCAGCTGGGCTTCAGCATCTACTAGTCTTTTGTTTGTCTAGGGCCATAGTCCCGGAAGCAACTCCATTTGAACGAGGAGTGAGTCCCTTGGATATCCTCTCCTTCTTCGGATGGTTGATATCTGAGAACATTCTCCATACCCGCAGCGCTCAGGGTGACTGTATAGCTCTGCCCAATTCTGCAGCTTCAGGGATTGCATCTGCTTCCAATCGATCAGGGAAGAGGGGGAACATGGTGTTCCTGTAGCTGCTGAGGATTTCCTCGGACCGCATTCTTCTTCTTCTGCCGTTCTTTTGAGGGATTCCTCAGTTGGACTGACTTTCCAACTCCCGTGGCACAGACAAAGATGTTACTGGTTGGGGTTTCAATTTCAATATTTCACCTTCCAGATACTGAGAGAGGCTTCGATGCAAGAGCTACAATCCAGACGAAGAATCTCTTGTCGTACAAATTTGGAGGAACTTGCAGTTGTTAGCTTTCCTTTTCCATTTTTTTAGTGAAAAATATTGTATTCAAGAAGAACTAATTGTATACTATGAGCCTACGGGCTGTTTGTTTTTAATAAAACGGTTGTCCATTAATAGTTTTATGTGTACTTGTATAGTTAAGCAGCATGTTTTATGTGCCTATCTATGCTAGTGTCTTTAAAAGACAGGAGTGCGTACTTAGGGGCGTTTCATTCGCATCTGTAATTGACGGCTTATATTGCGCCTGTGATAGTCTGATGTTTTGCACCCATAATGGGACGACTTTAGCCCGTATAGGAATGGGACATTTTATTGTTCCGAAATAGAACGTCGTTGGTTGTTTACTCGAGTATTTTAAGACTTTCTGGCACTATGCGGGCGGGCGTCCCAACCAACAAGAAGGTGCAATGGTGCAAGCTTAATCGGAGTCAAGCTTAATAATCGAAGACAACAGAAATCAAATAAAAACAAAAGATAGAAGCAAGACGAATCTTAACTTCGCTGGAATGATTCCGAAGAACTGGTCACGGATCAAACAACGGAAAGGAATAAGATGCACCTAATGCTAAGCAACAATCCTCAAGAAGAACTCATGCTTCTTGCAAATTGAATGACCAAAGAAGAATTTGTTTAAACGACAACACCGAATGACACAAGTCCTTATAAATTCCCACGACGTGGTTCGGCTCTCAACAGAGACTCAAATAGCATCAGCTATGTTCAATATTCATCAACAACTCCCCTCAAATGAACTAAGCTAAGGGGTTTATATAGATAGCCCCAAGGGTACTTAAGTAAATACGGTCACAATCGACAAATTAAACAAGGCGACGCAGAGCCGAAGTAATTCATGTGCTCGACTCTCTTGACTTCGTTGCTCAGTTGCTCCGCTCGGGCATATTTAACATCGGATGCTCACTTGTCTTCGGGTACGATTGTATCCCTTCGGTCAATCAGTGTTCGGTGTCAAGGTTGAGTGTTCGGTCACTTCCCTCTTCAGGCTCGAGCTTGCAGTTGCCTTCGTATCTTGTGCTCGACCACTCAGCATCCGAACAAGCGCTTCTTCCCGACCACGCCAGCTGAATGTGCACATCGTGCATGAGCTTGGCTTGGCTTCGTGTTAATGGCCTCGATGGACTGAATATCTTATCAACACGAATTTGGGCTGCATCATCCTCCCCTTTTTGAGAAGATTTCGTCCTCGAAATCGAGCCCTCTTTGGTCTCCAATGCTTGGCCTACAACATAAGGAGTTAAGTCAGCCACATTAAAGGTGTTGGACACATTATACTCACCAGGGAGGTCGATCACATAAGCATTGTTGTTGATCTTGCTCAGCACTTGAAAGGGACCATCCCCTCGAGGAGCCAACTTTCATTTCCTTTGGTTCGAAAATCGCTCCTTTCGGAAGTGAACCCAAACCCAATCTCCCCTCTTTAACTCCAACTTCTTGCACCCCTTGTTTTTCTTTGATGCAACTTTGGCGTAAGCTTCCTTTAGGTTCTTCTTCACCTTGGCATGTAACTCGATCAAAGCAGTGGCTCGGCGAGTACCTTCAATATCAATAACAGAATCTCGAGAGAATGGGATTAAATCAAGTGGAATAAAAGGGTTAAAACGATACACACATTCGAACGGAGTCATTCCAATCATTCGATGCACAGTTCGATTGTATGCAAATCCCATCACGGGCAAACGATCAGCCCAGTTTCCGACCTTACTTTTGGTCATAGCTCGAAGCAGAGCTCCCAAGGTTCAGTTGACTACCTCGGTCTGTCCATCAGTCTGAGGATGGTGAGACATCGAGAATAGTAACTTGGTTCCAAGGGCACCCCATAGACATTTCCAAAAATGACTCAAGAATTTTGAGTCTCGATCACTCGCAATAGTACGAGACACACCATGCAATTTCAACACATTAGAAAGAAATAAAGTAGCTACATGTTGTGCATCATCACATTTCTTGCAAGGAATAAAGTGAGCCATTTTGGAAAAACGGTCGACTACGACAAAGATGCTATCATGTCCACCCCCGACCTCGGTAACCCCATAATAAAATCCATGGATATATCAACCCACGGTCGATTAGGAACAGGTAATGGAGTGTACAAACCATGAGGGTTGGACCTCGATTTAGCTTTCTTGCAATCTATACAAGCATTGCAAAGCTTTTCCACATCTCTTCGCATTTTTGGCCAATGGAACTGCTCGGTCAAAATTCTAAGAGTTTTGTCGACACCGAAGTGTCCCATCAGGCCTCCGGAGTGAGCTTCTCGAACCAAAAGATCTCTCCACGATGACATAGGCACACAAACCGTCCCATTCTTGAAGAGGTAGCCATCGTGCCACTGATATTTCTCAACCCTTCGGCCACTCAAGATTGCATCACGGACGATTTTTAGCTTGGGATCATCCTCATACGTCGATTTGATGCTTTCGAATCCTATGAGCCTCGAGGCGAGAGTGCTCGCTAAGGCAAATTTCCTCGATAAGGCATCAGCCACAACATTGTCTTTTCCCTTTTTGTAATGAATTACATAGGGAAAGCTCTCAATGAATTCCACCCACTTGGCATGTCTTCGGCTCAATTTCTCCTAGCCTCGCAGATGTTTTAAAGACTCATGATCACTTTTAATCACAAACTCTCTCGGCCACAAATAATGCTGCCAGTAGGCGAGTGCTCAAGCGAGGCCATACAACTCCTTGTCATACGTAGCGTAATTCAAGGTTTCACCCTTAAGCTTTTCGCTGAAGTAAGCGATCGGCTTCGATTCTTGCATAAGCACTCCTCCAATCCCAACTCCATACATACCACATTCTACCTCGAACCCTTTACCCAAGTCAGGGAGTTGCAACAACGGAGCAGAGCTAAGCCTCCATTTAAGCTGTTCGAAAGCCCTCTCTTGGGACTCTCCCCACACAAATGGATGGTCTTTCTTTATCAGCTCGGTTAAAGGAGCTGCCATGGTGGTAAAGTCACGAAAAAACCTTCGGTAAAAGCTAGCTAATCCATGGAAGCTACGAACTTGAGATACCGATGTTGGAGTCGGCCAATCGTTGATAGCATCGACTTTTGATTCATCGACTTCAACACCACTAGCACTCACTGCGAATCCTTGAAAGACTACATGCTTGACATAGAAGGCACACTTTTTAAAGTTAGCATATAACTTCTCTTCTCTAAGTTTATCAAGCACTAGCCTTAGGTGTTCGACATGTTCATCCACAGATTTACTATAAACAAGTATGTCATCGAAGTAAACAACAACAAACTTATTTATGCACGGTTTAAGCACATGGTTCATCATTCGCATGAATGTGCTCAGTGCATTAGAGTGGCCAAAAGGCATCACTAACCATTCATAGAGACTGAATTTGGTCTTGAATGGAGTTTTCCACTCGTCTTCGAGTTTCATTCGGATTTGGTGGTAACCGAACCTGAGGTCTATCTTCGAAAAGCATGAAGAACCACTTAATTCATCTAGCATGTCATCTAATCGAGGGATAGGATGACGATACTTTACCGTTATCTTGTTTACTGCTCAGCAATCAACACACATTCGCATCGTTCCATCTTTCTTCGGGACAAGGATAACAGGAACGGCGCAAGGACTTAAGCTCTCTCGAACAAGGCCCTTGGTTAGCAATTCATCTACTTGCCTTTAGAGCTCTTTGGTGTCTTCGGGATTACATCGGTATGCAGGCTTGTTGGGGATTTGAGACCCCGGTACGAAGTCAATTTGGTACTCGATTCCTCTCAACGGAGGCAATCCACCTAGCATTTCTTTGGGAAACATGTCTCCGAAGCCCTGCAAAATACTTTGAACATCACTAGGCAAAGGGTTATCGTTAGAAAAATCATCATTAGAGTTTAGAAAAGATACCCTTGTGCACGAGGCAAATCATCAGCCGACCGTTGTCGTTGTCTCGTAGATACTCTCCCAGTTGCATGATTGCACAAATATTGCTTACCTCGGGCGATGAATGTTTGTCTTCAGCCAGAATTTTTGTCCCAACCGGATACTTAGCTTTGGCCGCTTCTTTCAGCTCCTTCATTCTTTTATAGTCCTTGCTGACTTGTTTCGGAGATAATGGTTTGAGCATGAAACTCTCACCTCCGAGCTTAGCAGTGTATGTGTTGGACCGTCCGTTATGTATAACCGACCGATCATACTGCCATGGCCGACCCAATAGCAAATGACAAGCTTGCATCGGTATCACATTGAATATCATCTCATCTTGATATTCTCCCACTTTGAACTTGATCCATACTTGTGACAATCTTCAATTCTCTACATTCATTCAACCATTGCAATCTTTAGGGATGAGGATGGTTCGAGGTAGGTAATCCTATTTGCGAAACCAAATTTTGGGTTACTAAATTTGCACCACTATCTGAATCAATGATCATCGAATAAATTTTCCCCCTCACTCGACACCTCGCATGGAAAAGATTTTCTCTTTGGTTGTCCTCTTCTTCAAGAGTCATGCAGCTCAAATTTCTTCGAACCACAAGAAACATTTCCGGATGATCAGCTTCGGCGGCTTCTCGACCATCTTCATTTTCAGCTCGGTCAGTCTCTTCGACATTTTCTTCCTTGGTGTCACTCGCTTGCTCATGGACGGCTCCATCTTCTAGCAAAAGGATAACCTTGCGAGTTGGACACTCTTTTTCCATGTGACTATAACCCCTGCATTTATGACACTAAATGTTTGAAGCACTAGGAGTATTGAGTTGAACTTTTCTCCCATCTCCTTGGAGTTGCTAACGGTCACTCCCTTTTCGAAGGGTTTCTTCTGATCTCGGCCAATGTTAGCACTTGCTGGATTCAGACTCTTCCATTCTTTATCTCGGTTTAAAGGAGTTGAAGTAGTGACTCCTCGGTACCGATTTGCTTTGTCGTCCTTCACCTATTTTTCAGCTTCGATGGCTGCATGAAACACATCTTCCAAAGTTTGATACATATGCAATCTCTGTTGAGATGACACATCTCGAGTCAAGCTATTTTTGAATCGAATGATGCCTTGCTCATCATCTTCTTCGATATCAAGAGCCAATCGATTTCTTTCAAACTCATCATAGTATTCTTCAACCGACTTGGACCCTTGTTTCAACTCAAGAGCTTTCGAAGTTGTTCCTGCCAATATTTAGCAGTCACATACTTAGCATCCATTGCTTTCTTGAACTGCAACCATGTAGTGACCTCGGGATAACCATTCCTTCTCCGCAATCTTTTGTCAGCTTCCCACCATGCTAATGCATATGCTTCAAACGAAGCAATAACATGTGCAGCTTTTCGCTCTTCGGTCATCTCATTGGTTTTAAAGATTCGTTCCAGTCGAATCTTCCAATCAAGATACTGGTCCGGATCACTAGTTCCTCTGAAGGGTGAAATAGTGATCTTGACACTGTTCAAGTTTGAATCACGAGCACCTCGGATCGGCTCCGGATACTCATCATAATAGTCATCAGCCTCACGCTCAAAATATTGATCAACATTTGTGCCTCGGCCTCGACCTCGGAAATTTCCACGACCTCATTGAATCTGGCTTCGTTGAACGAATGACGGCTCATACTCAGCTTCGTCCTCGGGAAATTCTCTTTCATCAACGACCACAACCTGTCTTCGGGCCCTTGGAAGTGGTAATCTTACACCTCGGGGAATGCCCAAGTTTCGATGATCAGCTTGGGGATTGTCCAAGTTTTGTTGTTTCGCTTGGGGATTGCCCAAGTTGTGTTGTCCAGCTTGGGGATTGCCCAAGTATTGCTCAGCTTGAGGATTTCCCATAGCTTCATTTCGAACAGCCTCGTTCTTCAACCATTATTTTCGAACAAGCTCAGCAAATTGCTCCGGTTTCATAGGAGTGGGGTTGCTAGTACCAGCGCCGGACCCAGGTAAGGCCACGGACACACTCCCTTGCTCAAGTTTAGCTACTCGAGCATTCACTCCTCTTACCTCGGTACCGATGCCTTAAATCGCAACCATGAGATCGGCTAACAATACCTCGGGCGTCTCAATGCCCTTTCCATCGCCTCCATTTCCAGCCATGGTATCTACACAATTAAAGACCAAGAAAATATTAAAGGTTAGAAATCACCTCACACACTCCCTCACTTTTATTGGATGGAGCTCGGGTCCACTCAATTTGTAGGCTCGGTCACTCAAGAATTTGTTGCCAATGGCTTCCTCGGTTGATCAATCTCTCTAAGATCTGTTGGAATTTGACAAGTCACGTTGTCTCCTTCGAGAAGAGTGAACTGATGTTGAATCGATGGAACGGATGCTTTTTAGCTGCGCACAATAAGTCAAATAATTTTCTATGATATTTGGATTTCGGTCACCCCACGCACGAGTTCCTATAAGCTCAAACAAATAAGTATAACCTCAAGTAGAAATATTTACTTTAGAGATCCACTAACAAGAATTTATCGAACACAAGAAAGGAAATCCGAGGAGAATCTACCCTTCGTTTCCTCTTTTGGAAACCTCGGACACAACAACCTTTGTACAGAAAAAAGTGGTCCCTCCTTGGTACGGATTAAGGGTTTAACCTTTTCAACTTTTTCCCTTTTTCTTGTCGACAACAATTTCACCTGGGGTTTTGAATTTAGCACTTTACCCCCTTTCTTCTTCAATGGAACAGTGAATTCTTACTCCGGTGTACAGACAAACTTACAGTCCACGATTTAACACAGATTTTGGGTCATCCTCGGAATTCTTTTATCGTCGGAGTAAGTCGTGAGTTCCAGCCAAGCTAAGAACAGCTTCTTTTTCGTGCGTACACTGTTACAAGGTAATAATTTTTCTGCGTACGGATGGTGGAAATAGCAGTGGAACTTCGATTTTCACCTCAAAACTTCGACCCAGATCAAGCTACAACCACCTAGTTCAAAACAGTCCAAAATCACCGTGAAACCCTTGTCGTCAAACAACGTACGACAAGTGATCATTGGAATCTTCAGATGATGGTGAACAAGAACTATGGTTGCTTAATCCAAACAACCAACAATCAACCTCAAAATTTTTTATTTTCTTCTTTTTACTTTTTTTTTAAATAACAACACAACAGTAACAACAACAAGAAGATGAAGCTGAAACTGAAAGACACATCGCACGATAAATAAAAAGATAACGTAGAACAGGATTGGGGTTGTAAGAACAAGCCCAAACCTTGCTCTGATACCAAGATGGTGCAATCGTAATAGAAGTTAAACTTAACGACCGAAGACAGCGGAAATCAAATAAAAACAAAATATTGAAGCAAGACGAATCTTAACTTCGTTGGAATGATTCCGAGGAACTGGTCTCGGATCAAACAACGGAAAGGAATAAGATGCACCTAATGCTAAGCAACAATCCTCAAGAAGAACTCATGCTTCTTGCAAATTGAATGACCAAAGAAGAATTTGTTCAAACGACTACACCGAATGACACAAGTTCTTATAAATTCCCACTACGGGGTTCTGCTCTCAACGGAGACTCAAATAGCATCAGCTATGTTCAATATTCATCAACAACTCCCCTCAAATGAACTAAGCTAAGGGGTTTATATAGATAGCCCAAGGGTACTTAAGTAAATACGGTCACAATCGACCAATTAAACAAGGCCTCGCAGGGCCGAAGTAATTCATGTGCTCGGCTCTCTTGACTTCGTTGCTCCGCTCGGGCATATTTGACATCGGACGCTCACTTGTCTTCGGGAATGATTGTAGCCCTTTGGTCAATCAGTGTTCGGCGTCAAGGTTGAGTGTTCGGTCACTTCCCTCTTCAGGCTCGAGCTTGCAGATATAGCCTTCGTATCTTGTGTTCGGCCACTCAGCATCAGAACAAGCGCTTCCTCCCAAACACGCCAGCTGAATGTGCACATCTTGTATGAGCTTGGCTTGGCTTCGTGTCAATTGCCTCGATGGATTGAATATTTGATCTGCACGGATTTGGGTTGCATCATGCAATTTATTGAATTGACGAGTTCAACTTACAAATAATGTCTGGTGGCTAAGCTAGACGTGATCTAGCTCTATACGAGTAGTTTACCCTACTTTTTGTAGCGAAAAATGGGTGTAACACTTCAACATAGGTTTGGCCGGGGCTATGAATTGTTGGATCATAGATGGATCTGAATTGTAAAAATGACTAAGTAAAATAGTAGTTTTATTGATAAATAGGGCATTGAGCTAGATGAATCATAAAGAACAAGGCTAATTTCCCATTATGATATAATGACAATAATTAAAGAAACAAGAAAGGTGAAAATACATGTCTCGAGTATGTGGGCTCAGTTGGCCTTTCAAGAGTAGTACTTTTTAACCCATGATATGTTCAAATTGTTTGGAATGGTTGTTCCTTTCATGTCTTCAAGAACATACGCACATTTTCCAGCTATGCCTTAGACTCTATAAGGTCCTTCCTAATTTGGAGCTAACTTGCCTGCGCTGGCCTCCTTGGTGCTTTGAGTGACTTTGCGAAGGACAAGCTCTCCTATGTTGAAGGAATGTAGGTTAGCCCGCGCATTGTAGTACCGCTCTACCCATTGCTTTTGGGCTGTGAGGTGAATGGTCACTATATCTCGTCGTTTGTCCAAGGTGTCGAGTGAAGCTTTCAAAGCCTCGTTGTTCGATTCTTCTTCGGCAAGTGACCATCGTAGGCTGGACTCTATGATCTCTAAGGGAATCATTGCTTCCATCCTGTATGTTAGTGAGAATAGAGTTTCCCCTGTGTTGGCCTTGGATGTAGTGCAGCAAGCGCATAAAATTCCTGGTAGTTCTTCCGACCACTTTCCCTTGGCTTTCTTGAGTCGCTTCTTCAGGCTTTAACGATTGTTTTGTTTGAAGATTTAGCTCGACCATTGGCGATGGGTGGTAGGGTGTTGAGGTTATTCTTTTTATCTCCTATACTTCCAGGAAAGCGGTGATTTTATCACCTGCGAATTGAGGTGCATTGTCGCAAGTGATTTCTGCAGGGATGCCGAAGCGGCACATGATGTTCTTCCATATAAATTGTATCACCTCCTGCTCCCGGATTCAAGCATAGGCCGCTGCTTCAACCCATTTAATAAAATAATCTGTCATGATAAGCAAGAAATTGACACCATCAGGTGCTTTGGGCCCTACGATATCCATTTCCCATTTCATGAAAGGTTAATGGGCTATAACTGAATGTAACAGCTCCGCTGGCTGCTGAAGTATATGGGAAAATCGCTGGCAACTGTCACATGCATGGACCAACTTGCTCGCATCATCTTCCATTCGGGGCCAGAAGTAGCCTGCACTGATTAATTTGGGAGCAAGAGATCGTCTGTTGGAGTGGTTTCCACATTTACCCTCGTGAATCTCTCTTAGCCCGTAAAAAACTGTAGAAGGTCCCAGACATTTAGCAAAAGAACCGCTAAACATCCAGCGATACCTCTCCCCGTTGATCAGGCAATAATGGTCTGATTGAACTCTCAGCTTTCTACTTTCTTTTTTATCCCCGGGGAGTATTACCTTGTCGAGATATTCAATGATCGGGTGCCGCCAATCCCATACCGATCCCGTGACATTGACCTCGTGGCGCTTGACGTCCGCGTAGGTTAACTCAATAACAGATCTCGAGTTGTCTGCACTCATGTCTGTAGTGGCTGCTAGGCTAGCTAGGGCATCAGCCTCCGTTTTTTCTTCCCTTGGTATTTGTTTGATCTTCCATTTCTAAAAATTCTTAAAATGCTTTCCTACTCTACCTAAGTACTCGTGCATGCAGGCGTCTTTGGCACCGTAGGCTCCAGTTACTTGATAAACGAACAACTAGGATCGTTATTGAGACTGATCTCCCTGGCCCCCAATATGTAAGTTAATTCCAAGGATTGAATTACTGTTTCATATTCTGCTTCATTGTTAGTCATCGGCGGGCAGCCGACAGCCTTCCGAAATTTGTTCTCAGTTGGGGATTTGATCGCTAAACCAAGCCCGACATCTTTTACAATTGAGGCCCCATCGGTGTGGATCACCCATTCTCCAGGGGTAACACACCCTATTACTTTACGTTCTATTTCGGCCTTCGACATTAGGTCGACACAAAAGTTGGAAACAAAATCCCGAGTACCTGTGACTTAATAGCCGTGCATGGCTGATAGATAATATCATATTTGAAAGTACAATAGGGGGTTTGAATTGTTCAGTTTTATTGATTCAGTTGACCTATCAGAATATTAGTCGACTTAGGCAATTACCAAAACAACTTTGAAAGATAAAAGGCAATAAAGTAAATGCAATGGACACAGTAATTTATACCGGTTCAGAACCAAATATTCTTACTAATCTACTCCTTAAACATTAGGTTCACTAATCTCTGGTAGGTTGCTCCCACATTCTTCAAATCGAAAGGCATTACCCTATAACAATAAGTCCCTCTGTCCGTGATCAAAGAACTTGATCATCTAGATTCATGAGGATCTGATAAATCTTGAGTATGCATCCAGAAAACTTAGAGCCTTATGACTTGCCGTTGATCGATGTTAGGCAGTGGGAAGGAGTCCTTTGGGCATGTTTTATTCAAGTCTGTGAAGTCGATGCACATTCTCCACATCCCATTCTTCTTTGAGACCACCACAACGTTGTATAGCCGATCGGGGTAATGAACCTCTCGAATGGAATCGTGCACTGCCAACCCCTTTTCACGGCAGATTGGTACTTTCTTCTGCTTGACCGACTTAAATTTGGGGTCAACATTTAAATTATGTGTGATGACGCTAGTTAATATTCCCGGCCTGTCGGTGTGTGTCATGTCGAATGTGCCTGACCGAGCATGCAGGAAGTTAGCGTATTCTTATTTTGCTTCGGTCGAGAGTTTGGCCCCCACATAGAACTTCTTATATGGGAACCTCTTGTTGATAATCATCGGATCGAGATCGTCGACCGTAGCCTTAGAGGACTTTTCCTCTTCCTGCAGGACTGTGAGCGCGATGACCGGCTCGCGAGATCCAGTTGCTTCATGACTCTCGAACCTAAAAGGTATGCTGGTTACCATGCAAAGGCCAAGTAACTTATCTAGCTTCTTCTTCTGGTTCTTTGTTTCGTTCTTAATCGCACATGTCACGACGTCTACATAACAGCTCTGGGATAGTTTCTGCTCCCTCAAATCTCTCTCACCCCCCAGGAAGTCGGGTATTTAAGGATCTAGTGAAGTGTAGACGGCACTATCTGTACTTCGTGAATCCAGGGTTTTCCTAAGATAATGTTATACGAGAGATCGCATGTCATTACCTGGAAGGGCGTTACCCTCGGTGCCCCTAGAAGGTGTACCTAAAAGAGTATTTCTCCAACAGACTTCTCGCTGGAGCTGTTGAAGCTAGTTATGGTGTATAGACTGGGGGTCATATGGTTCTGCACCTCCATCTGGCAAACGACTTCCTAGTGGATGATATTCACCGCGCTACCAGGATCTACCAGTATGCGTTTGACCAGAGCATCATGTACATGCAGTGCAATTATCAGGGCATCTTAGTGGGGGTATAGAACTTGTCGTGAGTCTTTATTATCGAACGCGATGGCGTTCAACATCTGGGTGAATGCATAAGCCTTCATATCATAAGCTTTAAATATTCCTAGAGTGTAATTCCCCTCCAATGATCTTTCTTAGATTGCCGAACTATTCATCTATGTTGTGCGAATAAGGTGTCTTAACTTCTTTCTTAGGCATTTCCTAAGGATGCACTTTTCATTGATTTGACTAATTCGCCACGAGAGGCATAGTGACAAAGGACTGTTGGCATAAGGTTGCAGCTGGCCAAGCCTTTTGATTGGTAAAATATTGGGGTTTGCGGATAAATGGTATGCATAGGTATTGGGTTATGAGGCATGCTTAAGTAGGGTAAGTTGGAGGTCAAGCTCGTGTTTGGAAATGGTTTGCTAGTGCTTAAAGTTGACTACTCTATTCCTTTGCACCATATTTTCCTCAGCGCCATCATTCTATGCTTGCAAGAGACCTATATCAGAACTGGTTGCCTTGAGTTGCTTTGCCATGTAGTTTCATAATTCATGCAGATTCTCAGTCATTTCAGTGTTAAATGTTAGCCAACCTTTAACAAAATAAATGCTACAAACAGAATATAAGCAAGTTAATATATTAAACGGAAATACATGTGTAAAGATGAAGTATAATATAGGTCGTCAGACCAAATGGATAGAACGAAAATCTCGACTCAACGTAGGAATGAAAACATTTAAGAATGCGACGCTAAACGGTCGACAAAAACTTAATTTTTGTAAAAACACACAAATTGAAAAAGAAAGCTAATTGGTATGCGTGCTAGGAAATATTGGGCACGAATTGTTAAAAATGGATTTAGGAGCGAGAAAATACAAAGAGATTTTAAATAACTTAAGGAGGAATTGCAACAAAATGGTTGATTTATATTTGAATATCAATGCTTTGATCCACCATCGATCCTTGCTTTTACCAATACATATATCTATACTAATACTTGTAAAATTATTTTTTAATAATGAAAAAATCAATTCCATCTCTTCATATTGCTTTGTAAAATCTGCCCCAGTTATCGACTTTAATATTTTTAACTTGCTTTGCAAAATGTCCTAGTCATCATCTTCACTATTTCCAACTTGCTTTGAAAAATCTGCCCCCACTTCAACTTAAATATTTTCAACTTGCTTTGCAAAAATTTCCCAAGCTATCCTTCATGGGGAAAATGATAATTTGAATAATAAAGAGTCGAACCCGATAGAGGCGCCTACATATCCCGCCTTGGGAATCAGATCGTGCGTAGTTTTGCTTATGTAAAAGATGAATTTTAAATGTTAGTGCAACCGAAACTCGATATGAGTCACGTACTTATCCCGCATTGGGAATCAGGTTATATGTAGTTCGCTTACATGGAAATAGTTTTAAACATACATAAGTTTGATATTTTTTCTTTTAAAAAAATAAGGAAAAAAAAATTACAATACTTACTTTCTAATAATGCAATAAAAGTACTTTCTACTTCTGCAACTCTCTTGCTCCTCTGGATCTTGCCATATGCTTAAATGCCTTCCTTCAAGAAACTGCCCCTTGCATTTGAAATGATTATGACAACAGCTTGGCCCTGACCGTTTGAAGGTATGAATTTGATTTGGCCAGACTTAATCAAATTTTCGACCTGCTCCTTAAATGCATAGCATTCTTCAATATTATGCCCATGCAGCCCAAAATGGTAAGCACAAAATTTTCCGTAATTTGCAAAATTACGTGGCAAATGTTGTTTTGATTTTATAGGATGCACCAGATTGAACACCCTAAGCCTTTCAAATAGACTTGTATAAGACTCTGGTAATGGTGTGAATGCAATAAGAGGTCCCTTCGCACGCTTTGACTGAAAACTTGGGGTAACAGTTGTTTGCTCAATGGCATTAGGTTTCCCTTCTATAGCTAGCAAATAGTTTGGTATGACAGCTTTTTCTTTGTCTTTGGATTGTGCCTCAATCAAACGACACTTTTTCTTGTCATATCTTAAAGTTACCTTAACTAACTTTCCTTGAAAGTCTATGGATTTCCTTTTCAGAGGACTGCACCTTGCAAAGGTCATGTTTGGGAGTTCATACTGCTTGACAAAGTCACGTGCTAGATCATCCCATTTGAACCACTTTCCAGTATCTTGTTTTGCAAACTACATCAAAGACGGTACCGTAAGCGTCTAACAAACAGCTTCAAGTTGAAACCTTTGTCTGATCCAAATCTTGTTATGCAATCAAGGAACGCTTTTAAGTGATCATGGGGATCTCCTATCCCATTATACATTGGCAAATCAGCTATGTCAAGATCATTCTTATTTTCACTTTTGTCTTCAACCAAACTTTCTTGAGGTGGTAGACTATTTTTATTTATTGTCGTGCAATTGCTCAATTCAACAGTGGGAAGCCCTTCCTCAGTGTTTTTCTCATTGCATGCTATTACTAAGCCTCTAAATGCCCTTTCCAACAAGAATGCATGCAGATTGGGAAATTTTTTAGCATCACACTCAGATACTGAAACTATTTTTATCGTGGGAGTTGCAATAATATAGATAAGAGCGATAGAACCACTTGGCCTCGACCTTGGCACATTAGATATTGGGTTACGAGCAGTCAAGAGTGCGGCACCAATTCAGTAAGGCTATCAAATTTTCATTTCAGACTTGCTACGGCTTCTTTGAGCATGTTAACCTTGTCTTGGTAGGATTCATCATTCCCGATCAAGTCGATCACAGTAATTTGACGAGCCATAGGTCCTGATCTTGATCAAAATAAATCAACCCTTTAGGCAATTAGCAATGCATACCGAATTAAAGATAATTTTATTAAAGGCAAAACTGACGGGTCAACTTATTCCAAGATGGAGAAACTGAGCTCATACTAAAAATGATAGGAATCAAAGACGCGGAACAAAAGATAGAAGAGCGAGACACTTCTCGAACTCCCTTCGAAGTAACCACGGGGAACTTGTCCCGAGATACCCTCGAATCGGCGTCAAGGAGGACCTACACTATGCAACGACCCTCGAGACAACACTGGACTCGCAAGTCGAATGGTCGGGTTAGCGGTTCAAGACTCAACTAGGTTACACTAGTGAATTCAAGCAACCAAGAGACAAAGGTGTTTCCAAGAGTTCAACTCTATTTTCATTCAATCAATAATTATCAAAGTGTAAGGTAATTGTTTGAAAGGGGTTTGTGAAGTATTTATAGACTTCACCTAATTGTAATGAAAGCTCAAAAATACCCCTAAAGTGGGTTTAAACAATAAAGGCCACGTAGGGCTAAACTTGTCCAAAACATAGTCAAAAACTAGCAATTCCCGCATCCTGGTCACAAAGTAGGCGCCCAGCCTACTGAGAGTAGGCGCCCGGCCTGTTTCTCTCATGCTGAAGGAGTAGGCGGTCCGCCTGGTTTGCAGGGGCGGTCCGCCTGCTTGAGATCCAGAGAGTTGCTGAAAAGTAGGCGGCCGCCTAGTGTAGTAGGCGGTCCGCCTGGTTCCGTGGGCTTGTCCATTGACTCCAAATGCGCTCCCGATGCCTCGCCAAGTGTACTAGAGGGTCCTCCATCCATGGCACACCAAAGTACAGTCTTCAAGTCGCTCTCGGAGCCTTCTTCCATACCCTTCCATATCAAGTGAAGATGGACGTCTTGGATCAACTTAGCTTGGCTCCGAGTGAGAGGTCTTGTAGCGGTTTGGGTCTTATCATCCTCCCCTTCTTGAGAGGATTTCGTCCTCGAAATCGAGGTATCATCCACGACCTCTGCATCATCATTCACGACCTCTCCATCATCACTCACGACCTCTTCATTACCTACATTCAAAGGAACCAAGTCACTAACATTGAAAGTATTAGAAACTTGATACTCACTTGGCAAGTCGACCACATAGGCATTGTTGTTGATCTTCGAGAGCACTTGGAAAGGACCATCTCCCCGGGGTGCCAACTTCCCTTTCCTAAGGTTTGGAAACCTCTCTTTCCGGAAGTGCACCCACACATAGTCACCCTTCTTGAGTTCCACCTTCTTTCGTCCTTTGTTCTTCTTAGAGGCAACCTTAGCATAAGATTCCTCCAAGTTCTTCTTCGCCTTAGCATGTAGCTCCATCAAAGCCTTGGCTCGAGCTTTACCTTCAAAATTAACAACCATTTCCCTTGGCAAAGGGGTTAGATCAAGGGGAATCAAGGGGTTAAAACCATAAACACATTCAAAAGGAGTCATACCAATAGCACTATGCAATGTACGATTGTAGGCAAACTCCATCATAGGCAATCTATCAATCCACGTCCCGGCCTTACCTCGGGTCATGGCCCTAAGAAGAGCACCCAAAGTCCGGTTTACCACTTCGGTTTGACCATCGGTTTGTGGGTGGTGGGACGTAGAAAACAAGAGCTTGGTGCCTAAAGCACCCCATAAACTTCGCCAAAAATGGCTTAGGAACTTAGTGTCCCTATCACTCACTATAGTTTGAGGCACACCATGTAGCTTCAAAACATTCTCAACAAACAAGGAAGCTACATGTTGGGCGTCATCACATTTTTTGCACGGAATGAAGTGAGCCATCTTTGAGAACCTATCCACAACAACAAAGATGCTATCGTGGCCCCCCCTAGTCCTTGGTAATCCCATGACAAAGTCCATTGATATATCCAACCACGGACTAGTAGGTATGGGGAGTGGGGTGTATAACCCATGAGGGTGGGATTTAGATTTGGCACGCTTGCACTCAAGGCAATTAGTGCAAAACTTCTCCACATGCACCCTCATCTTCGGCCAATAGAATTGTTCTTGAAGAACGGCCAAAGTCTTTCTTACCCCAAAATGACCCATGAGTCCCCCACAATGTGCCTCTTGCACAAGCAATTCCCTCCATGAGGACTCGGGTATGCACACTCTACCATTTTTAAAGATGAATCCATTAGACCATTGGTACTTTGCAATTCTCTCCCCTTTCTCTAGAGCATCATAGACACTCTTTAGCTTAGGATCTTGAGCATACATCAATTTGATGCTCTCGAATCCCATGAGCTTAGAGGTGAGAGTGGTAGCTAATGCGAACTTCCTAGAAAGCGCATCCGCCACAACATTGTCCTTCCCTTTCTTGTATTGGATCACATAGGGAAAGGACTCAATAAACTCAACCCACTTGGCATGTCTCTTATTGAGCTTCTCTTGGCCTCTCAAATGCTTGAGTGACTCATGGTCACTCTTGATTACAAACTCACGGGGCCAAAGGTAATGTTGCCAATGGGCAAGGGCTCTCACAAGGGCATACAACTCCTTGTCATATGTAGAATAATTCAAGGAGGCCCCTTTCAACTTTTCACTAAAGTAGGCGATGGGTTTACTATCTTGCATTAACACACCACCGATTCCCACCCCCGAGGCATCACACTCAACCTCAAATGCCTTCCCAAAGTCGGGCAATTGTAATAACGGGGCGGTACTCAACCTACCTTTCAACTCTTGGAAAGCCTTCTCTTGAGGCTCTCCCCAAACAAAGGGTTGGTCTTTCTTGACCAATTCGGTGAGTGGAGCGGCTATGGAGCTAAAGTCTCTCACAAATCGTCTATAAAAGCTAGCAAGACCATGAAAGCTACTCACTTGAGTCACGGTAGTAGGAGTAGGCCAATCACGTATGGCCTCTACCTTAGACTCATCCACCTCCACTCCTTGGGCACTCACTACAAACCCAAGAAAGACAACCTTCTCTACACCAAAGGCACACTTTTTGAAGTTAGCATAGAGCTTTTCGGCTCTCAAGGTTTCAAGCACTTGCCTAAGGTGGTCAACATGTTCATCAATTGTCCTACTATAGATCAAGATATCATCAAAGTAGACAACGACAAACTTGTTGATAAAAGGCTTCAAAACATGATTCATGAGTCGCATGAAGGTGCTAGGTGCGTTGGAAAGCCCGAAGGGCATTACCAACCATTCATAGAGACCGAATTTGGTCTTGAATGCGGTTTTCCATTCATCCCCGGGTTTCATCCGGATTTGATGGTAGCCGGACCTAAGGTCGATTTTAGGAAAGACTCGCGACCCACTCAATTCATCCAACATATCATCAAGCCGTGGAATAGGGTGACGATACTTGATCGTTATCTTATTCACGGCTCGGCAATCTACACACATTCTCCAAGTGCCGTCTTTCTTTGGGACAAGAATGACCGGTACGGCACAAGGACTCAAACTTTCCCTCACCAAGCCTTTTGAAAGCAAGTCATCAACTTGTTTTTGCAACTCCCTCGTATCCTCGGGATTGCTTCTATAGGCCGGCTTATTTGGGATTTGAGAGCCCGGAATAAAATCAATTTGATGTTCAATACCCCTCAAGGGAGGTAAGCCATCGGGCATCTCGTCCGGGAACATGTCCCCAAAGCTCTCCAAAACATTTTTCAAAGCACTAGGTAAAGGACTAGAAGAAACATCATGATTAGAGTTAAGAGCCATACCTTTGTGCACTAAGCATAGGAGAAACTGGTTGCCATCATTACCCCTTAGGAGCTCGCCCGGTTGCATCATGGCACATATGCCGCCGGTGGATGAAGTAGGTGGGATTGCCACCATGTTTTTGGGCAACGGGCTAGTCTCAATGATTGACTTGGCCTTTGCCGCTTCCCTCAACTCCTTCATTCTATTGTAGTCATCACTCACTTGTTTAGGAGTTAGGGGTTTCAACACAAACTTTCTTCCTTCATGTTGGAGCGTGTAAGTGTTAACACGTCCATTGTGAACCACTTGCCGGTCAAATTGCCAAGGCCTTCCAAATAGAAGGTGGCAAGCTTGCATGGGCACAACGTCGAACAAGTGTTCATCAACATAACTTCCCATTTTAAACTTGATCATGGCTTGTTTCACTACCTTGAGCTCCCCACATTCACTAAGCCATTGTAACCGGTATGGCTTGGGATGCTTCATGGTAGGCAACTTCAATTGAGTTATGAGAGATTGACTTACCACATTAGTACAACTCCCGGAATCAATGATCATAGAGCACTACACCCTTAACACGACACCTAGCATGGAAAAGGTTCTCCCTTTGCAAGGTCTCACCATCCTCCGCAATCATAGCTCCTAAGCTCCTCCTCACTACTAGAAAAGTATGAGGTCCCTCATCCTCCACCGTGTCATCTTCACCATCCTCCACTACTCCCTCATCTCCCTCTACTCCCTCTACTCCCTCATCTTCCGACTCACTCTCCTTCTCATATGCATCATTGCCAACAACAACCATGGTTCTTTTCGTAGGACACTCTTTGGCAAAATGCCCATACCCCTTGCATTTGTGACATTGAATGGAAGAAGAAGTAGGAGTATTTAATTGGGTTTTAGAATTACCTCCCACATTAGGTGTGTACTTCTCAAATGGCTTCTTCACATCCTTGCTTGCATTGGCTCCACTCGTTCCACTTGCACTCGGGAACCTTGCATTTGTGGTAGGGGTCTTCCAACCCTTGGCATTGCTTGTTGGAGTAGTATTGCTACTCTTGTAGCGGAAGGATTTCTCCTCTTTGACCCACTTCTCGGCTTCAACCGCATCCTCACATAACTTATAGAGATCATCATATTTGTGGAACTTCAATTGTGAGGCTATGTCTCGGTTCAAGCCCCCTTTGAAACGGATCATGGCTAGCTCATGGTCTTCATCATCTATGTCAAGGTCCAGTCGGATTTGCTCGAATTCATTGAAGTACTCCCCAACCGAATTGGAACCTTGTTTCAACTCATAGAGACGCCTTTGTTGATCAACCCGGTATTGATTAGTCAAGTATTTCTCATCCATCACCCGAATCAACTCTTCCCAAGTAAGGTTAATAGCCATTCCCGTCCTCCTCCTATTTCTTTTCACCGACTCCCACCAAGTAGAAGCAAAAGACTCGAAGGAAGATATTGCATACTTGGTTTTCTTCACCTCGGGCATGTCATTAGTTTCAAATATTCGTTCCATGGCCAGCTTCCAATTTTTGTACTCCACCGGGTCACTGCTCCCCTTGAAAGAAGGAATAGTGAGCTTCACACTATTGAGGTTGTTGTTGTTATCACGACCCCCTTGGAAAGGCTCCGGTTGGCCCCCATAGTGATCCCCATAACCACCATAACCTCCATAATCTCTCCTAGCATCCCCCCCAACATACCCCATAGGGTGCCCTCGACCTCGGCCCCTACCTCTATCTACATTCCGACCCCAATTCATACCTCTCCCCGGTTGAAAGTGATCATCATACCCATACATGTCATCTCCATCATTAGTTTCCTCCCTTTCTTGAGCTTCATCAACTTGCCCAAGAGGTTGCACATTTCGGATGGGCTGTGGTAGTGGAATGTTTCTTGGAGGGTTGTCTAAGATACGGGGAATGCCCGTTCGTTGGGGATTGCCCAACATTGGATCAACTCTCTCTCGTTCCTCCTTTACCCGTTGTTGACTGAACATATCAATGACAAGGCTCAATTGCTCTGGGGTAAAGTTTGGATTACTCGAGACTTCAACTTGGACACTCGGGGTCCCTTTCTCAGCTTGGACACTCGGGGTCCCTTTCTCCGATTGAGCATTGGAAGTCTCTTGCTCAACTAGGGCACTTGAGGCACCCTTCTCAAGAGACTCAACTCTTTGGCTAATGAGGTCCACCTTGGTAAGAAGGTTAGCCAAGGCCTCCTTTATGAAATCTTGTCCTTCGGTAGACATTGTACCTGCACAATTAACAAACGTTAGCCAAAAACAACCTCACACACTCCCTCACAAGTTTTCACTCGGATCACTCGTATAGTGGGTGGTGGATTTTTCACTCTTGCTTGAACCCAAAAGCTTTACTAAGTTGAATAGTAAACCTCAACTAGATCACTCAACTCAAAGCCCAATGAGCTCCGGGGTGAGTGGAGTTAATAGGACTCTATCGGAACGATAGCTCTTTAAGTGCGGACTTGAGTCAAAAGAGACTACGAGTCTTCTTTGAGTTCTAATCTCCGTTCTAGGCTTGAGTTTCCTAATAGCTTAGAAGGGTTAGCACAATTCAAGTAGGCAAGATTACTCGACGTAGTGCTAACTAGATGCGGTGCAATCAAGCAAACAAGCGATCCTAGAAGAATTCTACCCGACACCAAAACCACCCAAAGTAGGCGCCCCACCCTTTTCAAGTAGGTGGTCCGCCTGGAAGCTTCAGTGGGGAGTGGGCGGTCCGCCTCTGCAAGTGGGCGGTCCGCCTACTCCAAATCCAGAGAGTTGACAGAAATCAGGCGGTCCGCCTGGTCTACTAGGCGCCCCGCCTACTGCAAGCTTCAGCACAGATTCAACACGAAGTTTTTGGTTTTGCACCCAAAAATCCAACGATTCCACCGTTGTTTTATCAATTCAAAGGTACCCCAATGTTGTTTCAACCACAAAGAACGAACCCCAATCAATTCTTATCAAACCCCAATCAAAATTCAACAATCTACCATGTTCATAGCTAGGGTTTCAATCTTTTCAATTTTCAAGGGATTCAAAACTTCCAATTCTTGTGTTTCAATTCCAAATCAAACGTATAGGGCACCAAAAGAACGGGTTTTCAATAATGAACAAACCCCAATAACAATTCAATAACGATTGCAACAATCCAAGAATCTATGATTAAATTTTTTTTTGGTGTTTTTTTCTTCTTTTTCAATTTTTTTGTAGTTTTTCTTCTTTTCAAAAACAATAAACAAGAACTTAAAAACGAAACTAACCTAGGCACGAAGAATCAAGGGTCGGGGGTTCGTAGAAACGATACCCGAGCCTTGCTCTGATACCAAGATGATAGGAATCAAATACGCGGAACAAAAGATAGAAGAGCGAGACACTTCTCGAACTCCCTTCGAAGTAACCACGGGGAACTTGTCCCGAGATACCCTCGAATCGGCGTCAAGGAGGACCTACACTATGCAACGACCCTCGAGACAACACTGGACTCGCAAGTCGAATGGTCGGGTTAGCGGTTCAAGACTCAACTAGGTTACACTAGTGAATTCAAGCAACCAAGAGACAAAGGTGTTTCCAAGAGTTCAACTCTATTTTCATTCAATCAATAATTATCAAAGTGTAAGGTAATTGTTTGAAAGGGGTTTGTGAAGTATTTATAGACTTCACCTAATTGTAATGAAAGCTCAAAAATACCCCTAAAGTGGGTTTAAACAATAAAGGCCACGTAGGGCTAAACTTGTCCAAAACATAGTCAAAAACTAGCAATTCCCGCATCCTGGTCACAAAGTAGGCGCCCAGCCTACTGAGAGTAGGCGCCCGGCCTGTTTCTCTCATGCTGAAGGAGTAGGCGGTCCGCCTGGTTTGCAGGGGCGGTCCGCCTGCTTGAGATCCAGAGAGTTGCTGAAAAGTAGGCGGCCGCCTAGTGTAGTAGGCGGTCCGCCTGGTTCCGTGGGCTTGTCCATTGACTCCAAATGCGCTCCCGATGCCTCGCCAAGTGTACTAGAGGGTCCTCCATCCATGGCACACCAAAGTACAGTCTTCAAGTCGCTCTCGGAGCCTTCTTCCATACCCTTCCATATCAAGTGAAGATGGACGTCTTGGATCAACTTAGCTTGGCTCCGAGTGAGAGGTCTTGTAGCGGTTTGGGTCTTATCAAAAAAGATGTAAGAAAGTTTAATAAAAATAGCGAAATGCGCATTTTGTTCGAGAAAATCAAACGGGAAAATGGTTTATCTAATAATTATTATTTTTAAAAGAATAAAACACATGCTAATTTATAAAATGCTGAAACGCTAATACATTAAAATTTAAGACTGATGCTAAAATAGTATTATTGCAAAAAATAAAAAACTAGAATAAAGACATGCTAAAATAAAGATTCAAAAGACATTTTAAAATAATAACATGCATTCAGATAATAGATAAATGAAGAAATTAAACAAATAAAAAGGATAACTACTGCAAAAAGAGGTTAAAATAAATACGGTGTTAGTCAATCACAACATCAAGCAAATTGAGTTACATAACAACCAGATTAGCACATAGCAAATAGGCATTTAGCAAGAAATTGCATGGTACACAAATAATTTAATATGCAGCAAACACAAGTTGTTGAGCGTAAATAAAATGCAAGTGTGTCCTACCCTACAGGGTGCCTCTAAGTGCCAGAGGTAGGCCTAGGACATCAAATAAGTGATAATGAAAATAGTCCAAGTCAGTTTTACAATAATCGAATTTAGCGTAAATAACAATGATAGTAATAATAATATTCTTTCATTGATAATATCTTGATTTCAGTACATCGACTTTACATTGAAATGGAAAACGGATAAAAGTAAGGACATAATTACAACATTTGAAAGCTAGAATAACTGCTAAATAACTATGTTGCATCCGGTTGAAGAAAGCAATGAAGCTGAAGTGTTGACCTATGCTCTATCCTTGCTTGCACATTTCTGACATCTGGTCCCAAACATTGTTGACTCCAAAAAGTGCTTGAATCAGATATTGATCAAATGGATCAAACGTCCTATCGTCCGTTTAACATCTTTTGCCCCTAGCTTGTTATCTTGTTACAAGTATCTTCAAAATTCTTCAACTTGACGACCATTCGAACTCTTCTTGAATTCATATGTCTTCTAGTCTAAAAAATTGATAATAAAAGTATTTAAAATTTAATTGATTGCAAAACTTGGCTTGGACTGATGATCCATCATCAGATAGACACATAATATGCAAAGTTGTTGGGTTCGAAACCCGTAACAAAAAGGCGGTCTCCTAATTATTGAGGCGGTATCAAGGACCGGGTCCAATCTAAGGTTTATGCATAGATACTCCTAGTAGAAACTCTAGAGCGGGAAGCTTTTTGAGTGGCTCGCGGTCATGCGGTAAGTAGAACTATCCGCTCACCCTCACGGATAATGCCGACTCTTTTTTAAAGGATTTTTTTGTGAGTTGTGAGTGTATATGCATACACCTCGCGGGTATAAACATCATTGAAGAAGCTCCTAAAAGTGGAAAAAATATGAATGAAATATCAGTTTATACATGTGCACAAATAAATGTGTTGTGACATACTTTTCGTGGCTAGCAATTGTAAATAATCAAATTAAACTAACTAAATATGCTATTTTACAAATAATAACCAAATAAAGAGCTATATTGTGAAAACCTTGCGGTTAGAACATTAAGGTGTCCCCAGTGTAGTCGTCATGCTGTTGAACCCCTAAAAATTATCGATTAAAGTAACAATAGAGAGAATTTCAAAATTATTGTGATTCCAAAGGGTTTTCTTTGGAGTCGCCGTCTAATTTGAGAAATTAGGAACCAAATAATTAAATAGCGCGTGTAATTCCTCCATTTTAAGGAAAATGGTCTTTTTCAGAGATTCTAAGTAAGTGGTTCAATTATTTTTTAAAGAAGGTTTCAATTTGAAAGCACTTTCAAAAATCTGTAAAACACGGTTAATCCTTCGGTTTTAGAAAAAACCATATAAATGCAAACATCGAAAATCTAATTTAAATGATTTTAATAAATTCTAAAATCTAACATTAGAATAAATTATGCTTTAAAGAAATATAAATTTAACTGAAATTAAACTTGAAAAATGCAACTTGCCAAAAATAGAAAAACCAATTAATTTGAAAAAAACACTTCGATTGAAGTTGCACTTTAAAGGGTTTAAAACAAAGATATTTCTCTAATTATTTTTGGATTTTAATTGCATGCGCTATTAAACTAAAAGGCGCAACATTCATAGATAAGAGACCCTTCGCAAGAAATATATATTCACAAGATAATAAATATTCATAAATAAATTATTTTACAACAATTAATTATCTACGGAGAATTTCTATGGACTTGCATATTCAAAGAGAAAAGAGAAAGAAAGAGATAGAAGAACCCAAAAAATTGACAAACTAACTAGAGCTTTGAATAATTTATTATTTTTACGTGCACGTGGGTCTATAATACAAATGACCCAACAAAATACTTAATTTTTATGGTCTTCACTTCTTTCAAGCTTGAGCTTGATTTGCAAATTTGACCTCAATGCAACATGTCACGAGCCATCCCAATGTCGAGTTTAACCAAACTCATCTCAAGGGTGTCATGCCAAAGAAAATGGCTAAATAAAAATTAGCATTTGAATTTTGCCAATAGAATAATTATATATACAAAAAATGAAAGAATTTTAAGATTGAAACTTTATACTTTTATTTGTGCACAAAGAAACTTGACAGATGCAATACCAAAGAAAAAAAAATAATATCTTAACTCAGGCCATGAATACTTAATGCTCTCAGCACTTAGGCAAATAACAAAAAACAATAACTTGAGCCAAATATGTTTTACTCACATGAATCATACTTAGACAATTAAGATTGAAACTTTAAAGCTTTAAAATATTTAATCTTCAAATTCTAAGAGCGGTAGCTATTTACAGTAAAGAAGGCAAGTTAAGAGAAAATAATAAACTGCTTATTTGAATGAATGATCATAAGAAGTTGGACTACAGAAAAAAAAATCTAACAACGTGCTATAACCAGGGAAAAACAAAGAGCGACTAGCAAACTAAAGTCCTTTACTATAATCCAAAGCAAATAGACTTCTCGTCTTAAAGTACATGACCAAACTAAACCATTAACCAACTTATACTTTAAGAGTTTTAACCAACCCCAAAAGAATACTTTAGGCAAATTGCACGTCTGTTAATTCAGCTTAAAACAAGATCAGTCCTTCAACCAAAATCACTGACGCGTAAACCCTTAATATTTCAACTCATTAACAGGAAATAACTTCTAAGTAAGGGGTTACCAAGAATTGTACGATCAAGGATTGTACGATCTTCACAACTAAAAATTTTAGGATAATTTTCTAAGGTTTTTATTTTGACTTTTTGACAACATTTGAAATGGAAAATTAGAAAGTGGCGGCGGTTTATCACGTAAGAATTGGTCAACTGACACCCTCCATTAAAAGGGAAAGGAGTTGATTAGTTTAAAAGGGTTTTTTGCATGGGTGGGCTAGATGTAGACGTATTGCAATTTTTTCTCAAACTTCCCAATTGCCAATTGCTTTGGCTAGTTTCCAAATTAAAACTCAATGAAATGTCTCTTAAATAATTTGATGCGGGGCAAATCGAGCCAAGACACTTCCCAACGTGTGCCAAGCTTGAAGGATGCCAAAGACTAGAAGTCAAGAGCTTGGGAAGTGAATTGAAGAAGCATCGAAGAGGACCCAGGGCCAGGCGCTCCACCCTGGGAGCTAGTCAATTGGGCGCTCCGCCCAGACCACCTCACTGGTCAATTTTGTGGGCGCTCCGCCCAAACGCTTGGCACCCGAGATTTTGAGTGTGAAATGACTATTTTGGCCTTGCATGGTCTTTTAGCTTAAAGCCTAGTGTGTGGGCAATTTAGACCTTTTAATTAATGCCTATAAACCTCTATAAATAGCTTAGCCTAGCATATTTCTACAGTTAGCTTGTTTTTGATAGAAGATGAATTTTGTAAGAGTTGAACTCTTTGGCTAATGGACCAACCATGTTTGGGACTTGTCTTCTACTAGTGGATTCTAGTTGAATATCAACCCCGCCCCGATCATTCTACTTGCGGGTTCTTGTTGACTCGAGGGTAGTTGCTTAACGTTGGTGTTCCTTGACGATCTCCCGGGGTGTATCGAAACTAGTTCTTTGGTGCTACTTGGGTTAGTTGTTCGAGCCACGTCTCGTTTTTATCGTATCTTTACTTTCCGCGTTTTTTTCCTGCATCAGTTTGGTATCAGAGCAAGGCTCGGATTTTATTTCTACAAATCCTCGACCCTTGGTTCTTCGTGCCTAGTATCTTTTCTTTTAGTTTTCTTGTTGTTGAAGTTATTGAAAGAAGAAAAATACAAAAAAATTGAAAAAGTAAAAAATTCAAAAATCTATCATAATATTTTGGTGTGTTCGATTCTTGTTATGGGTGTTATGAAATATTGATCCTTGTTGAAAACTCTACGTTTGGGTACCACAATCTTTTGGATTGGATTGGAATCAAGAAATTTGAATTTTGAAAACCCCAAAATTGTTAAAACCCTTTTTAAACCCTTGTTCTTGAAGACTTTTGGATGATTCTTGGGTTGGATGGTTGTTAATTGTTAAATTGATTATTGGTGTTTTCTCTTCATTGAAAAACGAACAATTTGAAACAAAGTTCGTGTGATTTGGATTTGTATAACACCAAAATTGAAGAATCGAAACCCACTTTGAACCCTTTTTTGAAACCCCCACTTTGAACTTTGATTGATGATTGTGACTTGATTGTTGGTTGTTTGGGTGTGGAATTCATTGGGGTTTGAAGATATTATCATTATACAACTTTGGGTACCTCGGATTTGTGCAAAACAAGGTGGAATCAAACCAAAATTTGGGTTGAAATTGAAGAAAACGGAGTTGGGAAAAAGCTGAACCCGACCCCCAGGCGCTCCGCCCAGCCCTAGGGCGCCCCACCTGACCCCCCCCCCACACTGGTTGTTGGGTAGGCGCTCCGCCTCACCTAGGGGCGCTCTGCCCAGGGCGCTCCGCCCAGCCCCCAGGCGCTCCGCCTACTTGCTGAAGGGCGTGAATCGAGTAGTTTTCCTAGGTTTACCCATTTCTTTGTTGCTTAACCTCTAACTAGTGCTTATGTAAGTAACTTTCATATTTAATTAGCACTAGTCCTTTGTTGCTTTTAGGTGATTCGTGCCTTAGTTGGAGAGTAGAACTCCAAGAAAAATCGTAGAATCTTTTGACTTAAGTCCTTACTTTAAAGTGCTTATCATTTATTGAGTCACATTAACTCCACTCACCCCGGAGTACACTTGACTTGTGGTTTGAGTGATTGAGTTGTGGATTGTTTTTCAACTATTTAAAGCTATAGAAGTCAAGTTCGAGTGAAATATCCACCACCACTATACGAGTGAACCGAGTGAAACACAAGTGAGGGAGTGAGTGAGGTGATTTCACTAACGTTTGTTCATCTTGTAGGTACAATGGCCAACGAGGGTGAAGATTTTGTGAAGAATTCTTTGGCTAGTATCCTTGTTAAAATGGATATCATGGGCCAAAAGATTGAAACTCTTGAGAAGTTGGGCAAGAGACCTCAAGTGCCCAAGTTGAGGATGGGACCCCGAGTGTCCAAGTTGAAGCCGGTGAAGGCTCAAATAGTCCTACCTTTACCCCGGAACAAGTTGTTGAGTTGTTTAATCAACAACGGGTAAAGGAAGAACGTGATAGAAATGAACAAGTGTTGGGCAATACCCAACGAGAGGGCATTCCCCCACATTGCGGGCAATCCCCAAAGAGACATTCCACTTCCAAGACCCATTCGAAATGTTCAACCTCTTGAGCAAGTTGATGAAGCTCAAGAAGGGGAGGAAGCCGAGTATGGTGATGAAGCCTATGGGTACGAAGATCACTATCAACCGAGGCGAGGTATGAATTCGGGTCGAAATGTGGATAGGGGTAAAGGCCGAGGTCGAGGGCCACCCATGGGATATGTTGGAGGGAATGCTAGAAGGGATTTTGGAGCATATGGTGACCCCTATGGAGGCCAACCGGAGCCATACCATGGAGGTCGTGACAATAACAATCTCAATAGTGTGAAGCTTAATCTTCCAATCTTTAAGGGAACTTGTGATCCGGAGGCATAGATGGAATGGGTACTACTCATGGAGAGGGTGTTTGACACAAATGAGATGACCGATGAAAAGAAAGAGAAAAGTGAGGGAGTGACCGGTGACAATCTAAGAAAGGAAAAAGGAGAGAAATTGAGGAGTGATGTGAGTGGATTGTCACCACCAACTACACTTGACCATGAGGTAAAATTGGGAGAGAAGAGAGGTGAGGAAAGAAAAATTGAGAGTGAGAGCACCCCTTGTTCTAACAATTCTTCATCTTCTACTTTTTCTTGTGTTAGCTCATGTGTAGGTACATTTGAAGACAAGTCATTGGCACCTCAACTATGTGCTTGGAAGGAAAGACAAGAAGAGGAAAATCTTCAAAGTAAGATTTATGAAGAAGGAGTTGCACATGACACTTCAAGCCTTGTGAGTGATCAAGGAAGTACTACAAATGTAAGTGTGCTTCATTTTTTCATGAGCCTACTAGCCATTTGTCTTGTGATGACTCAACACTAGTTGGTACTTGTGATGTATCTAGTGAATATGCCTCTAGTGAAGAGTCTAGTAGTCAACTTGTGTGTGATTGTGTATCACTAGTTGAGAGAAATGCCAAGCCACATCATGATGTGAGCTCATTGTTCAATGAATCTCTCTCTAGTGTAAATTTGGAAGTTGACTTTAATTGTGACCTTTGCTATGACACACCACCGATCTTTGACAAAGGGGATGATGGGGTGGTTAATCATACCCTTATTGATATGCTTCTATTTGGTGGACCAATGTGTTATGGTGAGGATAGTGACCGTGAGGAGTCCAAATTGCATGAATTGGACAAGGTTGTCTATGATGACTCCTCAAGTGAACCTAGTCTTGATAACTTATCTATGCTTGATCATGATATTGAGATGCATGCCTTTACTAATCCGTTGTTTGAAGGCATCCTCATTAGCGGTAAAGACTTGTATCGGGCTAGGGTGGGTAGTAAAATTGAGCCTCCATGGTGTGAAGGGTTTGACTCCTTAGGCAACCTATTGTGTGAGAACTTGGGGTGAAGTAAATGACTCTTTGAGTGACCCTACAATTGCTTGTTGGGGTTATGATGAAGAAGAGGCCATTATCAATACCTTCCTTGAGAGCTTATCTTTTGAGAAGGGTTGCTTAGGTGATGAAATTGAAGGTGAAAGGGGATCCCTTGGTGTGAGCAAGTATGGTCCAAAGAAGGGGAGTGGAGTTCTTGATGCTACTTGTAGATTGGGTTATTTGACTCACTCCACTCCATATGTTGATCACACCTTGAGGAGGGATTGGTTTGTTGATCTTGAGCTTAAGGGTCAAGGGGATTTTGATAGCTTGATCTTACATTTCCCATGTCCCCATGACCTATTTGCTCTTTATTTTGTTGAGTGCATGTTTTCATTGAACCAAGTACTTAATGATCTCCTTGGAGATGTGACATTTGTGCTTACTATTGATGCTTGGTTATACCATAAGAGTGTGTTTTCCACACTTCTTGCACTAACCTACTTTCAAAGCAGGGCTTGTGTTTGCTTGTCGTTGCTTGTAGGTCCTAAGCTCCATCTTAAGGCAAGGGAGATCTTGGAAGAAACCTATGTCAAAGTGACGATCGAGGATTACAAGGGAGGAGAGCATTGGGCACCCCAAGGAGATGAGGCCATGGATAAGAACGCATTGATTTCGAGGACGAAATCTCTTCAAGAAGGGGAGGATGATGCGGGGCAAATCGAGCCAAGACACTTCCCAACGTGTGCCAAGCTTGAATGACGCCAAAGACTAGAAGTCAAGAGCTTGGGAAGTGAATTGAAGAAGCATCGAAGAGGACCCAGGGCCAGGCGCTCCACCCTGGGAGCTAGTCAACTGGGCGCTCCGCCCAGCTTTGGGGTGCTCTGCCCAGACCACCTCACTGGTTAATTTTGTGGGCGCTCCGCCCAAACGCTTGACACCCGAGATTTTGAGTGTGAAATGACTATTTTGGCCTTGCATGGTCTTTTAGCTTAAAGCCTAGTGTGTGGGCAATTTAGACCTTTTAATTAATGCCTAGAAACCTCTATAAATAGCTTAGCCTAGCTTATTTCTACACTTAGCTTGTTTTTGATAGAAGATGAATTTTGTAAGAGTTGAACTCTTTGGTTAATGGACCAACCATGTTTGGGACTTGTCTTCTACTAGTGGATTCTAGTTGAATATCAACCCCGCCCCGATCATTCTACTTGCGGGTTCTTGTTGACTCGAGGGTAGTTGCTTAACGTAGGTGTTCCTTGACGATATCCGGGGGTGTATCGAAACTAGTTCTTCGGTGCTACTTGGGTTAGTTATTCGAGCCATGTCTCATTTTTATCGTATCTTTACTTTCCGCATTTTTTCCCTGCATCATAATTAGACTTCTTAAAATACCAAAATATTGCCAAAAATGTCAATTGAGTAATCAAATAAAAATTTCAGTGCAAATGTGCTATTTTTGCAACTTTTCCATTTTTTAGATAAAATATATGCAATTAATTTTGCAGAAAATATGCATGAAACATTGTTAAGTTATTAAAACATGATATACTAAAAATAGTTTGAGTTTGCAAAACTACAAAAATAGTAAAAATAGCTCATTTGTGAAATAACCACCAATTGGACCAGAATCTCACTTCTACTTGGCATTACAGCAGCATTAAGGTACTTAGTTATTTTAAATTACCAAAAAGCAAATTGAAGAGTAATTTTGAAACTATGGGGACAAAATTAGGTATCAACACTATTAGCAGGAGTACCCGGAAAAAACATGGAACTAGGTTTACCACCGTTACAGTCACAAGCTCTGAATTAAAAGAAACTCGATGGGGGCGTCTGAGAGGAATGAGGGTAGATCACGTAAGCGTGACTTGACCAAGGACGACGCATCTCAAAAAGTACTACCTCTAAGCCTCAAGACCAATGGCATCTAAATTATTTTCCAATCTATTCGGATGTTAGGGGAAGAGGTTGGATAACTAATAGTTTTAGAAATGTTGCCCCTTGGCTTTTCTTTTTTTTCAAGAATATATTTATTCATTGTAGTTATCAGACCCAGCGTCCCAATTTTTCAGGAATAGGTTTTTTCATTATCGTCATCACACCCATCATCCTAATTTTTCAAAAATGTGTCAGACCGAGTATCCCTGTTTTAACAACCCACTATTCCTACTTGGTGTGTTTTTGTATATTGAACTCGTCAATCCAATCAATTATCATTCTAACTCCCCTCCGGGTAACCTCCATAGGGAAAAAACTTAACACCAAAGTGAAAAAATGATGACTTTTTACGCAGTGTCAAAAGACTTACACACTTCAATGGACAAGCAAAGACGCTCTCAACAGGCACATGCTTACTTTGGTAAAAGTTAGAATAAAACTTGAGGATAATCCCAAAATTTGCTAAGGAAAAAACACTTGCTTTAATGTAAAATACATTAAACAAAAGATTGTTTTCTCCACAAATAAAAGCCTAGGTTACAAAGGGGTATTAGATGATGGGATTACGAGGACTGGCTAAGACTAGGAGGCCATTGGAGCAGTCGATGCTGGGGGAGCTGAGTTTAAGGCTGGGGGATCAGTATACGCGCATGTCAGTTGGGAAGAAGTCCCTTCTCAAATCAAGGAGTTGAGCTTCCTTCCTCAATGACGCCATCGGACGCACCACCTCTATCATCTAATTAGTCTTCTAGTAGATAACCATCATCACCTTCCTCATCAAATTTGATAGCATCAAGGACAAGGATGAAGCTTAGGAAGCACCAAGAAGACCATTAACCAGATCAAAAGCTCATGAGTTGCAAGCGGACGTTGATGGACTTCAATTGCACATAAAGAAGCTATTAATTACATAGGAAGAGCTCCAATAAAGAGATGAATAGCTAAGTGTTACAACTATTTCATGGTACAAGTCCAAGTCCAAGAGGAGGTCGATTGGGGCCCGAAACTCTGCAAATAGATGGGCTAAATGGCATCCAAAAGGATGGTAAAGTAGGGACCATGTTATTGGTCAAAGAGTTAACAAAGAGAAGCTTAAATCAGCCCTAAATTAAGGTGGAGAGGCATCCAAATCAGCCATGGAGACTAGTCAACAAGTCAAAGTTAGATAGGAAGAAACTTCTACATGTTATCCTAGTTAGTTAGGGATTTATTTTTCTATTTCTAGCTGGGCTTAATTCCTCTTTACTCATGACTTAGTTTACTTAATTTGAGTAGGATTTTAAGCTTTATTGGCTGCCCTTTTCTCTTTAACTAGTGGAGTTTTTCATTATTATTTTTCAGCTAGACATTATTATCAATAAAATTCTGAGGTTCTTTTCTTGCACTTTGAGTATGATTTGTTCTTAGATTTACTCTATAACCTTCCAGATTCAACTTAAGGTGGTAAGAACTAAATTTTTTGTAACTCTTAAATTACTTTTATGTATTCATGAAAGACGATAGATTTTATTTTACTGTTGTTCTTTGTTACTCTAAAGGGGTCGAGATTCTATAATCTACTTCTTGGATAATTCTCTACTAAAAGCAGTTAGCATAGTCTAATTATTGTTGTTAGGTGTTTCGTTTCAATTATATTTACACTTGTCTTGAATTTGTAGATTCAATCTTGAAATTCTTGATCCGTTCTTGAATTCAGAAACTCTTTCTTGAATTCATTCTATTTTTACTTTAAGTTCTTTTCCATTTCTAGTATTTTCTTTTTAGCTTCCGCAACTTTCTTAAAATTCTTATTTTCTTGAAATTCTTTCTTGAAAATATTCTATCTATTTTTCTTGTTCTTATCATTTTAGATTACTTTCTATAGCTTCCACGCATTTCTTTAAATTTCTTTATCAAGTTCTTGGATTTATAAAGTGAGCATTATCCAGAGATATCGTGATTGTTTTCAAGTGGTATCAGAGCGGATTCAATCAAGATTTCATTCTTGATTATCTTTGGGGTTCTTGAGCAACAAAAAAAAATACGTTACTGTAGCATTATGAACAATAACCCGAAAAAAACATACTGTAACACTCATGAACACTACCCGAAAAAAAAATTGCTCATGTTTTTTTTCCATAATCCTATATTATTTAGTTTCCAAGTCAACAAAGGAAATAAGAAGAGGGGATCCTAGTCCTTGAAGAAAGAGGTCATATTTTTCCTTATTTCTTTGGGTTTAAGTTTTTTTATTCTTTTCTTTTCTTACCAATCCTATTCTACCTAGGTATGGTCTTTCACTTTTATTTTTTTTTTCTAACTCTAATTCTTACCATTTAAGGTTGTGATTAGTAGGATTTAATTATAAATTCAAAGAACATCAACCAAAAGTTGATTAGAGGGAAGAGCTAAATTTTGAGGGATTCACATAACTTTTTTTTCTTTTAAGATTTCTAATTCGGGTGATGATATCGATCCAAAGAAACAACAATTCACTATGCAAGCCATGTATGATCAAGTCAAGAGGTGGAATTTGTAATTTTAGTTGATGAAGCACACAATTGTAGAGCAAAATGATATCATAACTGAACTGAGGAGGGAAAATAATCATAGGCCCCAAGTTAGAAGAAATGTACCTCGTGATGATTTTGATGATGATGCAAATAGGGTGGAAAATAGGAGGGGGAAAAGAGCTAGGGTGGAGGATGATAATCTAAGTAGCATAAAGATGAAGATACCAACTTTCAAAATGACAAGAGATCCAGAATTGTGCCTTGAATGCGAGAGAAAAGTAGAAGCTATCTTTGATTGTCATAACTATTCAGAAGGTAAGAATGTTAGGCTTGCGGTTGTTGAGTTTTCTGAGTATGCTGCTATTTGAGGGAAAAATATTTCTAGGGATAGAGAGAAAGATTGAGAACTTTCAATTTCTACATTGGCCGAGATGAAGAGAGTATTGAGGAAGAGGTTTGTGCCATCCCATTTTCAAAGAGATTTGCAATGTCTTCAATCTTTGAAGCAAGGATATATGTTTGTTGATGATTATTTCAAGGCTATGGATATGGCTGTGATCTAAGCTAATTGTAATGAAGATGAAGAGGCTACTCTAGCTAGGTTTCTTAATAGCTTAAACATGGAGATTGAAAATGTCGTAGAAATACAACAATATGTAATCCTAGATGAGTTAATTGATTTAGCGATCAAAGTAGAGAGGCGAAATAAAATGAAGCACTAAGCTAGCTCTTGGAGGAGCCGTCCAACACCTCCACCAAAGAAGATATGACCGAACAACGAGGAGAAAATCATGCCTAAACCTAATGATGATAAAGGTACAGGCATAATAGGAACCAAAAATCAAGGTAGAGTTCCTAATCCTAAATCTTCTCTTCCTACAAGTTCTATTTAATGTTATAAATATAGGGGAAGAGGACATAAGACGTTTGAATGCCCAAATAAGAGAGCTATTCTTATTAGGGATGATGGGGGATTTGAGAGTGAAAAAATTGAAAATGAGGGAGAAGTAGAAGAGGGTGTTGATGGGGATGAAGAAGAAGAGGAAAACATGGCTAATGAGGGCTTGATTGTGTAGTTAAGAGAATCGTGACTATTAATTTGAGAAATTCTCATGAGGAGAAAAGGGAAAATATTTCTCACACTAGATCTGAAATAAAGGGGAAAATTTTGCTCAGTGATTATAGATAGTGGCAATTGTGCTAATGTGATGAGCAATTATTTAGTGAAAAAATTAAGGTTGGAGATGATGAAGCATCCCACTCCTTATATATTGAAATGGTTTAATGATAGTGGTGAGCTTAGAGTTAATATGCAATGCTTGATACTATTCAATGTGAGAAAGTATGCTGATGAAGTTTTTTGTGATGTGATACCCATGCAAGCTTATCATATCTTGGTTGGACGTCCTTGGCAATTTGATAGAATTGTTGTTCATGATGGAATGAGGAATAGATATTCTCTTGAGCTCAAAGGCAAGAATTTTATTTTTGCACCATTAACTCCTTCCCAAGTGTATGAAGATCAAAAGATATTGAGGGAAACAGTGGGGACTAAAAGAGAGGGACAAAAAGATGAGCTTGAGAGAAAAGCAAAAGAAGAAAAAAAAAAAGAAAAAATCATGAGGAGAGAGTGGGCAGCAACGTGAGAGATTAAAAAAAATGGGGAAGAGTGACACAAAAGAGAGCATATTGGTGAGAGGCAAGAGACTAAGCTTGAAAAAGAGTGAGTCTTGTAAAAACCAAAGAGTGTTTGAGAGAAAAAAAAGAGAGTCGGCTTATAAGACTTCTTACTTATAGGGAAATTTTACTTAATAATGAGTTACTAAGTTCTTCTTTGCCTAGTAGTATCTCTAATCTTTTTGTAAGATGTATAAGATGTGTTTTCGGAGGATGTTCCTAAGGGTTTACCACCTTTAAGAGGAATTAAATATCAAATTGATTATGTGCCCGTATCTCAATTTCCAAATAGGCCAGCTTATAGGAGTAATCCCGAAAAGACTAAGGAGCTACAAAGACAAGTAAATGAGCTGCTTGAAAAGGGATTTGTGAGAGAAAATATGAGTCCATGTTCTGTTCTCGTTCTATTGGTGCCAAAGAATGATGGAACTTGGAGGATGTGTGTAGACTGTTGTGCTATTAACAAAATAACGATAAAGTATCGCCATCCTATTCCTCATCCTGATGATATGTTAGATCAATCACATGGCTCTAAAATCTTCTCTAAAATTGATTTAAAGAGTGGCTACCATCAAATTAGAATGAATCCTGGCGATGAATGAAAAACTGCTTTTAAAACTAAGTATGGCCTATATGAGTGGTTAGTGATGCATTTTGGCTTACCTAATACACCAAGTACTTTCATGCTCTTAATGAACCATATTTTTAAAGATTTTAATAGGAGATTTGTTATCACATACTTTGATGTTATTCTGATTTTCTCTAAGACTTTAGAAGAGCATGTCGAACACTTAAACAAGTCTTTAATGTGCTTAGGGAGCAACGTCTATATGCAAGTCTGAAAAAGTGTAATTTTTTATGTTGATAAAGTGGATTTCTTAGGCGTTGTTGTTAGTTATAGAGGTGTTGAGGTTGATGAAGATAAAATCAAGGCAATGAAAGAGTGGCCTACACCTAAGAGCATAACTGAAGTTAGGAGTTTTCATGGATTTGATTACTTTTATAGGATATTTGTAAGAGACTTTAGCATAATTGCAGCACCCTTAGTTGAAATTATTAAAAAAGATAGACCATTTTCTTGGGGAGTAAACAAGTTGGGGCATTTAACTTGCTAAAAGATAAGTTGTGTTCCGCTCCTTTGTTACAATTACCTGATTTTACCAAGTCTTTTGAAATTGAATATGATGCATCTGGTAGAGGTATAGGAGCTGTTCTAATGCAAGACTCTAAACCCATTGCTTACTTTATTGAAAAATTGAATAGAGTTACTTTGAATTATTCAACTTATGATAAGGAGTTATATGTTTTGGTTAGAGCTTTAGCTACATTGAAACACTATTTATGGCCTAAAGAATTTGTAATTAAAACTGATCATGCATCTTTGAGGCATTTAAAGAGTCAAGACAAGCTTAATAGAAGGCATGCTAAATGGGTTTAGTTCATAGAAACTTTTCCTTATATGATTTCCTACAAGCAAGGGAAAGACAATGTGGAAGCTGATGCGCTTTCAAGAAGGTATGCTCTTGCTTCTACTCTAACTTCTAAATTAATTGGGTTTGATCAAATTAAGGGATTGTATACTAAAGATGCCAATTTTGGTGCTGCATTTTTGGAATGTTTAAAGGGACCTTTTGAACGGTTTAATTTGCAAGATGGGTTTCTCTTTAAAGAAAATAAGTTGTATGTGCCTAACTGCTCTTTACGTGAATTATTTGTTAGAGAAGCACATTGTGGGGGACTTATGGGTCACTTTAGAGTACTATAAACATTGGATATACTTGCTGAAAATTTCTTATGGCCTGGCATGAAAAAAGATGTTGAAAAAGTGTGTGCACAATGTCTTGAATGTAAACAAGCTAAATCTAAAGTATTACCACATGGATTGTACACACCTATTCCATCTTCACCTTGGGCTGATATTTCTATGAACTTTGTGTTGGGTTTGCCTATAACAAGGTATGGTAAAGATAATATTTTTATTATGGTAGATAGGTTCTCAAAAATGGCTCGTTTCACTCCATGCTTGAAAACTAATGATGCTTCCCATGTTGCTGATTTATTTGTGAAAGAAGTTGTTAAATTTCATGGTATACCTAGAACTATTGTTAGTGACATGGATGCTAAGTTCTTAAGCCACTTTTAGCATGTTCTTTGTGGGAAATTGGGTACTAAATTGCTGTTTTCTACATCTTGGCATTCCCAAGCTGATGGGCAAACAGAAGTAGTTAATAGGACCTTAGGAAACATGTTAAGGGCTGTTTTGAAAGGTAAGTTAACCTCTTGGGAAGATCACTTGCCTATGGTTGAATTTGCATACAATAGAACAATTCATTCTTCCATGGGTACGTCTCTTTTCGAAATTGTGTATGGATTTGATCCTCTCACTCCCCTTGATCTTTTACCTTTACCTACTAATGAAATTGTTAGTCTTGATGGTAAGAAAAAGGCAGAGATGATGAAAAAGATGCATGAGAAAACTAAGCTTGCAACTGAAAGGAAAAATGAACAAACTGCTCAAAGGAGGAACAAGGGCGGAAAAACAACTTATATTTAAGCCTGGCGACTTAGTTTGGGTGCATATGAGGAAGGAAAGATTTCCTTCTAAAAGAAAGTCAAAATTGAATCCAAGAGGAGATAGACCATTCAAAGTTCTTGAAAGAATTGGGGATAATGCTTATAAGCTTGATCTTCCAGGTGAGTACCAAGTTAGTGCTACTTTTAATATTGCTGATTTATCTTTCTGCATAGATGTCTATGAGGTGTACTTCTTATGCTCATTTGTATATTTGAGTTCAAGTTTGAATCATATCTTTGTGTTTAATGTTGATGAACTTGTACTTGGTGTATGATCTCGTTTTGGACCTTTTAAGCATAGTACTTGTTATGGATACTTATTTGGGCTTGCGTCTGGTTATGATTCTGGTTAAGCAATTAATGAACATATTTCTTCGTGGCTTTGTGGTGGATACAGATGGAATATAGCTCTACTTTCCTAGGCTCTGTGAGATGGTACACACAAGATTATACCTCTACTCCTTGGACTCCGTGAGATAGCATGGTATACTTCTACGCCCCTAGGTTCTGTGATTCATGGTTAACTTACGTATGATGTTGGTGGTGTATTATCATATGAACGGGGTTTCCAAAAGTTAACTTGTTTCATTGAATTTTTTATCCTTTCTTGTTTCTTGAATTTGGACAGTTTCTTCCCCCTCCCTATATTGAGTACTCAATTAATATCCTGCTTGTTCTCTTTCTTATTGTTTAGGCATTATTGTTTCCGTAGATTCCTCACCTGATACTAGCGAGGTAGGTGGTTGATCGTGTGGCAGACTTAAAGTGATTCATCAGTGGGCCAGCTAGCTAGTTCTTGGTGGCGAGCATGTCTTGTTAAGTTGTATGCATTTAGGTTCCTTTCTTTAGATTTGGGAGAATCGTATAAACTCTTATTATTATTATTATTATTATTATTAGTTGATCATGACCTATGGAAGGGGACATCAATCTACTAGCTTAGTTGTATTTTGCGTTTCCCTTATATTTACGGAGGCCTGCGCTAAGTATTTAAGTTAGAGCTTTTTGTTCCTTCTTTTCATTTTATGTATCATAGTTCTAATCAATACGGAGTTTAAAAAATAAATGAAGACTTTTGCAACTTGTGAACTAGAATAAGCCATAAATATTTGTGTGGTTATAAATCATTAGGATAAAGTGATTATTTTAAAGTTAAATCATTTTTTTTAATGGATTAATAAGGATTCTTGCCACATAAACTAGAATGGTGGGAGTATTACTTATTGTTGATGTTTGATTCAATGTTTTGAAAAGATAGTGAGTGGGTGTTGGTTTGCCCATTACAGCTTTGTAAACTAGGTCGTGATTGTTGTGCCATTGAAACTATAATATGTGATAAAAATGAACACAAGAATGATATGTCTCATTCAGATTTCTTTTAGACGAAGTAAGAATAAAAGAATTTGCAAGTGGAGAGTGGTGGAATAATGCTATGCAACTAAAAATAAGCTTTGGTTCTTCCATAACTTGCATTACACATATATTCCACGAAACAGTAGAGCTCAACTAAGAAAAGAGTAACAGAATAGATAAAAAGATGAAGGTATTCGTTTTTCACTAGTCTCCCATTGTTAAAATGGAGACGTGATGCTTATCTATTCGATTAGACCCTTTCTTATTTCTTTTTAATAGTATAATGGAACAGATAAACTGAAGGGGACCAACCCTGCATGAAAAATTATTCTCATATTCTAGAATTTGAAATCAGAAACGCACCTTGATGCATCAAAAATAATTATTGCATCACTCTCATGAAGATAAAAGATAAACTGAAGGGGCCCTGGACTTGAGACCTTACTTCCTCACCACCATCTTTTCATGTTTATTGAAACCTCTTTATTGCATCACTCTCATGAAGATAAAAGAAGAGATCAAGTTTCTTAAAAGGTAAAATAATTATTTCCTTATGTGGGTCGTCATTGGAAAATCCATATGCTATGTGTTGTCATAAAGCAGTTGTATACATTCATAAAGTATCAAATACTTACAACAGGCAAAGATTAAAAAGCAAAAGACAATAAAAGGAAAGAAAAGATAAAGAGAACCTATAGATTACTGCTACTTTTTGTTAGAAAAAACAAAGAGGCTGGTTCTCTTAGACCTTACAGTTAGCTAAACCAATCAAAATTCCTATAATCACAAATTAGATATGTCCTTTGGCTTAGGGACATTCTCTGTGTCCTTGTTCTTATTATTTGTCAAGTTGCAACAATCGTATCTGCAAGGTTCTGCCTCAATTAACAGTTGAACAACTTCATTCATGGTTGGACGATAGGCTGGTGCACTATATGTGCAACTTATGGCAATTCGGAGCACCTTAATCATCTCTTCCTTGAATGATGCTGAGACATTTTTGTCTAAGACCTCAAATGCTCCTTCCTTTGTCTCAACATTCTTTGACACCCAATAAACAATGTTCTTGTTCTCTCCAAATTCTGGCTCTACCGGCTTCTTCCCGGTGATCAGTTCCATTAAAACAACTCCAAAACTATAGACATCACACTTGGTCGTTGGCTTAGAAGAATATGCATATTCTGTTAAACACATCAGACACCGAAAAAAGAGAAAATCATAAGCTGATGTATTTGAATACTGTATGTAAATTCACAAGACTTTCCAGTTAAAAAACATGAGTAATGACTTACTAAATTCAATTTCTATATGATAGAAGACAATATTCTACGCGAAACCATACTGAAGCATAGTTCTAACAAAACTGAGTTTATAAATGAAGCAGTTGTCTTGGTTCTATTTCTCTCTGTATCTAATAAACTGATTTGTGTTTAAATAAGCACATGAGATTAATTTGCACTAAACAACCGTGATTAAGAAAAAATAAACACAAGAGTTTCTCCAACATAGTAGAAAATGAATCAATATATCTGAATTGAGGAAATTACCTGGAGCTAAGTAACCATATGTGCCTGCGATAACTGTGGTAGTGCAATCCTTCCCTCCTCTGGCTTGCAAAACTTTTGCTATTCCAAAATCGGCAACCTTTGGCTGGTAATCAACGTCGAGGAGGATGTTGGTGGATTTGATGTCTCTATGAATGATTGGTGGCAAAATATCATGGTGCAGGTAAGCCAAACCTTGAGCTATCCCCAGTGCAATCTGATGACGAGTAGGCCAATCCAAAAGGATTTTTCCTCCATGAAGAGCATCTCCAAGGTTCCCATTTGGCATGTACTCATAAACTAACAAACTACAATCCAAACTAGAGTAATAACAGTATAATTTCACTATGTTGTTGTGCCTTATGTTTCCGAGAGTTTCAACCTCTGTTTTCAGTTCCTTGTCCAAACCAGCTAGTTCATTCTCTAAACCAGAATTCTTGTGTTTGTGACTCCACAGCTTCTTGGCTGCAACGACTCCCCCGTTACTTAAGTCAATCTTATAGACAGCTCCAGACCCTCCATATCCAACAATGTTTTTCTCAGTCATGGCTTCAAAAATTTCACGCTCATCAAAACATAGAAGCTGGAAACTCTTGACATCATAGGTGAAAAATGATGATGACAAGGCATCCTCATGTTCCATCACCGCCCTTTTGTTACCAAACCATCGCTTGAGAAACAACACAAATCCAAGGATTACAATTCCTACTGATATCCCAATTACCCACATAAGGTTTGTTGTTCTCTTCCGGTCAAAACTTTGTGGACATGGAGGAAAATCTTTGCCAGAAGAACTCAGAAAAGAGGGAAGGCAGAGTCCTGGATTGCCTGAAAAACTTTCCAGGATACCTCCCTTTATAAGTAAGGGAGGTATAGGACCAGTAAGCAAATTGTTTGAGAAGTTCATGGAATTTGGTAGCAGTTCACCAAGGCTTTCAGGGATCCTCCCCATCAAAAAATTATTTGATAGGTCAAGATAACTGAGAGAGTTAAGAGAAGAAAGAGTCTCGGGAATGGAAGAATTGAATTTGTTACCTTGTAAGATCAACAAATTGAGTCTTTTGAGGTTACCAATTTCTGAAGGAAGTGGTCCAGACAAGAGGTTATTGCTGAGATCAATCTTCACTAGATTGGTACTTTTTGAAATTTCTAGAGGAAGTGTGCCAGAAAGCCTGTTACTCTGCATAAACAACTCAGATAAGTTCTTAGCACTTCCAATTGTTGTGGGTATTGGACCTGTTAAATGGTTATAGCTCACGTCAATAATTGAAGCATGCGGAAGAGCAAGAAGGTTTTCTGGTATTCTACCATCTAAATGGTTGTAGCTGACTCGAAAGCGGATGAGTGTCTCACATGCTGCATAGCTTTCTGGTACTTCTCCAGTGAACATATTTTGGAGTAAAAGAATATACATCAATTTACCTCCATCACATAGCTGAGATGGCAGTTTTCCAGTTAATTCATTTTCTGACAAGTCCAATGCTAGCAGAGCTGATGAAACGCCAAAATTTTGTGGGATTTCCCCTGTCAGATAATTATCATAAAGTGACAGGATGGTTAGGGTGGTTGAGTTTGCAAGGGAGGCTGGAAAATCTCCTGAAAGAGTATTGTTATATAACTGCAACACTTTCAACTTTGGTAGGCGGCATATAGATTCTGGAACTTTTCCTGTCAATCTGTTGACTGACATGTCCAAATCTACTAGTTCGGTCAGATTTCCAAACTCCTCAGGTATTTCACCCTCAAGTTGGTTGTAGTAAAGTTCAAGCATTTTCAACTTCTTCAGCTGGCCCAGTTCTCTTGGTATCCGACCAGTTAAGTGATTCTCGCTCAATTCAAGATCTACAAGAGATGTCATATTGCCTATTGATGCAGGAATTGTTCCTTGTAACTTGCAAGTTGTCAAGATCATCCACCGAAGTTTAGTCAACCTTGAAATGTCTTCTGGCAGTTTCCATGGGTTAAAATCGCGATTTTCATTGAAGTCCAGCAACTCTAGATTGGTGAGGTTTATAATTGACAAAGGGAATTCACCTGTGAAGTGGTTATATGAAAGGTTTAGTGACCTCAAAGTTTGCAAAGGTGACAAGTCTGGCAGTGGTCCTGTAAGTGATGTAGAAACCATATTCAGCTCTTCCAAGAGAGAACAATTAGTGATGCTGCTAGGAAAGGCACCCCGGAAGTTGTTATGACCAACACGAAGAATTCGCAACCTTGGCATAAAAGAGCACACATCATCAGGAAATATCCCAGATAGTGACAGTCCAGAAAGATCAATCTTGGTTACATACCCTTGATAATCACAACCAATTCCACTATAGTTGCAAATTGGTTGTCCACCCAAATCTGCCAAGGAATTCCCTATGACAGACTTCTTCAAGAGAGCAAAGAACTGAGACTGATCATCAATAGCCCCTTGATAAGAGCTGGTAAGGGTGAGGAAGTAAACAAGAAGGATGATGACTTTTTGAGGAGCCATTAGAAACAATTTCCGAGTGAGTTATATTTTGTCGTCAAAGAGAAGGCGGGTGAGATGGTTGGCTTTGTTATTGCAGACAAGATGGAAAGGAAGAGAAGAAATATATAATTGTGAAAATAGCTGGGATCATTGGAACAATAGTAAGAGGCCAGATGATGAAATAGGATGTGTGTGTGCTGATATTTGGAGATCGAAGCTTTATGTTATACCCCCACTACCACTCTAAGAGAATAAGATCGATATAAAGCCTTTATGCTCAAGAGTTGTCTGCATAAACAGCATCTGATCTTTGTTTTTTGCATGCTTTGTTGATCTAAGACCTATCAAGATGAATCAGAACTTTTGAACACTAATCTCAATGGTGCATGATTTATATTCGTGCCTAAAAGGTACTACTATTAGATTAAAGATGGTGACTAGTACTCTTTCCGTTTCAGTTTATATATATGACATTTTTTTATTCGATCCCGATACACTTTTAAAATTGAAAATAATTAGCTTTTCACTTTACCTTTTACTCTTAACTAATGAGAAACTATTATAACTATACAAATGTTATGACATGTTTAAGGGTACAAGTTTTAAAAATTTTGTTCCAAACAAATAGCAGACATGTTTTAGACTATAAATTCAAAAGTTAACATTTCTTATTTAAACTTCATATTGATTCAAACTATATCATATAAATTTAAATGGAGGGAGTATAATTTTGGGTTAGTATGATATTTATCTCGTGGCCTTCCATCTAAGCATACTATAAATCTCAAATACACTATTTTTATGCAAATGCTGCATGTTTTTCATATTTCCTAAATGATCAGACAAGGGCCCATTGCTCATATAATGCATATAATATTGCTTACTAAGCATCAACTTTCCTAACTTATCGTATTGTGGTGGGGGAGGAGGGGGAGACTGGTGGCTTTGTTTCTTATCTACAACTCTTTTGCTAGTGGTATCTTAGAAATTTAGCCTACGAGACAAAAAAGCCACTGACCAAAACACTATGTTAGTAATGATCTTTTGTATTATCATCTAAATATCTATGCAAAAACGTTCTCCTAATAAAAGTGGAAGTATCTTTTAAAGTTGTTTTACTATGAACATATTGGATTTATAATAAAAAAGTCCACCCATAAAGGGATGCTCTTAAAGTCTATTCAGGTAAAAAGATAAATTACCTGATAGAGTTCTATAAGAGGACAACTACTGTTTTATACAGTTATAAATACAGTAAAAGACTCAGATAAAGAAAGGTACTTTTCCTACTGCTCTTTCTACTTCTCTCTCAAATAACTAGTGTTTAGACTATGGATAAACGGGTTGCTCCGTCACTGTGACAACCACCGACGACCAGTAATTCCAGCCACGGTTCAAAGATCATATCGTTTCTGCTTATAAGGAGAACAAGTAAGTTCTCGAATTTATAATGTTTGATTAATCTATTTAGTATAGATTTATGTATATGCATACATGAATCCTTCATTGGTATCAGAGCTCATAGGCTGATTTTTTGGTCTGAATAATTATTAAGTTTTTTTTTCTTCGTAAATACAAAACTACATGTATTTTTTTTTTTTGTTTTGATGATTTCTGCGCCTTTGGGATAGTTAAACGAAGCAATCCTGTTTTGGTATTGATAAGTTCATACAGTATGATCTGATTATGGCAATTCAAAGTGTGTAACAACTCTTTGATAAATATAAAAAAAAGACATAATTCCAAATCTGAATCTACAATGGATTCTCACAACCAAAAAGAAAGAAGCCTTCAATAGCGGCGTCAACAGTCAGTAAAGAGGAGGAGAAATTTAAGTTACACTTCTACTCCCATAATTGTTTGTTTTGAAATCAGTTTTCACTATTAAAAGGGAGAAATAACACTGATTTGAATCAGTCTCTCGGATCAGTTTTTTTTATCGAAATCAGTTTCGACTCCCAACCATTAAACATCACCGGAATAAAAATCAAAAGGATTTAGTGAAAAGCTGCAGTAAGCCGTAGAGCACAAAAACAAAACAAAAAAAATTGTTTTTGCTAGATGCAATTAGGCATAAGCAGTAAATTATGCGAAAACAAGTTTTTTTTCATCAAGATCTCTTCCTAAATTAGAAGATTGAAAGCCTGAGTTTTGTGCTCCATTGTTGACGGCTGCATAAAGAGGAAGAAGAAAGAGCTTAGGGTTTCTTTCCCTCTCCTGAAATTAATTAATATTTAAAAAAAAAATATCTAGAACTTGCGCCTCATTTTTTTGGCAATGATGGGCAGATTTGCAAAATAATTGAGCTAGAGGCCCAAGTTAGCAGATTTTGGGCTATAGTCTATTTCAGAACTAGAATCGAATATTGGTCTAATAGCCTACTAAATCCAATAAATAAGATTCTGTTTTTTTTTTAAATATATTTTTTAAGAACACGAGAATTAGTCAAATGGACTTAATTTTCAAAATATAAATTTAGTATTTATTTATATTTTTTTTAAAAAGTCTATATATGTTTAATTATTCCAATTGTATCAAAAATGTTAATTAGTTTAACATTAATATATGTTAATTTGTTTAACATACTAGAAATATTAATTGATTTAATATTATATCTATTTGTTAATTAGTTTAACAAACCTAAAATGTTAATTAGTTTAACATTGGTCTTATTAAGTTAATTAGTTTTCCAATTATATAAATGTTAATTAGTTTAAAATTTAATTTCTTTTATTTAATATGTTAAATAAATTTATAATTAAATTTAAGTTCATTTATCAACTTAGATCTATAAGGGATTATAATATCATGAAAATAAAATATTATTTTAAACATGATTAGACATTAAGCTAAGTAGTTGACTAGGTTAATTTACATGTGTTTAATTTTTGGACGATGACTGGGAACATAGTGAACTTTTGACTCCATTATTAATATATGAGTTTATTAACTTAATCAACTTTAGTGCTTATTGTCCGAATATGTATGTTGAACATAGTACTTGCATTTATAAATTCCTTCTTTAGATCCTCACTATATTTTTTTTTAATTTTGTTAAAAGAATGTCTATTGCTGCTATGAACATTGTTGCTGAGCTCAACAAAGGGTTGAAATTCAATGGTGACAATGATGAGTCTTGGAGCTTAAAAGTTCAATATGTGCTTGAAGAGCAAGAGGCTCTGGAGGCAATTAACATCGTCATGGATGAGCCTGAGGAAGGCACCACGACTCAGCATAGGCGTGACCGTGCGGCTTATGTCACTTGGAAAAAGAAAGACTTCTTGGCTCGCAATACATTGCTGAGCACCTTAGATGATGATATCTTAAGGGAATTTTAAGGATCGCCAAAGAGCTATGGGTCTTTGAGTTGCTTTGAAGAATAGGTTTGGTACCTGTTCTATTGAAAGGCTACGATCCTTAACAATCAAGTTTGACTCATACAAGAAGCGCCCAGAACATTCAGTGAGAACTCATCTGAGGCTTATGACAAATATGATTGGGGAGTTATAAGATGCTGGTCATGTGTTGACCGATGAGCAACAAGTTCAAGCTATCATACGGTCCTTACCTAATTCTTGGGATCATATAAAGATGCATTTGACCCACAATCAGCTAATCAAGACTCTGGAAGATGTCCGGAGATCTCTTGAGCTTGAAGAGGATCGACTTGAGGCTGCTAAGCCAACAGCTGAGTTGCATATGGCAACATCCTCTAAGGCCAAAGATGGCTCAAAGAAAAAGAATTGGGTTAAGAAAAGAGGACCAACTCAGTCTCAGCCTGCTAAAAGAGCAAGGGCTGAACAACAAGGCAATAACAAACGTCCCAAATGTGTCAATGTTGCAAAGGTGAAATACTTTAACTGTGACAAAAAGGGTCACTATGCTAAGGATTGCTCTGAGCCTCCTAGAAAGGTATTTCATAAAACTCAAACTAGTGAACTTTGTGACACGACCCGAAATCCGGTTAGGCCGTGCGGGCACCCGACATCATCCCCTAGACCCGTCGGGCGAACCCTTACCAATTAAATTAGGAAGATAGATATAATAGTTCATAAATAAGGACAAGACTTAAAAAAACACACAGACATATTGACACTTCTAAGCTGTAAGAAAGGAAATTACAGCTAACTACCCAACATACTAAGTTTAGGGCTATCCAGACTAGACATCTAAGAGTACAAAAGAAGACAGATACCTCCTGAAGGGAGCAAAATGCAACTGAAATAATAACCAATAAATTGGTGGCCATCCGGAATAAAAGCTGGCTCACCTGACAGCTGAAGTCGTCTTCGCTCCTTTACAACGTGGCGAACTCAATCCTGGAGCGAACCTGCCGAGACGAAATAGATAGATAAGAAACAAACAACAAACAAGGGTGAGTCAAAAGGACTCAATAAGTGGGGCAGACTAACCACCTCAAAGAATAGGATAGCTAGCCAGGGAGGAGAAACAGATAAACAAAATTCCTCTTATTTAAATTATAAAAAGCATAGCCAGATAATAACCGGAAACACGTATGAAACCATAAGCTCAACCAGGAATATGAGCCAGAAACATGTTAACAAATAAGCAATGCACATATAAGCAGAACAGTAGTCATGTACCGCAAGTTTACATAATGGTATGAATTGAGATGCAATAAAATGAAGTGAGATGAAATGAAATGAAATGAAATATGATGCAAAGGGTCACATGTGCCCGCCATCCCATCTCGAAGCGGAATACTCCTGCATTCGAGGGGAATCCAATCTGATAATCAACTGGAGCGGAATACTCCTGCTCCTGGGGCGGAATACTCTTGCACCCGATATAATATAAACCAGAGGTGGAATACCCCTGCACTCTCTTGGGGCGGAATACTCCTGCCCTCAATATGATACACTGGAGCGGAATACTCCTGCTCCTGGGGCGGAATACTCCTGCCCTCAATATGATACACTGGAGCGGAATACTCCTGCTCCTGGGGCGGAATACTCCTGCACCCAATATGATATGCAATGTAATGCATATGAATGACACATAATGCATATGAATGCAATGTGATGCAATAATAACCCTTCACCGGCGCGGGACTCTCATCGACAGCCGGGAAGTAGATGCCAACTCACAGCCAAAGTACAATACTCAGATTCTCAATGCAATACCAATAATAGGACATAACATATAATATAGAATATAAATCCAAAGCTAAGGCGTAATGAGTACGCCTATCGGCAGCTACACACGTAAGGAACACGTGGTAGAAAATCCACGAGGCCAGGTGCCTCCAAAGAAATGGATATAAACACTTACCTTGTTACAGAGTTAGCACCGCCACTCAATAACCGCTTTGTCCTTTGGTTTCATTTCCAAACGATCTCACTCTATTCAATAAGCAGAAAAATATATCAAATTAGGCTAAAGCTTCATTCCTTACGTCTTAGGGTAATCCGGTTAGGAACCTGATACCCTATTCGCATACGCAATACGCAGGCCAGGCCTATATACAGGGTTTATGGTCACATAACCAAACCCTAAATAAATTACATTTATAAGTTGCCCATAACTCACTGAGTACAAATATATAATCAATTTAGTTATCGGGGTCCATTTGACCCATTAATTATTAATTGAACTTATTAAAACGATGTATAATATTTCAAGTTTACCGTTAAAATATATTCAAACACACGTAATAAACTTAAATAATATATTAGGATCATTACCTGAATGTTTCAGGGTGAAAATTCTACTTTTTTTCCGGTCCCTTTTCTCATTTTCTGGCATTTTTTTCTTATTTTTCCTGTTAAAATTTCACGCCTCAGTTTCTGTTCATATTCTCTGTTTCTGGAAATTTAAGCTTGTAATTGAGCTTATATAAGCTCACTCAGCCGCCATCAACTTTTGGCTTCTTTTTCTTTTTTTGTCCTTTTCCTCTTTTTTTTTCTTTTCGCGACGAATATTAAAACGGAACTCTACAAAATTCGAAATGATCCCAACTTTTGCATACAAGTTTTACAAAATATATATAACATACTCGCGAAGACGGATCTCAAATCAGACTCTCGAAACTCAAGATGCGAATATAAATGAAAAGAAGTCAAATTATTTAACTTTCGGCATTTTAGCGGAAACTAGCCGAACAACATCGAAATTCACTTTCAAAAGTTCATAAAAGTCACAAATAATCATACGAACCTAACGGCACTTTCGGATTTCGAATCGGAGCTCATTCGCCCAATACCGAGCTCAAAAATCTCTTTTTAATATTTATCGCCAATAAAAACTGAAACCTTCTTCCGATGCCTACCAAACGAGGTCTGATTTAGCTCAAATTTTACAGACAGGTCCTAATGGACATTACGAATATTTTAAAATTATCGGCACGCCAATCAGAGTCCTAACTTCCGAAACGACTGACCGAGGTCGTTTCATTCTCCTCCACTTAAACTCTCGTTCGTCCTCGAACGAGCCTAAGTCTAAAGAGAAATTCGCACGGATAACAAGAAAACTTGCCCGACCTTTATGAGCTACTTTACGGGCATTATTTTCTGATTACAGGATCAGAATTATAACACGCATATCGTACTTTTGAAATAAATTATATCTGGATAATATGATAACATCATTGCCCAACTTATTCGGACTAAATTGACCCTTCCTCGATCACGAGAGGAGATTTTTACTTTTTCGAAACAAAGATACATAAAACCTTAAATGGGTTAACACGATTCAGTCGATAATCACCTCTTCGATATACCTTTCAATATAGAACAAGTCGATGAAACAAAGAATTAGCTTACGCTTCAGCAACGCCTTAGAGATTTAATATTACGATTCGGTATTTTGGAGGAAGACTCCTCCACTTAAAGCACAAACTCATGCAGCTATTTGAATAGGAATAATCATCCCCGCACAACCTGCTGGACTAAAGAAGATTTAGCTAAAAGCTGAACGTAGGCAGACCCAAGCTACCAACTACCCTTTCGAGTTGCCAAACAGCTGCAACTCTCAAGTTCACAACTCCATACCTTTGCCGTAAACACCACCGCCTGATGGATGGTACTTCTATATAAAAATTTCGGCAGAGTTTCCCCTGAAACTGGATGATCCGCAAAAACAGAACCAGCACTATACTATACATGGGAATGGATACCCGGATAAACTGATAACATAAACATGTTAAACGGATAACAAGATGAGACAACTAGACCAAAACAATAATATGCTTCCAAAACAATAATATGCTTACCCGGCCACAATAACACGTACTCTGGCTCAACACAGGGAACGTCACAAGCGGCTACCAATCGCCCAAGCTCACTAGTGCCGGACGAAGAAGAAATGGAAATGGATCGAGGATAGAAATAATTAGAACTTCAGGAAGCTCATCTTCTTATTGCTTGGCTACCAGAGCTAGACTACTTCCGAGTTAAGTTAGCCAAAGAATCGCAATCGAAGAAATAAATATCAAATGAGCTTTATGGAACAACATCCATGCTAATTTAATCTCCCAATAATAAGGAAACTCCGACAATTTACCAGAAAACCCTTTTATACCGAGAAAAACTTGTAGATAACATGACTCTACTAGCGTTTCGAACCAAGAGGAGACACATAGATCGAGTATTACTTACTAACCACTTTACACCGGAAGAAACAATGACACTTTCTGATGGTGACGAATAAAAATCTCATCATCCTACCGACACTGAGTTCCAAAGAGAGGTAGACTGACTTGACATTATGACGGAATGAGGCACAACAAAATGCCAAGCAAACAATACTGACACCCACTCCCCAATCTCTCATATTTAAATCACATAAACTAGTAGGGTCTCACAAATTCCCTGAATAAATCATACTAGAAGCTCACCCCTCTACCACAACCGATTCTTAATTACGACAATATCCAAGGAAACCGTCGAAACATGATAAGACACACCATTTCCAGATCGATCGGAAAGATAAATCTTACTTACAGATAAGGGAAGAAGAAACACATGAGTCTACTACATCGGATGCCTCAACATCCTGCCAGACTAGCAGTTCATAGAACTGCCTCTGCAGCTGAGTCGAGCCACTACCTTGATAATTACTTCTAGAAGAACCACTACTACCACGCTCTCAACCTCTACTGAATGGTGGCATTTCTTTTGCTGATTGAGATCTAAATGAAATCCCTGCGACTGGGTAGGTGCCTGAGGGCAAGAAGAAGGACAACTGCCTACTTGCCGGAGTAAAGGAAAACTCCTCAAAGGATAACCAGACTCACGACAATGATAACACCTTTTCGCTGAAAATAGAAGCTGGACCAATTGTTGATAGCTATAAAGAGAAAAACTGGGTCTGATATTGACGAACTACTGGCGCACACTAAGAATCACGTGACACAAGCTGAGATAACCTGGAAGGTGACATCCCAAAATAACCAGAACTCTTACCTCCAAATGAGGTACCATGGTTGCCCACCAGGGCCGTGGGATCTCTTACTTTCCTGCTCTAACTTATGGTATGCTTCGAACCTTCGGGCAATATTAACAACAACATCAAATGAAATCCAGACCTCAATTTCTCGAGCCATCTGGGATTTCAAGGAAAAATAAAGGTCATCAATAAATCTTAGAATCTCTCGAAAGGCTCATGAACTAGTTCTAATGCATATCCAGCCATTCTATAGAATTCAATCTCATATTCTGAAACACCAACAGGCTAACTGACAGGCTACCCTATCCAATCCACTCAAACTGGAAACACTTTTCATTTCGCTCGCTACTCGAAAGGAACTTTCCACGAATCTAGAAGAAAAACTGAACCAAGTTAGCTAATAAGAGAGCGGCCCACCAATTCAAGGCTGGACCCTGGAACTGGAAAGAAGAATAATCAAAACCATACCGCTCGATATGATCAAGAGCTTGAAGGATACGCTGGCATTATTTTATTTTAAAAAAACCACGAGGTTTATCTGATGCATTTCTTAAGAATATCGGAAGGTTCAACCGCGTAAAATAATGCAACCTCTTTAGGCACTCGGACCGAACTGATACCTCGGCTAGCTAACTAGCCAGAACAACTAGAGGCACAACACATGCTGCCTCCGAAACATACTTTATTGCGGCAACATTAAGAATTGGAATAGGAGCTCCCTGAGATCGAACGTCTCCATTTGCAGCAACCTGATAGGCTGCCTAGCGAATAATAGGTTCTTGCGGTATCTGTGTCGCCAAGATTCTCGTAAAGCATCGTAAAGAGCCAAGGGGACTACAAGGCCCTGCTCCCTTGCCCATCGCGAGCTCGTACAGCTGGGACCTCCGTAACTAGATCGCCAGCACGATCAAAAACTCTCGGGGCTTCGTCAGTGCTAACCCCAGGCTAGACTACTTCGTCTTGAACTCATACCGTTTTCTGATTTATCGCACGAGGGTTCACAATTATCACGAAGGAATTAACAAATTAATGAAAATACTTTTGAATCCTAGACCGACGCACGATCAGAAAAGAAGGAAGTGAAACTTCCTAAATGCCATCATAGCCTCTCGTAGATAAGTACGGACGTCTACGTACCCATCAGCGAGACTCTACTAGACACTGTCTTAATCTGTATAGACTCTAAATCGGGCTCTGATACCAACTGACACGACCTGAAATCCGGTTAGGCCGTGCGGGCACCCGACATCCTCCCCTAGACCCGTCGGGCGAACCCTTACCAATTAAATTAGGAAGATAAATATAATAGTTCATAAATAAGGACAAGACTTAAAAAAAACACACAGACATATTGACACTTCTAAGCTGTACGAAAGGAAATTACAACTAACTATCCAACATACTAAGTTTAGGGCTATCCAGACTAGACATCTAAGAGTACAAAAGAAGACAGATACCTCCTGAAGGGAGCAAAATGCAACTGAAATAATAACCAATAAATTGGTGGCCATCCGGAATAAAAGCTGGCTCACCTGACAGCTGAAGTCGTCTTCGCTCCTTTACAACGTGGCGAACTCAATCCTGGAGCGAACCTGCCGAGCCGAAATAGATAGACAAGAAACAAACAAGAAACAAGGGTGAGTCAAAAGGACTCAATAAGTGGGGCAGACTAACCACCTCAAAGAATAGGATAGCTAGCCAGGGAGGAGAAACAGATAAACAAAATTCCTCTTATTTAAATTATAAAAAGGCATAGCCAGATAATAACCGGAAACACGTATGAAACCATAAGCTCAACCAGGAATATGAGCCAGAAACATGTTAACAAATAAGCAATGCACATATAAGCAGAACAGTAGTCATGTACCGCAAGTCTACATAATGGTATGAATTGAGATGCAATAAAATGAAGTGAGATGAAATGAAATGAAATGAAATATGATGCAAAGGGTCACATGTGCCCGCCATCCCATCTCGAAGCGGAATACTCCTGCATTCGAGGGGAATCCAATCTGATAATCAACTGGAGCGGAATACTCCTGCTCCTGGGGCGGAATACTCCTGCACCCGATATAATATAAACCAGAGGCGGAATACCCCTGCACTCTCTTGGGGCGGAATACTCCTGCCCTCAATATGATACACTGGAGCAGAATACTCCTGCTCCTGGGGCGGAATACTCCTGCCCTCAATATGATACACTGGAGCGGAATACTCCTGCTCCTGGGGCGGAATACTCTTGCACCCAATATGATATGCAATGTAATGCATATGAATGACACATAATGCATATGAATGCAATGTGATGCAATAATAACCCTTCACCGGCGCGGGACTCTCATCGACAGCCGGGAAGTAGATGCCAACTCACAGCCAAAGTACAATACTCAGATTCTCAATGCAATACCAATAATAGGACATAACATATAATATAGAATATAAATCCAAAGCTAAGGCGTAATGAGTACGCCTATCGGCAGCTACACATGTAAGGAACACGTGGTAGAAAATCCACGAGGCCAGGTGCCTCCAAAGAAATGGATATAAACACTTACCTTGTTACAGAGTTAGCACCGCCACTCAATAACCGCTTTGTCCTTTGGTTTCATTTCCAAACGATCCCACTCTATTCAATAAGCAGAAAAATATATCAAATTAGGCTAAAGCTTCATTCCTTACGTCTTAGGGTAATCCGGTTAGGAACCTGATACCCTATTCGCATACGCAATACGCAGGCCAGGCCTATATACAGGGTTTATGGTCACATAACCAAACCCTAAATAAATTATATTTATAAGTTGCCCATAACTCACTGAGTACAAATATATAATCAATTTCGTTATCGGGGTCCATTTGACCCATTAACTATTAATTGAACTTATTAAAACGATGTATAATATTTCAAGTTTACCGTTAAAATATATTCAAACACACGTAATAAACTCAAATAGTATATTAGGATCATTACCTGAATGTTTCAGGGAGAAAATTCTACTTTTTTTCTGGCCCCTTTTCTCATTTTCTGGCTTTTTTTTCTTATTTTTCCTGTTAAAATTTCACGCCTCACTTTCTGTTCATATTCTCTGTTTCTGGAAATTTAAGCTTGTAATTGAGCTTATATAAGCTCACTCAGCCGCCATCAACTTTTGGCTTCTTTTTCTTTTTTTGTCCTTTTCCTCTTTTTTTTTTCTTTTCGCGACGAAAATTAAAACGGAACTCTACAAAATTCAAAATGATCCCAACTTTTGCATACAAGTTATACAAAATATATGTAACATACTCGCGAAGACGGATCTCAAATCGGACTCTCGAAACTCAAGATGCGAATTTAAATGAAAAGAAGTCAAATTATTTAACTTTCGGCATTTTAGCGGAAACTAGCCGAACAACATCGAAATTCACTTTCGAAAGTTCATAAAAGTCACAAATAATCATAAGAACCTAACGGCGCTTTCGGATTTCGAATCGGAGCTCATTCGCCCAAAACCGAGCTCAAAAATCTCTTTTTAATATTTATCGCCAATAAAAACTGAAACCTTCTTCCGATGCCTACCAAACGAGGTCTGATTTAGCTCAAATTTTACAGACAGGTCCTAATGGACATTACGAATATTTTAAAATTATCGGCACGCCAATCGGAGTCCTAACTTCCGAAACGACTGACCGAGGTCGTTTCACTTTGTGTTTCTAGTTCAGTGTTTTTGACTGAATCTAAATCTTTGTGGATTGTAGACTCGGGAGCAACAGACCACATAACGAGGGAATACAATTCTTTTGTGGAGTTTTTGCGTATTTCACGTGGAACAAAGTGGATTTATGTGGGCAACAACAATAAGGTTGCTGTTGAAGGGATCGGTACATGCAAGTTAGTCTTGCATGGTGGTCGACACCTACTACTACATGATGTCCTCTATGCTCCAAGAATTCGTCAGAATATTATTTCTGTTATTGTTTTGCTTAGGCTTGGATTTAGCTTATTTTTCCATAAAAATTCTGTCAAATTGACTTTAGGTTCAACTTTATTTGGTTTTGGTCATGTGACCAGAGGTTTTATTATTATGAATTTGGATTATGATTCATTTAATAATAATGCTAGTTTTTCTATGTTTGCTTCCTCACATAAATATGATAGTGATGTAAACATATGGCATGGTAGACTTGGTCATATTGGCCAACAAAGAATGCAAAGGTTAGCAAAATAAGGTTTGCTTACTGGCATTGAACATGTGGAATTGTCCACTTGTGAAAGTTGTGTAGAGGAAAATCTGCAAGAAAACCCTTCGGTAAAGCGACTAGAGCTGAATATCCCTTGCAATTAGTCCATTCGGACATCTGTGGGTCTATGAATGTCAGGGCTAGGCATGGAGCGTACTATTTCATCACATTTATAGATGACTACACTCGTTTTGGCTATGTCTATTTAATTTCCCACAAATCATAACCTATGAGTTGTTTCAAATGCTATATGAGCTTAGTGGAAAATCAGTTAGAAAATAAGATAAAAGTTCTTCGAACTGACCGAGGTCGAGAGTACTTGTCAACCCAATTTAATGAATTATGTGATGAAAAGGGAATTGGTCATCAGTTGATTATCCAAAATACTCCACAACAAATGGTGTTGCGGAGAAAAGAAACAGAACGCTTCTAGAAATTGTTAGGTCAATGATGTCACAAGCTAACCTCCGAATTAGTTATTGAGGTGATGCATTGCTTACTGCTACCTATGTACTTAACCGAGTACCTACAAAGTCAGTTGCAACCACTCCATATGAGTTATGGACTGGAAGAGCATCCAACCTAAGTGTATTAAGACCTTAGGGTTACGCTGCCTATACACATAATTCTTCTCACAAACATGGCAAACTAGGCCCGAGAGAAAAGAAAAGTATCTTTATAAGATACTCAGAAACCTCTAAGGGTTATGTGTTTATAGGTCAGCAAGACAGTGGGAGCGTAACTGAGTTTGAATCACGAGATGTCACATTCTAAGAGGATGAGTTTCCTAAAAAGGGAGAGGTAGGTCAAGACCTAACCTTGTTTGAGATAGAGGATCAAGAAGTACAAAGATCACTTCATTCGAGTGGGAGAAATTTAACTGATGATGAATTAGTTTCACATTAACAACCTCCTTCATCAGCAGATGTGAATGTAAGTAATCATTTGACATCAAACAGTGACCAAATGGATCTTGTTCCAAGTGGGAGTGAGATGGTCAATGATCTTGTTCCAAGTGGGAGCAGGATAGTTGTTCTTGATCCAAGTGGGATCAACGTTGATCCAAATGGGAACAACGAAGAAGAATCACAAAAAGGACGTGGTTTATGTAAAATGATTTTCCGGCGACGATTTGATGTCGAAGGTGCTGAACTTTTTATGTTGTTCTTACAAGTAGAAAACGAGCCTAAAAATGCAAAAGAGGCTCTCTCATGCCCTTCTAAGGAAAAATGGATAAAAGCAATGGAAGATGAAATGGAGTCAATGAGAGTCAACAAAGTCTGGGAACTAGTTGATCTCCCGAAAGAACGCAGAGTTATTGGGAGCAAATAGGTTCTCAAGATTAAGCTCAAGGCTGATGGCACAGTTGAGAGATATAAGGCTCGAGTTTTAAACATTGAATCTAGGGTCCTCATTTAATTAGTGTTATTAACTATGTAACATTCTCACCCCAATGTTTGTAAGTTGCACAATAGTCCATGTATATAAAGTAGTTTTTTGCCAAATTTGGCCATTTACCTAGCTGCTTCCCTCTCTCCTCTCCCCCGTTTCCCTCCATTTTTTCCACATTCCATTCCGCCCAAAGTTCCACCATAGCTGCTGAGCTTCCTCTCGTAGATCGAAATAATACCCATTCTACCATCGCTGCTGAGCTTATTATCTTGAATATCCTTTCCAGTTTTAGGCAATACAAGCTGAGATCACCCACATTTGGGTTATATGGCATTTCGTTAAATCTGGTCGTTTCTTATCCATTAAAGGGGAAATCTTGTTCCTCCAATTTTAATCGTATCAATCCAGTCATCTCCGGTAAGTGTACTAACTTTTTGAACATATTTTTAGTTGTTTTTGTTGATTCGAGGTTGTTACGGATTCAGTTCCTCCGAACAATCTGCCTGAAATTTCAAACATCATTTCGACTTTCCTATGGCCGTAATTGTAATTCGAAACATATCGCTAGCGTTTTACACGGCGTATGTATTTATTGAAATTTTCACAGATAATATTCGGAACATTCTGTAGGATGTTTGAGCGTTCTGTTAGCAGTTTGGAATATCTTGCATTAAGCATCGAAAAAGTGTAAGGTGATGTTCAGAACGTCTGCATACGATGTTCCAAACGAGCAACACTGAGGTTTGGAACATCTTGCATTAAGCAATGAAAAACTGTAATGTGATGTGCAGAACGTCAGCAGAGATGTTCCAAACGAGCAACATTGAGGTTTGGAACATATTGTATAAATATTAGTAATACTAATAGTTGGTCATTCCAATTTATTGCAGGTGACCATCGATGGGTGAGGTTATATTAGGAGTTAATTATCAAGGTGAATGGGTGGAGCGTTCTAAATGTTATGCTTGGGTTCCGAAGGTTAAAGAGTCAAGACCCATTCTTGTGCCTAGAGATGTTACGTATGATGTTCTACTTAACAAAATCATCGGAAGATGGGGGATAAGAGACAATCCGAGGGACATTTGCATTACTTACATGCGGAGTGTTGCCGCAAATAAAAAAACTCCTCCCGTTACAATAAGAAATGATGATGATGTACGCCTTTATATGGCTGACGTTGATTGTAATGGTGCTAGGCCCACACTAAGGGTAATTGTGGTTTCTACGATGGAGGAATGTGTTGGTTCTAATGACCAAGAAATGCCAAATAGTGGAGGGCATGATTTTAGTCAGCGATTGGATGACTTACATGAAGAAGTAGAAGAAGACAGAGGAGGAGGGGTAGAAGAAGACAGAGAAGGCGTAGATGTAGATGAAGAAAAAGAAGAAGAAGTAGAAGAAAAATATGTAGAGGAACATCCTGCCATTTATACCCCTGTGTTTCCAACACAAAGCAGCGAGCCGATATTTCACTTCGTCGATGGCACAGGTTTTGAAAAAGGTATGACTTTCTCCAATAAGAAAGAACTGGTCACCAAATTGAAGATTGCAGCAGTTAAACATCGTTTTAATTACAAAGCATTGAAGAATACTGCAAAGATTTTTAATGCTAGATGTTTAGATGTGAAATGCAAATGGTGGTTAAGGGCAATGAGGTATAAAAGTAATGATAGGTTCTACATTAGCGTTTACAATAACATGCACACATGCGGTGTCCAACATCCTTCCAGTCATAATTCACACGCCTCTGCCCGGATAATTGGTGAGTTCATGAAAGGTAAATATTTAATGGGAAAAGGTCCAACCACAAAAGCTGTCAGGGAGTCCCTTAACAACGATTTTGGTTGTAAGGTTAGCTACTGGAAGTGTCTTAGGGGCTGTCAATTTGCAAAATCTTTGACACGGGGAACACATGAGAAAGGTATTGAAATTCTTGATGCTTATGCTTATATGGTTAGGAGTAAGAATCCAGGAACCAAGACAGATTTGAGGCTTTCTAGCACAGAGAAGTTCTTGTATTTTTTTCTCTCTTATGGAGCGTGGATCAGGGGATTTACTTACGTGAGAAAAGTGCTAGCCGTTGACGGTACACATTTGTCTGGCGAGTATGGAGGGGTGTTGCTGTCTGCTGTTGCTCAGGATGCAATGAGTCACGTATTCTCTGTTGCTTTTTGTGTTTGTAGACAAAGAGTGCGATGCCTCATATGAGTATTTTTTCGAACAATTACGCTGCATAGTTTCAGATAGTGAAGAGTTGTGCATTGTTTCGGATAGACATCCGAGCATCTCGAAAATGGTCGCCCAAGTGTTTCCTTCTGCACACTATGGAGTTTGCATGTGGCACCTTGGTGAAAGCATCCGAACAAAGTTTCAGTTTGGAATCAGTCTTCATAAATACTACACTGCAGCAAAGGCATACAGGGTAGAGGAGTTCAATGATGATATGAATGAGATCAGGACTATTGATTGGAGGGTAGCGGATTATCTTGAAAATGTTGTTGGTTATCATAGATGGAGCAGATTATATTTCCCAGGAAACAGGTAAGGTAAACTATGATAACAAGGTCTGATATTGTTGTCTGCTTTCAATATGTTCCAAACGTCACATTACGCGTTCCGAACATAACATATATGTTCCGAACATTATAAGGAAATTTTATTTTCTAATGATGTTCCGAACTCCTTATCATCGTTCTGAACGTATGATTCATGTTAGGAACATCATGAATGTTCCGCACTTCTTATTCCTATATCTGCACTTGTGCTTTATGTTAGGAACATCTTTTGATTATTATAATTTTTATTCTTTTTAATAGGTTTGAAGTTATGACATCAAACATAGCTGAGTCCATTAATTCCATGCTGAAAGAGCAAAGAGAATACCCCATTGCTGCCCTCTTGAAGGATATAGGTAGGAACTTTGCAGAAAAATTCCACACTAGGGCTATGAAGTTAATCAACCACCCAAATTTATGCGTCCCAGACGTTGAAATAAAAATAAGGAAGAATAAAGAAGTGGGAGACAAGCTAGTTGTCAACAGGAAGGGAACGTATGGTTTCGAAATCATTAGTCCAGGGCATGAGGCAGAAGTTGATCTATATGAGAGGACATGTACATGTAGGGAGTTTGATCTTGATCAGTTACCTTGTGTACATGCTATGGCAGCAATTAAGGGGTTGCATGGCGATGAATATGGAAGTAGAGTGTATGAATACACTTGTGGATATTACACAACACAAGCATACATCCTTGCCTATGCAGAGCCTGTCAATGCAGTACCTCCTGAAGAATCATGGGTCGTCCCTACTGAAGAGATACTTTATCCAGTGCATCCGCCCCCAAAGCCGAACAACCGTGGAAGGAGAAGGGTTAACCGGATTCGATCTATTGGGGAACGTCTTCCAAAGAGGAGAAATAAATGTGGCAACTGCAAGAGATATGGTCACAAGAAAACTAGATGCCCCCGTTGTTCGTAGTGGAACTGAGGCTACAAGTCAGCCTACAAATTGAGTTTGTGAATTGGACGAAGCATCGTCCTCGTTATAATTTCGATTATTTGGATGATTTGGATATTTATTTGAATCGCATAATAGACTTTTCGTCCTACTTGTATAATTTATATTGTGTACATATTTGGCCAAATTTGTTTCTTAACTTATGGTTTGCACAGATTTGCTTTACTGCATCTTTTGCGATTATGTTGTGCACATAATTGCATATTGTTCGCAACACATCCAGTTTGTTTAGGATATTACATTTGATGTTCCGAACGATGTCAAGGCATGTGAAAGCTTGTGAGGTCTTTATTTCACAATTCATAATCGTAGCATTTACCAAGTGCTACCTTAGAGAAAATGTTCGGAACATCTTGTCGATGATATTATATTATTCTTTTATACGTGACGTTCCGAACAAGCTATTCAAAATTTAAAAGACACAAACGGCTACAATGAACAGTTGGGATGCCCAAATACCAATACACCAAATGGCTAAAATACAAGTTGGTTGCTGCAACAGTCACGTCAAAACACATTCACACTTGTAAATATGCGTCCCTTCATTTGCTTCGGCCACTGAAAAAGGCGTGCATTAGAGTTTAAAAGCCACTTCAAAACATCTATAAATACCTCCTTGATGAATACCCAATTCACAATTCATTTCGCATTAACCAAGTATTACGTTCAGTTTTCACCAGTTTCTATATCAAGGAAGAACAAGTTAAGGTACTCAAGTTTTCCATATTTTCTACGTTTTTCCTAAAACGATTTCAAAGTCTAATCTGTTTATATTTCCTTAAACATAACTCCACTTTGAGTCTTTTCTAAATTTTAAACAACTTTTCATGCAGATGGCCAATAACGCATTAAACGATCCATGGAATAAGTACCACCGAGTCCGAGAGCCTCCAAACAAGCCGCTTCCCACAAGACTGCTAGACGTGCATTATGAAGTTGTTGACATCAAAGAGGTAGCAGATAATTGCGAGAGGTCCATTCAAAACACTCGAGATAAAACTTGAGCAGATGCAATTGCAGTTAGATCGGATTGAGAGGGTTTTGCAAAATCAATTCGGTGGAGGTCAAAACAATAACGAAGGCGCTATTATATATTAGATGTTTAAGTAGTTGTACTGTTTATGAATATGCTTTTGTATCTCTTTTCAATTAATATTATTATGAAGGTCTTTAATTAGTACTGTTAAATTGTCTCCAAACCATCATGTTTGCTTATAGTTCGCAACACATCAACTGTCGTTTAGGATATTAAATACGATGTTCCAAACGACAACTTGTTCTACTCCATTTCTGGAAAAGTTAATAAAATCATGCACCATGTTCGGAGCATATATAATGTGTTCCAACACGAAGATATATGTTCAGAACGTAACTGGTATGTTCCAGGTATAAATGATAATCATTAACATTATACACGTCCAAATATCCAGAATATAGTGATAAATGATGTTCATTTTAACTAGAAAATACAATTTATACTTGTTCGGAACAAAAAGTTACAAATGATGCTCATTTCGCTTGAAAGGACCAAATATAGTTGGTAGACTAATTAGAGTGATAAATGTTGACAATTATCAGTAGTGATGACCAATTGAGTGACAAGTGATGATCATCTATAGTAAGGTTGTTTTAGAACAACCTATTGATGTTCGTCGCATTAAACAGCCGTTCGGATCGCACAATTTTTAATGTTGCTATCTTCATCGTATGATGATCCATACATATAGTCTTGTTTCGAACATCAACTAGAAGTTTGTCGCATTATTGTGTTGTTCCGCGCGCAACGTTCTATTGTTTCTATCTTCATCATACTCTTCACAGTTAGAGTAGTTAGAGTGACAAATGGCCAAGTAGAGTTGTTAGAGTGGCAAATAATGATCATTATGACTAGGTAATTAAAGTGAGATGATCAGTATCACTCTAAATTACCAAGTATACTTGTTAGAGTGACAAATGACTATCTATCTATCTAAGTGGTTTCGAACATGCTGATTATGTTTCTCACATGAACACCATGTTCGGAGCGCCATATTCTGATGTTGCTATCTTCATCGTACTATTTTTGTAAATGTTCAGATCAGATCGCGATATGATTGAAACATGAAGTGTGTCGTGCGGAACGACTTAGGGTACAATGGTAATTTACAAAACAATATAACAATTTCAAATGAAATTTCTACACAAAACATAATAATTGGAAATAAATAGAACCTAAACTATGAACCAACCCTTGATCCAAGTACAGAATATGAGAACGATTAGCACCACAACTAGCAGTACCCCAACAGCCAATTTTTTCCGCCATAAACGTGTCGCTTTCCTCTCTTCTTCAACAGCTTTCAACTTCTTAAGTAGATCCCATATTACTCTCTTTGCTTGATCTGACATCTCTTCATCATGCCATCTAAAGTAGTTGCAGCCATTTGCCTACATAAAAAAAATAAATACAACAAACAAATAAATACAAGAAAGAAAATAAACCCATCACCTAACCTGACCATATTTGCATCCGTAAAACCTCCTTCCTGGGTTTAGCTGAGTCCACGATGTTGTTAGCTTCGCATAATCTCCACATCGACAAAATGGTACTACACTGCCGCTATTAACGGATCTACTAGACATTTTAATCTGGATGTTTGATGTAATTATGTAAACTTATTGTATAAATAATGAACGGATATATAATGTGTTGGGTGGTGTATTTTTATTACCGTTGGTAAATAAATGTTGTTCACGCGCCCAATGTAATAATTTATCACGACTTTGGGCTAGATTGAAAAGATGTCCGGAACATCGTGTAAAGGATAGGTTACACGAATTATACTTATGTACAGTGACGTTCCGAACAATAGATTCAATAATTGAAATTCAAAAACAGCTACAATACAATTTACAAATACCAATAAACCTATCATCTAGACTAGGTTGCAGGTAGGTAGCAGGTAGGTCGAAATGATGTTCGGAACATCATTTCATGGATACGTTACACCAATTATACTAATATAGGCTGACGTTCGGAACCCGTTCAAAATTTGAAATACACAAACGGCTACAATACAACCCGCTCAAATACCAATACACCAAACGGCTACAAACGTTTCAGTTGCCTCTCTCTACTTCTATAAATACCCAACGATTCAAAGCATTTCAATCCACATTCATCAACTTACAATTAAAAGAATTTCAATCCACATTAATCAACTTACACTTCAAACTATTCATCATCAGAAATGGCACGTCAACCACGAACAAGAGGTGGCTCCACGGCCAGAGGAGCCTCCACGGCTAAAGGAGCCTCCACGGCCAGAGGAGCCTCCACGGATAGAGGAGCCTCCATGGCTAGAGGAGCCTCCACGGCTAGAGGAGCCTCCACCTCTAGGCAAAACACAGCTGTTGCATTATCATTTGCAGACGAATCACAAACTGAAAGGGCTATTGATATATTGGAACAACTAAGGGCAGAAGTTGGGGTTGGAAGTTCCAGTTTGAGGGCTTCCTACATGGCTACAAAAAGGACGTCAAAAAGATGACGAAGGAAATGCGAAGGATCAAAAGAATGCTCAAAGGGCTGCTTGCTGATAAGGCGATGCATTACCTTGACTTCTACTCCTCTCCTTCACGCTAGATTTGGATGTTACTATTAATGTTATTATATATTTCTTTTTGAATGTTTATAATCTAGTATCTTTTGCTAGAATGCTAGTATAAGTAGCATTCCTTTTGTAAAGCACTGACAGTGATGTGCAGTTTCTCCATTTGAATGCTAATATAACTAGCATTCTTTTTTGTAAAGCTCTACAATGATGATCAATGGAAAATACTTTTGTCTAGTTCAGAACATCGTTTCTCCGTTCAGAAAGTTGTTGTGTCATTCTGGAACATCAAAAACCTTTATACAATTAGAGTATCTCGTTTGGAACATCGTCGGTGCGCGCAAAACATATATTTCTTGCTCTGAACAAATGATGAACAATTGATATACTCTGTTCATTTTCTAAAAAAAATAATCCATCTATCTATAATTAAAATAAGCACAGTATACCGAACGACAATAATGTTCCAAACATCATGTTAAAATCTAAAAGGCACAATAGTTACAATTATCAGTTGCACTCGTTTGAGTAGTACATAATGGTTACGAGTTTCATCAAAAGTCACTTTCGATAAAACCATTCCCAACAGACTCGTTGATTGCCCCTTTGCTCTTATAAATACCCAATAGTCACACATTGATTCCTCACATTTCAAAATGCGTCATCGTCCAAGAACAAGGGGAGCACCGATAAGAGGAGCATCGAGTTCAAGATGGTCTAGACTTCCTTCCTCGAGTTCACATTCAGATTCTGGAAATTCGAACGATGGCTTGGACCAACTAAGGTATGAAGCGTGGGAATGGAAATTCAAATTCGAAGAATTCTTCCATGATTATAGAAGGGACATAAGAAGGATGAAGAGAATGCTTAAAGGGCTGCTTGCTGAAAAGGGAATTGATTATGTCCTGTACTCCACACCACCAGGAACACCACCTGAAGCACCACCACCCTAAGTTCGATTGCTTATGATTATTTTAGTTATAATTTTATATGTTTATTATATTATTGTGACGTTTGTGTCTCGATATAATATGTATTTTTATTTTCTAAGGAACGACTTGTCGTTCCAGAACGAAGTATTATTGTTCCAGGGTAAACTTAATTAAATGTTGCAGATATTTGGAACATCACTTTGCATTTCAGGAACAAATTCATGTCATTCTGGAACTGATGTAATAATCGTCAATATTTACTATGTCATTTTCTGTTGAATGCTGGACAACTGTTACTTGCGACTAATAAAGCTATCCTTTTAAGCACATCAAAAGCTGTTACTTGGCTAAGAAAATAAAAGTCATCCATACCTAATTACATAACCAAAAAAAGTTAAAAGATTATCTAAATATTACATATTACCCAAATCAAGGCTTCATTTTGCCGTCGAAAATACAAACGGCTAAACGTCGCCTCCACTGGTCAGCCACATTGTCACAAATTTTGTCCATGGGGGTATTTGTAATGAGATGCTCAATGTACATCAACACGAACACTCCACAGGATTGCCCTGTTAGATTTTGTGGACAAAGTGATCTTGGCACTCTCTCAAACGACCACATGTCTCCTTCATTACACATCGGATCCAATTCTTTGAATAGCTTAGAATTTCTGACATAGATCGGGAACATGTAGAGAATGGGAACAATTATTGGCAAGAACTTTTTATCATCATTAACACCATGATTGCAATCATACACCCAAACCTTCGCTTCAACCATGTCAAACACCACCAATATGTAGTGATTGTCGTTGATGTTGAAGACGGCGAAGATCCTCTTAGCACCAGCCCAACACCTACCCCCTGGGTAGGGTAGCTTTCCATGTGCATACTTCAGATAATCCTCATCAAACTGATACGCATTCAACGCCTCATCAAGCGGTATCTTATCATCTTGCGCCTCTTTTTCCAGTTGGTAGTAGCATTTTTTCATCTTTGTCAAGAATGCCATATCCAAAATGATGTCACTTTGATCGTAATGATCAGGGTAATTCAAATGCCTCTCCCGCATCATTGTCATCACAGCTTCTACATACTGCATAACATATAAGAGACAAAAATAAATTGGAGTATAAGTGAGTGAAGGAAATGCATGTCTTTCCGAACATCATTCCATGTTCGGAACGACAGTGTAATGTTCTAGAAATCGATGAGAAGCTAGAAATGCTTGAGTTGTTCCAAGGATAATAATGATGTTCCGAACACAATTAGAATGTTCCCTACAATGATGTGAAGTTCAGAAAATAATTCAAAAATAAACTTACAATGTCCCATAGCCACATAGTCTTGTTCATCAGATCTTTGAAATCTAGGTAATTCATCAGCAATCCAAGAAAAACATCTTTTTGTTTCTTCCTCTTTTTGATAAATGCGTTCAACGCCAACACTTTTTTTCGCTTCAATGGCTTGTAAATATCCACTGGAAGCCTCGGACAAACTTCTTCTTGCTTCTTCTTCTCTTCTGTTTGTAGTGATTTCACAGCCTTTGCAGGTTTTATAATCATTTTGCTCTTCAACTGCTCAATCGTCTCCTGCATGGCCGCCATCTCCATCTCCATGCCTTTACGCCAATCGTCGCAATCTTTGCAATTGCAACTGCTACATTTGGGGATGTCGAATCCATCACCACCAGAAGAATCACCTTTGATTTGCTCAGAAGCACCATCTTTTGTCTCATAAGGCACGATCTGTTGCTCATAAGCCACCATCCTTTTCTCATAAGCCACGATCTTTTGATCATAAGCAACGATCTTTTGATCATAAGCCAAAATCTTTTGCTCCATTGCTTCCCTCCATCCGCTGCATTCATCACATTTGCAGCCTCTGCCATTGGAGCTCCTCTTCACTATACCAACTTCAATGATACCGGCAACTTCAAACTCACCGCCAACTTCATCACCATCACCTTTGTTTCTAATGTCAATATTTACATCTTGCAGGCCACCAATTCCCTCTTCATTGTATTCACCATCACTTCCAAACATCATCGTTTCTGGGGCTTCCATAGCTTTAATTTCTATCACTTGTCTTGGAGGGGTTGCAGGATTGTTCTTGAAGATACAAATTGTCGTGCCACCAACAAGGCCAACGCTGCAAGCATCCTCAAACACTTTACAAAAACGATCTATTGTCTCGTCCTCGGAGTCATCAAATGGCATGAGGTCTAGAAAGTAATCCATGTCCAGCTCTTCATCAGTAGGAATGAGGAAAGGGTGAACAACCTGATAATATACCCAACAACATTAATATCAACTAAATTTTAAAAATCTTTTAAGTTGTTTGGAACAAAGTGATGTTGTTCGAAAACATCAGAAAAGGATGTTCCGAACATCGTTGACTGAAGCAGTTGAGGGTTCTAGATGAAGATGTTCCGAACATTAATTAGAAATATCTCAGCAAACACGAGGTTGTTCCAAACATTACATAACATATATGGAAAACGGAATACTTACAAGAACATCATGTTGGTCAAACAACCTGTCCGTATCTCTTTCACAAATTTCAGTAAGCCTGTTTATGATCCTTGGCATTGTTTTTTCTTTTGGCAGATCCTTTGGTCTCAAGGCAGGAATAGCTTCATAAGCCCAGGCCATGAATGCCCATGGAAAGCCATAAAGATTGTAAGTCTGGCTTCCTTCTGCACGAGGTTCCATTGGCTTGATCAGATATTCCATTGTTAATTCAAAACTCATCCTACCCCAAGGATAACGCTGGAATGCCTCAAGATCGGCGGACAAGCACACCACCCATTCCTCTATACCATATTTGGAATCCCTCACACAAAGAATAGTATGAACAAACCAAGCCATGCACATATTTAAATACCACTTCTTGGGACAGGTTCTAGAACATACCAATTCAAGCAAGTCACCAGACTTCACAGCTTGCTTTTTCTTCGGCTGTTTTTCTTTTTTGGGCTTGTTGAACTTCCTCTTGGCGGGTGAAGGTGAGGGTGAGGGTGAAGGTGAGGCTGAGGGTGACTCCTCCACCTTCTTCTTCCCCTTCCGCTTCTCACTACCCTTCTCCTTCTCCTCCTTTTCCTTCTTCTCCTTCTCCTCCTTTTCCTTTATCTCTTTCTCCTTCTCCTTCCTCTTTTTCTCCTTGAAATAATCAACAACAAACTTCCACAATTCCTTCCCCTTTTCATTCATTTTTTCCATGTACTCTTTACTTGGATAGGCCCCATAGTTTAGCCCTGTCATTACTGCAAACTCGGATAGGCTAAAACGTGCTGGCAATCCATTGAAGGATATCCAAACCTCTTTCTGCTTCTTGCAAATAATCCTTCACATGAGGAGGTTATGCACCAACTTGGTGCCAAACAGTGGATATTCCGGTAATTGCAAGAAAGGACCGAAACAGTTATTGACAAATCCCCTTCTCACCTGCAATTTTTTCAGAACCTCCTTGAACTGTATCATACCCCTAGCCAACGAAGAACGAACAGTAATCTTCCCATTAAAAGGTTCATTGTTGGTCAGGAAGGTCTTGAAGAGACCCTCAACGTTACTCTTGAAAGTAGCATGACCAACGTCTTCGTACTGCACATAATTTTAGCATAAAATTCATAAAATGAATCACAATGATAGTAAATTAATAAATGTTCGGAACATGCATATTCTGAGGTTCTGAACAACTGTAGCAAACATTTGGAACAACCGTCACGTGTTCCGAACGAGAACTACCAGCCTTAATGCTGATGTTGGGAACATATATACATGTCGTGTAGAACATCAATACTGGCGCCGAACAATACGCGTTTCAATTCAACTATCACCTGGTCTTCCTCCAGGTTCAATCCAGATGTTCCTTCAGCAGTTTACTTCTCTTCACTTGCTTCCTCTTCAACATTTCCACCTGCATTATTTACAGCTTCCCCATCTATTTTAACTCTTTTTACACGATCCTTCAGAAAGTTGCTTCTTAAAATTACATCCTCCGCTTCTCTTCTGCTTCTTTTACTGCTTCTTGGACTCTCCCCTGTTTTATCTGCTTCCCCCTCTACTTCTTCTCCTTTTTCTCTACTTAAATCATCAGCTTCTTCATTTTTTTTACCACCATCTTTGATGCAGGGCAAAACAGCGGAAGCTAAAACATACGATAATCGAGCGGAAGCAAATAAAGGATAACAAGAAATCAAGATTGCGAAGACAAGAAATTAGAAGAAAGAAACGAATTCAATTCATTCACATTAATTGAATTCAAAAGGGAGAAGGGAAACTTGAACCTTACAATGGAATATAACTAGATGTCGATCTCCATAGGTTCCAAGTTGAGTCATAAACGAAGCCTCGGGCTTCAACAAAGAAAGGCTCGGCCTTCTCTCTATTCTCTCTTCTTTCTATTCAATGTCAAGACTAACTAATGAAATGAAAGACTAAGTATGGCTTTTATAGTTTTTCCCACACTCCTAGTGAAATGACTAAAATGCCCCCAAAGTGGGCTAAGACATAAAAGGCCACTTAAGGGTAAAACAGGAACTTTACACAAAATCCCGTCAAGGCAATAGGGGGAGGCGCTCCGCCTCAGAAAGGGAGGCGCTCCGCCTCAGGGTCCTTCAGTGGGAGGCGCTCCGCCTCAGTGGGGGAGGCGCTCCGCCTTCTCCTGCTCAAGCCTCTGGACTTTTGTAGGCGGTCCGCCTCTTTGGGGAGGCGCTCCGTCTCTTCCTGGGAGGTATGGATACGGCTCAAAATGGACTCTAAGTGTTCCTCCTTGGTCAGTAGTAGGTCCTCCCTCAAGCGTGCTCAAGTCCATGGCTTCAAATCACTCTCGAACCCTCATCCGAAGGCCTTGACTTGCAACCTTTGTGCTCTTCAAGCTTGGTTCTTGATGGTTGTCGTTTAGGCCAATTTGCCCGGCATCATCCTCCCCTTCTTGAAAGGATTTCGTCCTCGAAATCACACCATCAAAACCTAAAATCAAAGCAAGCACAACAAAAATTTCCTACTTCACAAGTAGGTTAGCTTAACAAGAATAAGTGCAAGTAGTGTGGAGAACAAGCATCAATACCAATTAAAAAGTGTATGTTCCCAAAGGAAACAATAAGCTCTTGGCTCAACAAGAACAAGCACTTAATTGTCAAATAAGCATAGAGATCAAGGATATGCATGAAGCAATTAAATTCCCCACGACCCCTAAGCCCATGACCAACACACCAAGCCTTCAAATCAATTTTATCACAATGCGACACATTGGCTTTGGTATGTCCAACACTAAAGGTGTGCTCAACATATGGGATGGAGTAAGTAAAGTAGTTCAATTCGCAACTAACATCGAGTACTCCACTCCCCTTCTTAAGAGCATTCATACACACACCGAGAGGTACCTCCTCACCTCCCAAATCAACCCCAAGACAATCCTCCTTATTGGACAAACTCCAAAGGAAGGTCTCCAAAATAGGTCCTTCATCATTATAGTCCACACAACGAAGGTTAGGACTACTAGAAGATAGGTCAACATGACCAATACCAAGACCACTCTCCTCACTCGGAGTTCCATACGTTGGATCATCCATAGAGCCTAACTTGACAAACCACGGAGGTTCGACTCTACTACCGACCCTAGTCCGATACATTTCACCACCATAAATGAGATTACCTTCAAACAATAGAAATGTAAAGGCATGCACCTCAAATTCATGGTTACACAAATGCATATCATCAAGACTAGGCCTTTCACTCTCACTCGAGGAGTCATCGAAAATAAATCGATCCATCTCACATTCAAGAGACTCCTCAAGGTCAAATCCACCCTCACAATGACACAAGGGGCCACCGCTATCAATTAAGCAATCAAAGGGAAGAATAAGATCATCATGCAATTCATCTTCTCCTTTATCAAATATGGGTGGGGTGTCATAACAAGGTTCACACACAAGGTCAACTTCAACATTTTCACTAAAGAGAGGTTCAATGAAAATCGAGCTCACATCATGATGTGGCTTTTCAACCCTCTCAACTAGTGGTTCATTTTCACACACAAGTTGACCCAAAGGCTCTACACTAGTTGCAAACACATTATAGTCATGCAAATCATCAACTAGCATAGAGTTTTCACAATCAATGTCCTAAGACAAGGAAGTATCATGCTCAAGGATAGAAGAACTAACACATACCTTTGAGTCGCATCCGGGCTCACTCAATGTACTTGAAGCATCATGGGTAGTTCCTTCACCTTGTAGCCCACATTTGGCATCGCCTTCACCTTGTCTTTCCACCTTGGAACATGGTTGAGGCTCCATCGGTTTGCCTCCAAGAATACCTACACAAGTATTCAAACAAGTAGAAGAAAAAACAAAAGGGTTAAGGTTAGAATAAGGGGTGTCCTCACTCTCAATTTTTCTTTTTCCCTCTTTCTTTTCCCTCATTTTCTTTTCAAGGTCGGGTGTAGATTCGGGTGGTGACATCCCACTCACATCACTCATCACATCCTCTCCTTTTTCCACTCTAGGAATGTCACCGGTCACTCCCTTACTCCTCTCTATCTTTTGTCTCTCAAATTCGGGCGAGTTGGGACGAGGCCCGAGAATGCCCATAGCCGGAGTAGGTGGACTCTTCACGTCAACCCGGAATCTAGGTCTTGGAGACTCATCGCTTGAGGTCTCCTTCTTCTTTGTTGGTGAACCACTTGGTTTTGCAACTTGTGGTTGGTTCACCTTGTTGATTTTTATCAACCCTTCACTTGAACTAGTCCCACCACTTCTTGTAATTGTAGGACTCCTTGATTGCACACTTTTGCCTATGGAATGAAGATCTCGCTCCTTGCTCCTTTGCATTTCCAACGAAGGTGTACTAGTAGGCATTTGGCCCCTTGCCCGATAAGGCACAAAGTCATAGACCCTTTGCCCTATGCCCACAAGATACGCATCCTTCATCACACTATATTGCACCCTCTTACCTTGCAACCACGGCTCACCTAGCCAAATGTCAACATGTTGCATTGGATACACATCACACCACACATAGCATCTATAATTCCTATGAGATAGAAGTACCCGAGCTTCCTTGGAAACCCACACTCCCTCATACTCATAGGGATCCTCTAGCTTTTGGCATGGTATCCTCAATTTTTCAACCAAAGAGGCGCTAATACAATTGGCATCGGTCTCATCAATTTTGAGCAAGTATCCTCCAATAACATCTACCTCAACAACAAACCTTCTCCTACCCAAGTTTTTTAGATTGACATCCAAGTGAGAACTTGAATGCCTACAAGTGTCAACTCCGACAACTTGGGTCTTCCTTATCCCTCCACTAGCGGCAACACCACTACTATAGTCCCTACACGAGCCATAATCTCCACAATCAACATCCGACATTGTCGCAACACCAAAGAACAAAACCTCCCGAAAGTCACTCCCTCACGTGTTTCACTCAATTTATGAACACTCAAGAGCGAGGCCCTTACAACTTGGGAACCAAGGTGATCACAACTAGCATGTCCAAGTTAAAGTTCGGAATGGAGTTAATGAGACTCTATGGACGGACGGTTATTTAAAGTGCGCACTTGAGGCCAAAGAAAGTTCTACGAATCTTCTTTGATTTCTAATCTCCTCTAAGCACGAACGTCCTAATACGCTAGTAAGTTAGTGTCTTTTGAGTAGGCCAATTACCCTAGAAACACTAACCAAGAAGCCCGTGGGCGAATAACAATGGAAACCTAGGCAAAAAACTACTCGGGAAAACCCTTCAGCAAGAGGCGCTCCGCCTCAGGAAAATCCAGAGAGCAGCCCAGAGGGAGGCGCTCCGCCTCAAAATGGAGGCGCTCCGCCTAGTGCAATTTCCTGCAACTTCGCGAAACACGTTTTGGCTCGTTTCGCACCAAAAAATCCAACGTTTTCAACCCGAAACACAAAATTAATGATACCCAAAGGTGTATACAACTATTATAACCAATCCCCAATGGTTTTAAACCTCCAACAAACAACAACAAGCTTCGATTCAAGATTGAAGCGTTTTCAAGAAATTTTCAAACTTTTGGGATTTTGATTTTCGAAATTTTGATTCGTAACACCAAAATGTGATTTATGGGTACCAAAACAACGGGAATACAATAAGGAACAAACCCCAATACTTTTTAACACTTGGGGATTCGAATCCAACCCGATCTACCAAATTTTTTTCAACTTTTCAAGTGTTTCAATTTTTTTGTTTTCTTCTTTTCTCAAGAACACAAGAATAACAAGAACAACATACTAACATACGGAACAAGGAACGGGGGTTTGTAAGAACATAACCCGAGCCTTGCTCTGATACCAACTGATGCAGGGCAAAACAGCGGAAGCTAAAACATACGATAATCGAGCGGAAGCAAATAAAGGATAACAAGAAATCAAGATTGGGAAGACAAAAAATTAGAAGAAAGAAACGAATTTAATTCATTCACATTAACTGAATTCAAAAGGGAGAAGGGAAACTTGAACCTTACAATGGAATCTAACTAGATGTCGATCTCCATAGGTTCCAAGTTGAGTCATAAACGAAGCCTCGGGCTTCAACAAAGAAAGGCTCGGCCTTCTCTCTATTCTCTCTTCTTTCTATTCAATGTCAAGACTAACTAATGAAATGAAAGACTAAGTGTGGCTTTTATAGTTTTTCCCACACTCCTAGTGAAATGACTAAAATGCCCCCAAAGTGGGCTAAGACATAAAAGGCCACTTAAGGGCAAAACAGGAACTTTACACAAAATCCCGTCAAGGCAACAGGGGGAGGCGCTCCGCCTCAGGGTCCTTCAGTGGGAGGCGCTCCGCCTCAGTGGGGGAGGCGCTCCGCCTTCTCCTGCTCAAGCCTCTGGACTTTTGTAGGCGGTCCGCCTCTTTGGGGAGGCGCTCCGCCTCTTCCTGGGAGGTATGGATACGGCTCAAAATGGACTCTAAGTGTTCCTCCTTGGTCCGTAGTCGGTCCTCCCTCAAGCGTGCTCAAGTCCATGGCTTCAAATCACTCTCGAACCCTCATCCGAAGGCCTTGACTTGCAACCTTTGTGCTCTTCAAGTTTGGTTCTTGATGGTTGTCGTTTAGGCCAATTTGCCCGGCATCAATCTTCCTCTTCCTTTTCACGATCACCATCTTCCACTCCAGTCCTCAAAAAATCACTTTTTAACAGTTCATCAACACCGGCGTCATCTAAATCCACGCTTCCTTCTCCCTCATCTGCAGCCCTCTCCAAATCCTCCCCACCTTTACTTAGATCGTAACTTGGTGCTGGACTTTGGCTTTCCTCTTGTTTATCACCTTTGTTCCGTAGACCTACTACTTCTCCCTGGCTATCGTCACTCTCCACAACTAATTTTCTTTTAGTTGTTCTTGGGCGTTTAGGAGTAGGTTCTAAATCTGTAGGAGTACGTTCAGAATCTGAAGTAGTAGGCTTCTCAAGTTTCTTCTTCGGTGAAGGGCCCTTTTTTTTAGAAATTGCCTTCTTGGGAGTCTTTGTAGGCTGCTTCTTCTGCTCATCTTCATCTTTATTTCTCGGTCTTAAATTTACCATTTTTCTGCAAAGCAAAACAAGGGGATACAAAATTTAGTTACAGAAAATCATGAACATCCTATTAGATGTTTAGAATCTCAGCTACTATGCTGTTCGGAACATCAAGACACATAACAGCAATAACTTCAATTTGCAACTAAATAAAGCAGCGTTGGTTCCCAGAAAACCCTCAAGTCGTCACAATTTAACCAAAAAATGTAAAAAGCCTAAAAATTTCAGTTGAACATCGAAAATCCCCTTTGTAGTTCGGAACTACATTACCCATTAAAACACATAATGCCATTCAATTTCAACACAATATTACAACTTTTGTACAAAAACAAATACCCAAATCATCGTTAATCACTGTCGACGAAAAAATTAAAAATAAAAACCTAGGTTCGACATTTACACCACAGTTTAATTGATAATGACATTGTTTACCTTTTGTTGTATTGCTGATCGGATTACTTGAAAACCACAGAGAAGTTGGAGAGTATTTGGTTTGGATTTGGCGTGACTTGGGAGATGAAGTGAAGTGAAGAAGGGTAAAGGCCACGCGTGGGGTGGGGAGGGAGTTTTAATGGTATGTTGTTCCCAATGTTTGAAATGACGATAATGTATGTTTTAAGAAAAACCCTCAAGTTTCAAAAGTGTTAATTTGGTCCATGATTAGTGTTAATCAGACTTAAAAAAAAAAAGAAATTGGAACAGAAAAGCAGAGGACCTTTTCTGCCAAAAAAGACTTTTGGAGTTCTGGAACGCCACTTCTCACTTGTTTCTTATCTACAACTCTTTTGCTAGTGGTATCTTAGGAATTTAGCCTACGAGACAAAAAGCCACTGACAAAAATACTATGTTAGTAATGAACTTTTGTATTATCATCCAAATATCTATGCAAAAACGTTCTCCTAATAAAAGTGGAAGTATCTTTTAAAGTTGTTTTACTATGAACATGTTGGATTTATAATAAAAAGTCCACCCATAAAGGGATGCTCTTAAAATCTATCCAGGTAAAAAGATAAGTTACCTGAAAGAGTTCTATAAGAGGACAACTACTGTTTTATACAGTTATAAATACAGTAAAAGACTCAGATAAAGAAAGGTACTTTTCCTACTGCTCTTTCTACTTCTCTCTCAAATAACTAGTGTTTAGACTGTGGACAAAGGGGTTGCTCCGTCACTGTGACAACCACCGACGACCAGTAATTCCAGCCACAGTTCAAAGATCATATCGTTTCTGCTTCTAAGGAGAACAAGTAAGTTCTCGGATTTATAATGTTTGATTAATCTATTTAGTATAGATTTATGTATATGCATATATGAATCCTTCATTGGTATCAGAGCTCATAGGCTGGTTTTTTGGTCTGAATAATCATTAAGTTTTTTTTTTCTTCGTAAATACAAAACTACATGTATTTTTTTTTGTTTTGATGATTTCTGCGCCTTTGGGATAGTTAAACGAAACAATCTTTTTTTGGTATTGATAAGTTCATACTATGATCTGATAATGGCGATTCAAAGTGTGTAACAACTCTTTGATAAATATAAAATAAAAACATAATTCCAAATCTGAATCTACAATGGATTCTCACAACCAAAAAGAAAGAAGCCTTCAATAGCGGCGTCAACAGTCAGTAAAGAGGAGGAGAAATTTAAGTTATACTTCTACTCCCATAATTGTTTGTTTTGAAATCAGTTTTCACTATTAAAAGGGAGAAATAACACTGATTTGAATCAGTCTCTCGGATCAGTTTTTTTTTATCGAAATCAGTTACGACTCCCCACCATTAAACACCACCGGAATAAAAATCAAAAGAATTTAGTGAAAAGCTGCACTAAGCCGTAGAGTACAAAAACAAAACAAAAAAAATAGTTTTTGCTAGCTGCAATTAGGCATAAGCAGTAAACTATGAGAAAATAAGTTTTTTTTACTCAAGATCTCTTCCTAAATTAGAAGATTGAAAGCCTGAGTTTTGTGCTCCATTGTTGACGGCTGCATAAAGAGGAAGAAGAAAGAGCTTAGGGTTTCTTTCCCTCTCTCCTAAAATTAATTAATATTTTTAAAAAAAAAATATCTAGAACTTGCGCCTCATTGTTTTGGCAATGATTGGCAGATTTGCAAAATAATTGAGCTAGAGGCCCAAGTTAGCAGATTTTGGGCTATAGTCTATTTCAGAACGTAGAATCGAATATTGGTCTAATAGCCTACTAAATCCAATAAATAAGATTCTGTTTTTTTTTTAATATATTTTTAAGAACACGAGAATTAGTCAAATGGACTTAATTTTCAGAATATAAATTTAGTATTTATTTATATTTTTTAAAAAAAGTCTATATATGTTTAATTATTCCAATTGTATCAAAAATGTTAATTGGTTTAACATTAATATATGTTAATTTGTTTAACATATTAGAAATATTAATTGATTTAATATTACATCTATTTGATAATTAGTTTAACAAACCTAAAATGTTAATTAGTTTAACATTGGTCTTATTAAGTTAATTAGTTTTCCAATTATATAAATGTTAATTAGTTTAAAATTTAATTTATTTTATTTAATATGTTAAATAAATTTATAATTAAATTTAAGTTCATTTATCAACTTAGATCCATAAGGGATTATAATATCATGAAAATAAAATATTATTTTAAACATGATTAGACATTAAGCTAAGTAGTTGACTAGGTTAATTTATATGTGTTTAATTTTTGGACGATGACTGGGAACATAGTGAACTTTCGACTCCATTATTAATATATGATTTTATTAACTTAATCAACTTTAGTGCTTATTGTCCGAATATGTATGTTGAACATAGTACTTGCATTTAGAAATTCCTTCTTTAGATCTTCACTATATTTATTTTTTAATTTTGTTAAAAGAATGTCTATTGCTGCTATGAATATTGTTGCTGAGCTCAACAAAGGGTTGAAATTCAATGGTGACAACTATGAGACTTGGAGCTTAAAAGTTCAATATGTGCTTGAAGAGCAAGAGGCTCTGGAGGCAATTAACATCATCATGGATGAGCCTGAGGAAGGCACCATGACTCAGCATAGGCGTGACCGTGCGGCTTATGTCACTTGGAAAAAAAAAGACTTCTTGGCTCGCATTACATTGCTGAGCACCTTAGATGATGATATCTTAAGGGAATTTAAGGATCGCCAAAGAGCTATGGGTCTTTAGGTTGCTTTGAAGAATAGGTTTGGTACCTGTTCTATTGAAAGGCTACGATCCTTAACAATCAAGTTTGACTCATACAAGAAGCGCCCAGAACATTCAGTGAGAACTCATCTGAGGCTTATGACAAATATGATTGGGGAGTTATAAGATGCTGGTCATGTGTTGACCGATGAGCAACAAGAGTTCAAGCTATCATACGGTCCTTACCTAATTCTTGGGATCATATGAAGATGCATTTGACCCACAATCAGCTAATCAAGACTCTGGAAGATGTCCAGAGATCTCTTGAGCTTGAAGAGGATCGACTTGAGGCTGCTAAGCCAACAGCTGAGTTGCATATGGCAACATCCTCTAAGGCCAAAGATGGCTCAAAGAAAAAGAATTGGGTTAAGAAAAGAGGACCAACTCAGTCTCAGCCTGCTAAAAGAGCAAGGGCTGAACAACAAGGCAATAACAAACGTCCCAAATGTGTCAATGTTGCAAAGGTGAAATGCTTTAACTGTGACAAAAAGGGTCACTATGCTAAGGATTGCTCTGAGCCTCCTAGAAAGGTATTTCATAAAACTCAAACTAATGAACTTTGTGTTTCTAGTTCAGTGTTTTTGACTGAATCTAAGCCTTTGTGGATTGTAGACTCGGGAGCAACAGACCACATAACGAGGGAACACAATTCTTTTGTGGAGTTTTTGCGTATTTCACGTGGAACAAAGTGGATTTATGTGGGCAACAACAATAAGGTTGTTGTTGAAGGGATCGGTACATGCAAGTTAGTCTTGCGTGGTGGTCGACACCTACTACTACATGATGTCCTCTATGCTCCAAGAATTCGTCAGAATATTATTTCTGTTATTGTTTTGCTTAGGCTTGGATTTAGCTTGTTTTTCCATAAAAATTCTGTCAAATTGACTTTAGGTTCAACTTTATTTGGTTTTGGTCATGTGACCGGAGGTTTTATTATTATGGATTTGGATTATGATTCATTTAATAATAATGCTAGTTTTTCTATGTTTGCTTCCTCACATAAATATGATAGTGATGTAAACACATGGCATGCTAGACTTGGTCATATTGGCCAACAAAGAATGCAAAGGTTAGCAAAACAAGGTTTGCTTACTGGCATTGAACATGTAGAATTGTCCACTTGTGAAAGTTGTCTAGCAGGAAAATCTGCAAGAAAATCCTTCGGTAAAGCGACTAGAGCTGAATATCCCTTGCAATTAGTCCATTCGGACATCTGTGGGCCTATGAATGTCAGGGCTAGGCATGGAGCGTACTATTTCATCACATTTATAGATGACTACACTCGTTTTGGCTATGTCTATTTAATTTCCCACAAATCAGAAGCTATGAGTTGTTTCAAATGCTATATGAGCTTAGTGGAAAATCAGTTAGACAATAAGATAAAAGTTCTTCGAACTGACCGAGGTCGAGAGTACTTGTCAACCCAATTTAATGAATTATGTGATGAAAAGGGAATAGTTCATCAGTTGACTATCCCAAATACTCCACAACAAAATGGTGTTGCGGAGAAAAGAAACAGAATACTTCTAGAAATTGTTAGGTCAATGATGGCACAAGCTAACCTCCCAATTAGTTATTGGGGTGATGCATTGCTTACTGCTACCTATGTACTTAACCGAGTACCTACAAAGTCAGTTGCAACCACTCCATATGAGTTATGGACTGGAAGAGCACCCAACCTAAGTGTATTAAGACCTTAGGGTTACGCTGCCTATACACATAATTCTTCTCACAAACATGGCAAATTAGGCCCGAGAGAAAAGAAAAGTATCTTTATAAGATACTTAGAAACCTCTAAGGGTTATGTGTTTATAGGTCAGCAAGACAGTGGGAGCGTAACTGAGTTTGAATCACGAGATGTCACATTCTAAGAGGATGAGTTTCCTAAAAAGAGAGAGGAAGGTCAAGACCTAACCTTGTTTGAGATAGAGGATCAAGATGTACAAAGATCACTTCATTCGAGTGGGAGAAATTTAACTGATGATGAATTGGTTTCACATCAACAACCTCTTTCATCATCAGATGTGAATGTAAGTAATCATTTGACATCAAACAGTGACCAAATGGATCTTGTTCCAAGTGGGAGTGAGATGGTCACTGATCTTGTTCCAAGTGGGAGCAGGATAGATGTTCTTGATCCAAGTGGGATCAACGTTGATCCAAATGGGAACAACGAAGAAGAATCACAAAAAGGACGTGGTTTATGTAAAAAGATTTCCCGCCGACGATTTGATGTCGAAGGTGCTGAACTTTTTATGTTGTTCTTACAAGTAGAAAACGAGCCTAAAAATGCAAAAGAGGCTCTCTCATGCCCTTCTAAGGAAAAATGGATAAAAGCAATGGAAGATGAAATGGAGTCAATGAGAGTCAACAAAGTCTGGAAACTAGTTGATCTCCCGAAAGAACGTAGAGTTATTGGGAGCAAATAGGTTCTCAAGATTATGCTCAAGGCTGATGGCACAGTTGAGAGATATAAGGCTCGACTTGTGGCGAAAGGTTATACACAACAGGAAGGAATAGACTACGAAGAGACTTTCTCACCTGTTGTGCGATTTAACTCAATTCGCCTTATTCTAGCTATAGTAGCAAGTTTAGATCTTGAATTACATCAGATGGATGTAAAGACTATCTTTATCAATGGAGAATTAGATGAAGAAATTTATATGGAACAACCCGAATGTTTCATTGAAAAAGGCCACGAACAAAAGGTTTGTAGACTTTTGAAGTCTATTTATGGCCTCAAACAATCTTCAAGGCAGTGGTATATACACTTTCAAAATGTGATCATATCCAATGGTTTTACTATGGTTGATAAAGACCATTGTGTTTATACCAAGAGATCAAGAAATAAGCTTGTAATTCTGACATTGTATGTCGATGATATACTTATAGCCAGAAATAATAAGGAGTTATTAAACGAGGTAAAGGCGTGGTTGTCATCTCAATTGAGATGAAAGATACGGGTGAAGCTGCATATATTCTTGGAATCAAGATTTCAAGTGATCATCTTAAGAAACTATTGTATCTATATCAAGAGAATTACATTAAGAAAATTCTTCAACGATTTAATATGCAAAATAGCAATCCAATTGACACTCCTATCAGCAAAGGCCATAACTTGGGAAATCATTTGTGTCCTCAGACTCCTAAAGAGACAGAAAAGATGAAGGGAGTGCCTTGTAGAAGCGCAGTTGGATGTCTAATGTATGTTATGGTGTGTATTAGACCTAATATTTGTCAAGCAGTTGGCTTGGTAAGTAGATATCAATCCGATCCAGGTCCAGCACATTGGCAAGAAGTAAAGAGGATCATGAGATATCTGAGAGGAACAACTGACTATGCACTTTGTTATCAAGGCAGCAAAGATTTGCGATTAGTTGGATACACTGATGCTGATCATGGAGGAGATTTAGACGAGAGGAAGTCTACCTCAGGATATGTCTTCTTACTTAGTAATGGTGCCATATCATGGAAGAGTAAGAAGCAATCATGTGTAGCACTATCCACGATGGAAGCCGAATATGTGGCTCTGTCAAAAGCAACACAAGAAGCTGTTTGATTGAATAGGCTCTTGAAAAGCTTGTTGGGTAACACTGATGATGAACCAGTGTTGGTCTACTGTGATAGTAAGGCTGCAGTTGATGCAACCAAGAATCCTAAGCATCATTGTGATACTAAGCACATAGATATCAAGTATAACTATGCAAGAGACATGTATAAATGCAAGATGTTGAACCTGGTGAAAATATCTACGGAAGATATGGTAGCAGACCCACTGACCAAGCCTTTAGCTAGAGATGCATTTGTGAGACACACTAGGTCTTAAGGCTTGCGTAGACTTTGAGTGATTTTGTATTATTCTTTATTTTTCCAATTGTTCACAAAACTATGTTCTTTGATAATCAATAAAGTTGATTTACTTACATACATATTCATAATTTATTGAGTGTTTAGTACATTCTTCAATTATATTTTAGTATGTCGGGTAGACAAGAGGTTGGCCTTCTCACACAGGCAATCGCCTCCTTATCTTAGTGATAAGTGGAGATGAGACTTGATTTTAAGAAAAAATTATCAAATGGATAATTTGAGAGCGATATACTTAAAATCAATAGAGTCGTTTAAATAATAACATAAGGTTATTAAAGTGAAAGGATGTTCACCTAGTCTACTTAGTGAGCTAGATGTGAGTTTAAGGAACTCAAATTTAGATACGTATCGTGTCTGAATTTCATCTATACAACATTATTTATAAAGACATACGCTCCTTAAGGAAAGGAGAAAAATATTGTAGCACGTGTTTCATACCATGTGTGCTAAATGTCGACCATGGGTTAATAAGTTTAATCTCAACTTACTGTTGCGTGAGACCTAGAGCCTTATGATGGCTCAAAATGATGTACCCTCAGTGACTCTGATCAGATACTTGAGACTTAGTCTAATGTTAGCTATCTTAGTGTGTTTCCAAAAGACCATGAAAATGGATGCGGTCTAGCGGGACATATCTAGAAAAGCAGTTGAGCTAATGTTAATGGAATCGTGAGAAGAGGAAGATCATTAAAGGAATCTCATTAATTTTGTATTCACAGGTGCACCAGTTATAACTTATGAGTTATAATTGTTAATACATAAAAATGATATATGAGATTTTAAGAGGATATCAAAATGTGATTCATATGATCTAGGGTATTGCATACTTTATAATCTACTAGCAGGTTTGCACTCGACGAGAGGCTATATACTCCTAACAGATGTATGGCACGTAGCTCTCACAGTATGTTGGTCACACGGTCTATTTCACTGTATGAATATTTGTAGAGATGAGATGAAAATATGTTTCTCATATTGTAAGAGCACTCCCATCATGTGTGTGTGGGAGATGTTGGATTTATCTGAATCAAAGAGTCCACCCATAAAGGGGTGATCTTAAAGTCTATCCAGGTAAAAAGATAAGTTACCTGATAGAGTCCTATAAGAGGACAACTACTGTTTTATACAGTTATAAATACAGTAAAAGACTCAGATAAAGAAAGGTACTTTTCCTACTGCTCTTTCTATTTCTTTCTCAAATAACTAGTGTTTAGGCTGTGGATAAAGGGGTTGCTCTGTCACTGTGACAACCACCGACGACTAGTAATTCCAGCCACGGTTCAAAGATCCTATCACTTCCGCTTATAAGGAGAACAAGTAAGTTCTCGGATTTATAATGTTTGATTAATCTATTTAGTATAGATTTATGTATATGCATATATGAATCCTTCAGAACAGAATAAAGAAATGAGACACGTATAGTATGCGTACATGTATTTGGAAGTTCTTTAGGTTGGCCTTTGGTTAATTTTCTTACATGTTAACGGGAAGAATCTCTACGGAAATACATTCCATCTTACTAATATGCAATTAACCCGTCGGGAGATTTTCAATTTCCTGACAAATGATGTGGATAAGCTTGAATGTATGCTACAAGTTGAAGATATGACATAACATAACTGTACCTTGTCTTTAAGTAATTAGTTTGGTCAGCTATTTAAATCTTTATTGGTCATATTACTTCATATCAGCTCACTCGATACATTCAATTTTATAGGAACTTTGTTTAACTAACTTTAAAGTTCCCTACCTTTTCTACTATACTGTTATATGAATATGGACGAACAAGAAATATGCTACATATTGCTGATATAAAAAATTAAAATAAGAATGCTTATGTTATGTCTAATAACTGAAACTTTTGAATAAAGTAGTTCACACAATTGTATATGCTATATGTCAAAAACAAATTTTAATTTAAATAAATTACCATATGTAACTAGGAAAAGAAAAAGGGATGGACCGCCAGGAATATCGAAGATATAAAGTTATTAAAAGGCCAAATACATAAGGAGCTTCTTAAAATTAGCATCAAAATTCACTTTGACACCTCAACTAAGACTTGTACCAATTAAACACTCCAACATCATTTAAAGTGCGCCTTTTGAGCACCTTGCCAACCATCAGTGCCAAAAAGTGAACGCGTGTAATACACATGATGTTTGGCATTTTATGCCAATATTTCCTTAATATTTCCGCATGTTTGAGCTTGTTATTCGCTCGTTTTATAGTTTGTGAATGTGGTTTTGCACTAATTTGATGTCGTGTGTGTGTAGGTTGTTACGCAGTGCATTTGAAGCTTTTAGGAGCTTGATTGAGCAAGAATTGATTGGAAGTTGATTGAAGATTGGATTGAGCACACGAGGGCACGACACGAGCAAGATTTCGGACCAAGGAAAAGGGCAAAGTGGCTGGGCGCTTTGGGGCACGCGCGGCGCCCGTTATAGCGCCCAGTGCCCCAGCGCTTTTACTCACGCGGCGCGGGCTTGTAGCGCCCAAACTTTGACGGCTTCTGGTTGTTGTCACGCATTACGAGGCGCGGGGCGCCCGTTATAGCGCCCCTTGTGCGTATTTTTACTTCCTATTTCGTCTAGGCTTAGGTCTAACTTATTACTAGGTATTTGTAAACTCTATAAATACTCTTTTACTTCGTTTTTCATGGGAGGGGAGACTTTGGAGAAAATTGGAGAGCTCATAACATCTTGAACAAGGGTTTTTCTTCCTTCCATTAATCTATTACATCATTATTTCATTATTTCATTATTTCATCAAATCCTTGTGTTGTTATTATGAGTATGCGTGGCTAATTCTCTCATTCTAGGGTTAGAGTATTTCATGAAAGTTGATGTTTGAAGATTAATTCCCATTAATTGAATCCCATTACGGGTTACTTATTCTTTCTTGATTTCATTTGTGTAATTGTCAGGGCCCAATTATTACGCATTATCTATGGTTTTTAGATTGAACTCGAAAGGGGGAATTTAATTACGTAATAAGAAAGAATAGGACTAGTTTGTGAACCCGGGCATCGGGGAACCAATTCGTGAGTAGGATAGACATATACTTTCTCGCCTAGTTTAACTAATTACAGAATTCGTTAATGCGTGCACGTGATTCAACCCATAGACATATAGGGATTTGAGTAGCCTGCATAGACCGTGAAGAATCGAAAGGTTTTCACGGGTACATTTAATCTGTTAGTTAGTAACTCGGGATTCAAGAAGTGGAATCAATTGGAAAACTCAACTGGATTGTTCGTAACTCTGACCCTGGACCGTCTCCTTATTACTGATAACAACCAAGTTTTGCTCCATTGTTTGAATCCACTTTTACCGTTTTAATTATTGCTCTTTAGTTACTAAAACTCTCACCATTGAAGAAAAAGATCCCTGGATAGCTGTTAAGGAATTGTTTGTTAGGAGTCCAGTCTGAATAGTCCTTGTGGGAACGATACTCTACTTATCACTTTATTACTTGTCGACCACGTATACTTGCGTGTGCGTTGGGAGCAACAAGTTTTTGGCGCCGTTGCCGGGGACTAAACAATTGACTGTTTCTTTTCAGACGATTTATTATTTTCTATTCAGGTTTAATTTTTGTTTGGAGTTTTGTGCTGTTTCAGGTATTAGGTCCTGCTTGATCTTTACCTACAGGAATGGCAGCAGAACTAACTTTAGCTGTGCGAGATGTTGCTCTCCCCAGCCTGGAGGGAGTAGTCTCGAGCATAGTTAAGCCTGAAATTACTGGACACTTTGAGATTAAGTCCGGCATGATACAACTGTTACATGTGACTGGGCAATATGGTGGATTACTTCATGAAGATCCGCAGCAACATATCCAGAATTTCTTGGAGATCAGTGATACGTATACACCGACGGGAGTTCCTATTGATTATGTTCGTTTGACATTGTTCCTGTTTTCACTGATTGGGGCAGCAAAGAGGTGGTTAAAGGCTGAAAAGTCTGGGTCTATCACCACTTGGAATGATTTGGCTAAGAAGTTCTTGGCTAAGTTTTATCCATCTGCCAAGACAGCCCGGGTGAGGAGTGAAATTATGTTCTTCAGACAATTAGAAGGAGAGTCTTTGTATTCAGCCTGGGAGCGGTTTAAAGCTTTACTGAGAGATTGCCCACACCATAACCAATCCAATGAGGTTCTTGCACATACTTTTGTGGAGGGGTTGACTGTGCATACTAAGATCGTGGTAGATGCTGCTGCTGGAGGTCAAGTACTGGCCTTAAATTTTGATCAGATTTATGATTTGCTTGACAAGTTTTCGCAGAGCAATCCTGATTGGCAGGGAGATGGTAGAGCTACTACGCAGAAAGCTGCAGGGGTACTTCAGTTAGATGCAGTTTCAGAGCTAAGGGCTAGGATGGATGCTATTTCCAATCAAATTAGCAAGCTAGCTCTGCCAAAGACTCAGCAACCAGTGGCTCCAGTGCAACAACTCCAGAGTTTTTGTGAGGTTTGTGGTCAAGACCATGCTACAGAGGTTTGCTCTTCTAACCCAGAGTCAGTTTATTACGTGGGTAATCAAAACAGGCTGCAGGGGCAAAATCAGTTTGGTAATTCTTATTATTAAGGCAATACGAGAGCCCCGAATAATTACCACCCACTTCCAGCTCCACCACAGCAGGTTAGCAGTTCAGTTGAAGATATGCTAAAGCAGATAATGGCGGGCCAGCAGATAATGATAGCTGACACTGCAGCCCATGCACAGGCCATACAAGATCTTGCAAATGCTCACAAGAACCTAGAGCACCAGTTGGGCAGTTGGTGGGAGAAATAAGTACTGTTAAAAAAGAGCCTGAACAATGTCTTGCAGTAACTTTAATTGAAGGTGGAGAGCTGATGGCCAAGCCTGAGGAGAAAGCTGAAATAGAAAAAATTGAAAAAGTGGAGAAGGTAAAGAAGAAAGAAGAGAGAAAGGAGGCACCTCTGCCACCTCCACCATTCCCGCAGAGACTTATACCTTCGAAGGATCTGGCCCAATATCAAAAATTTGTGAGTATGTTGAAAGAACTTCAAGTTAATATTCCTTTGACTGATATGTTTGAATTGATGCCATCCTTTGTGAAATTTTTAAAAGAGATTTTAGTCAAGAAGAAAAAGCCTCAAGAGGTAGATACAGTTGAGTTAGTTGAGGAGTGTAGCACAATTTTGAGCAAGCTACCTCCAAAACTTCAAGATCCTGGGAAGTTTACTGTTCCTTGTACCATTGGAGGGCATCATATCACTGGTGCCTTGTGTGATTTGGGTGCGAGCATAAATCTCATGCCTCTGTCTGTTTGTAAAAGGTTAGGGCTAGGAGCAATCAAGCCCTCTTCAGTTACTCTTAAGATGGCAGATGGATCACTCACTCACCCTGAGGGTAAGTTGGAGGATGTGTTGCTAAAAGTTGGTAAGTTTACATTCTCTGCTGATTTTGTAGTCCTAGATTATGAAGAGGACCGAGAAGCTCCAATCATTTTGGGGAGACCATTCTTAGTCACCTCGAAGGCAATTATTGACATGGAGCTGGGTGAGATGACTGTTAGAGCGCATGGAGAAAAGGTTACTTTCAAGGTGTATACTGAGAAGGAGCACATAGCTAAGGTTGAAGAGTGCTCTATGATCGAATGTGTCAATCAAGAACATGGAAGTAAACCAAATGTGAAGTTGAAGATGGGTTCTCTCAAAGAAAGGAAGAAAGCAAAAGTTCGGCGTAAGAAGAGAAGACATAAATGCTGGAAGTGAGCTAAAAAGTGTCGTCGTGCCACGACGTTAACTAAGGCGCTTCTCGGGAGGCAACCCGAGTTTGTACTTGTATTATTTTATTTATAGTGTCACGTAGTTTTTGTTTTTCTTTGGATTGCAGGTTCATGTAATGTCAAGTTTAAGTGTGGGGTAACCTGACCCCTGCCTAATATTGATGACCTGTTGGGGGAAGTCTGAGTACCTCATGTTATATGGAAGCTTGGAGGATGCTAGCGCCAACGGCTAAGCCTATTGGCCTTCAGGGAAGTTTTCTTTATCCTTGCATTTTTATTTTTAGCACTGAGGATAGTGCTTAGTTTAAGTGTGGGGTGGGGAACTACCCTTGTCTTTATTTTTGAGGTTAGGGATGCATGTACCGTAGGATTTTCTTTTGTCACTTGACTTTATTTTTATTTGTTTCTTGCTTTAATATATGAAAAATTGAAAAAAATTAGAAAACTAATGAAAAATTTCAAAAAGATTTTCCTTTTAGTCTTTATTAGTGGTACATGTCATCCGCCCCGTGGTTTTTCTTATGGCCACAATTCTTTTCCACGGGGAGGCCTTTGAACCGGGTAGTTTTTATTTTTTAGGATTAGAGTAGTTAGTATAGGTGACCCTAGACGAAAAGAAATAGGTAGAATGCTAGGTGCCTTTGATTTGTTTGATACCGGTGGACTTGAACTTGTTGCATGTGCTATTTGTGGTGTCCTTGGGTTTTAATTGTGATGCATGCCTAGAAAAAAATGGAATAACCCCCTTGAGATGCTTGTTGATTGTGAATCTTTGTGCATTAGTGCTTAAATTTCCACAAGTTGCACTCTATTTGCTTGATTGAGAGTTGTTGATGGAACCTTTTTGTGTGGATCATGTGCAATGTGTGTGTGAGGCATGTTCTTGTTTGCTCCATGTTTGCATATTAATGTCTAGAACTTGCCCCGTGTGTGTGCAAGGCGAAATCCTAGGTTTGTTCTAGTCGGGAAATGATACAGGCCTTCTTTTGATTTGCCTACCCTTACATATACAGCTTGGAAAAAAAATAATTGTTGTGATTTTCTTTGACCTTTTTGTTGGCACCCACACCCCGAGCCTACCCATTTGTTCTAAATTATCTCTTTTGGCCCTTTACTCCTTAAGCACTTTAGTTGATATTGTGCTGTTATTTTGGAGTTGTGGTTGGATGTTGGGAGGTTTTTGAGTGGAGCTAATGAAGGGGAATAATTGTTAAAATTGTGAAGTAGTGAAAAGCATTGGCAAGGTTGGAAGATAATGAAATAGAAAAGAAAAAAATAGCAAAGTTGAAAAGAAAAGAAAAAATTGTGGAAAAAGAAAAGAGAAAAAGACATCCATTCCTTGCTAGTGTGTGCTTAAAAAGAAGAATGCTACTTGTTGAGAAGGTGTATGTGTGGAAGTATTGATAGGGTGGCTTGTTGAGAATTGTGATGAAATATTTGTGATGTATTAAAGTGCTTAGGGAGGTAGTCACTATTACCATATGTATCCTACCCGCCCCTTAGCCTACATTACGACCTTTCTAAAGTCCTAGTTAATCCCGATTGGAGTGAGCTTACATTAGTGGAGTCCTACACTACGGGCAAACCTATGGTACATTGTGTGTGACATGTGAGATTTTCATGAGAGTGAGTGAATTCATTTGTCATTGCCCCCTTTCTATTCATGATATCCATTGTTGTGTGTGATTTTTGGGGGGGCACTCTTTTGCTTCATATTGGTGAGGGCATATGGTTTGCATGAAATATGTGAAGTTGATGGTTTCTTGGTTGAGTAGATAGGTGTGATTTTATGGGAGCATGGTTGCAATAAGTTGAGTTTGTGCAGTTGAGCTATTTTGGGGTGGTTGTTCTCATATTTTTGGTTTTGGAAAATTGTTGGCATGTTGTGGATCCATAGTAGTCATGTGTGCATTGGTTCAATGGTTGGTATCAACCATAGTCATAGGCAGACCTGTTTTACCTAGGTTGGGAAGTGAGATGTGACTTGCTCGAGGGCGAGCAAAGGTTCAAGTGTGGGGTGGTAATGTTTGGCATTTTATGCCAATATTTCCTTAATATTTCCGCATGTTTGAGCTTGTTATTCGCTCGTTTTATAGTTTGTGAATGTGGTTTTGCACTAATTTGATGTCGTGTGTGTGTAGGTTGTTACGCAGTGCATTTGAAGCTTTTAGGAGCTTGATTGAGCAAGAATTGATTGGAAGTTGATTGAAGATTGGATTGAGCACACGAGGGCACGACACGAGCAAGATTTCGGACCAAGGAAAAGGGCAAAGTGGCTGGGCGCTTTGGGGCACGCGCGGCGCCCGTTATAGCGCCCAGTGCCCCAGCGCTTTTACTCACGCGGCGCGGGCTTGTAGCGCCCAAACTTTGACGGCTTCTGGTTGTTGTCACGCATTACGAGGCGCGTGGCGCCCATTATAGCGCCCCTTGTGCGCATTTTTACTTCCTATTTCGTCTAGGCTTAGGTCTAACTTATTACTAGGTATTTGTAAACTCTATAAATACTCTTTTACTTCGTTTTTCATGGGAGGGGAGACTTTGGAGCAAATTGGAGAGCTCATAACATCTTGAACAAGGGTTTTTCTTCCTTCCATTAATCTATTACATCATTATTTCATTATTTCATCAAATCCTTGTGTTGTTATTATGAGTATGCGTGGCTAATTCTCTCATTCTAGGGTTAGAGTATTTCATGAAAGTTGATGTTTGAAGATTAATTCCCATTAATTGAATCCCATTACGGGTTACTTATTCTTTCTTGATTTCATTTGTGCAATTGTCAGGGCCCGATTATTACGCATTATCTATGGTTTTTAGATTGAACTCGAAAGAGGGAATTTAATTACGTAATAAGAAAGAATAGGACTAGTTTGTGAACCCGGGCATCGGGGAACCAATTCGTGAGTAGGATAGACATATACTTGCTCGCCTAGTTTAATGACACGACCCAGAATCCGGTTAGGCCGTGCGGGCACCCGACATCATCCCCTAGACCCGTCGGGCGAACCCTTACCAACAAAATTAGGAAAATAAATATAATAATTCATAAATAAGGACAAGACTTAAAAAAAATACAGACATACTGATACTTCTAAGCTGTACAAAAGAAATTACAGCTGACTACCCAACATACTAAGTTTAGGGCTATCCAGACCAGACATCTAAGAGTACAAAAGAAGACAGATACCTCCTGAAGGGAGCAAAATGCAACTGAAATAATGAACAATAAACTGGTGGCCATCCGGAATAAATATGGCTCACCCTGACAGCTGAAGTCGTCTTCGCTCCTGAACAACGCGGCGAACTCAATCCTGGAGCGAACCTGCCGAAACGAAATAGATAGACAAGAAACAAACAACAAACAAGGGTGAGTCAAAAGGACTCAATAAGTGGGGCAGACTAGCCACCTCAAAGAATAGGGTAGCTAGCCAGGGAGAAAAGAAATAGATAGACCAAATTCATTTTATTTAAATTATCAAAAGGCAGGGCCAAATAACAACCGGAAACACGTATGAAACCATAAACTCAACTGGGGATACGAGCCAGAAACATATCAACTAATAAGCAATGCACATATAAGCAGGACAGTAGTCATGTATCGTAAGTCTATCCAATAGTATGAAATGAAATGAAATGAAATGAAATGAAATGTGATGCAACACATGTGCCCGTCCTCCCATCTCGAAGCGGAATACTCCTGCATTCGAGGGGAATCCAATCTGATAACCAACTGGAGAGGAATACTCCTGCTCATGGGGCGGAATACTCCTGCACCCGATATAATATAAACTAGAGGCGGAATACTCCTGCACTCTCTTGGGGCGGAATACTCCTGCACCCGATATAATACAATGGAGCGGAATACTCCTGCTCCTGGGGCGGAATACTCCTGCCCTCAATATGATACAATGGAGCGGAATACTCCTGCTCCTGGGGCGGAATACTCCTGCCCTCAATATGATATGCAATGTAATGCATATGAATGACATATAATGCATATGAATGCAATGTGATGCAATAATAGCCTTTCACCGGCGCGGGACTCTCATCGACAGCCGGGAAGTAGATGCCAACTTACAGCCAGGGTACAATGCTCAAATCCTCATTGCGATACCAACAACAGGACATAACATATAATATACAATGTAAATCCAAAGCTAAGGCGTAATGAGTACGCCTATCGGCAGCTACACACGTAAGGAACACGTGGTAGAAAATCCACGAGGCCAGGTGCCTCCAAAGAAATAGATATAAACACTTACCTTGTTACAAAGTTAGTACATCCACTCAATAACCGCTTTTTCCTTTGGTTTTCTTGCCAAACGATCCCACTCTATTCAATAAGCAGGAAAATATATCAATTTAGGCTAAAGGCTTCATTCCTCACATCTTAGGGCAATCCAGGTAGGAACCTGATACCCTATTCGCATACGCAATACGCAGGCCAGGCCTATATACAGGGTTTAGGGTCACATAACCAAACCCCAAATAAATTATATTTATAAGTTGCCCATAACTTACTGAGTACGAATATATAATCAATTTCATTATCGGGGTCCATTTGACCCTTCAAACTATTAATTGAACTTATTAGGACGATGTCTAATATCTCAATTTCTACCGTCAAAATATATTTAAATACACGTAATAAACTCAAATACTATATTAGGATCATTACCTGAATGTTTCAGGGTGAAAATTCTACTTTTCTCCGGCCCCTTTTCTCATTTTCTGGCATTTTTCTTCCTCCCCGTCCTTTTATTTTCTCTCTGTGTCTGAATCGTTTTTGTTGTTACTGCTTCTGCTATACTTAGCATATATGCACTTACCCACCGCCTAACTTTTTAATTTTTTTGTCTTTTTGTCTTTCTTTTTTTTTAAATTCACTGTTACGGTAAAAATTAAAACGGTACCCTACGATATTCGGAATAATCCCAACTTTTGCATACAAGTTATACAAAATATATGTAACATACTCGCGAAAGCGGATCTCAAATCGGACTCCCGAAACTCAAGATGCGAATTTAAATGAAAAGAAGTCAAATTATTTAACTTTCGGCATTTTAGCGGAAACTAGCCGAACAACATCGAAATTCGATTTCGAAAGCTTACAAAAATCACAAATAATCATACGAACCTAACGGCGCTTTCGGATTTGGAATCGGAGCTCATTCGGCAAAAACCAAGCTCGAAAATCTCTTTTTAATATTTATCGCCAATAAAAACTGAAACCTTCTTCCGATGCCTACCAAACGAGGTCTGATTTAGCTCAAATTTTACCGACAGGTTCTAATGAACATTATGAATATTTTAAAATTATCGGCACGCCAATCGGAATCCTAACTTCCGAAACGACTGGCCGAGGTCGTTTCATTCTCCTCCACTTAAACTCTCGTTCGTCCTCGAACGAGCCTAAATCTAAAGCAAGATTTACGCAGATAACAAGAGAACTTGCACAACCTTCATAAACTACTCCACGGACATTATCTCATAATTACAGAATCAGAGTTATAACACGCACATCAAACTCTTGGATAAAACATATTTGGATAATATGATAACATCATTGCCCAACTTATTCGGACTAAGCCGACCCTTTCTCAATCATGAGAGAGGAGTTTTATATTTTCGAAACAAAGATACACGAAACTTTGAATGGGTTAACATGATTAAACCGATAATTACCTCTTCGATATACCTTTCGATATAGAACAGGTCGATGGAACTAAGAATTAGCTTACGCTTCAGCAACACCTTAGAGATTTAATATTATGATTCGGCATCAATTGGAGGAAGACTCCTCCACTTAAAGCACAAACTCATGCAGCCATTTGAATAGGAATAACCATCCTCCCACAGTCTGCTGGACTAAAGAAGATTTAGCTAAAAACAGAATGCGGCTCAGACCTGAGCTACTAAATTACCCTCTTGAGTTGCCAAACAGCTGCAACTCTCAAGTTCACAACTCCATACCTTTGCCGTAACATCATCGCCTGATGGATGGTACTTCTATGTAAAAATTTCGGCAGAGTTTCCCCTGAAACTGGATGATCCGCAAAACAGAACCAGCGCTATACCATACACGGGAATGGATACCCGGATAAACTAATATTCAAAACAATAATATGCTTACCCGGCTACAATAACACATACTCTGGCTCAACACAGTGAACGTCACAAGCGGCTACCAATCGCCCAAGCTCACTAGTGCCGGACGAAGAAGAAATGGAAGTGGATCGAGGATAGAAATAATTAGAGCTTCAGAAAGTTCATCTTCTTATTTGCTTGACTACCAAAGCTAGACTACTTTCGCGTCAAGTGTGCCAAAAAATCGCAATTGAAGAGATAGACATTAAATAAGCTTTATGGAAAAACATCCATACCAATTTTAACCTCCCTATAAGAAGGAAATTCTGACAATTTACCATAAACCCTTTTTTATAACCCAGATAAGCTCATGGGATAACATGACTCTACAAACATCTTGAACCATAGAAGACACATAGATCAAATATTACTTACTAACCACTTTACACCGGAAGAAACGATAATACTTTCTGATGGTGACGAATTGGGATCTCATTATCCTACTAACACGGAATTCCGAGAAGAGAGGTATACTAATTTGATATAATAATAAAATGTGGCACAACAAGATGCCAGGCAGACGATACCGACACTCACTCCCAAATCTCTCACATTTAAACCCAATAAATTAGTAGGGTCATCATAAATGCCAGGAATAAATCATATCAAAAACTCACCCCTCTACCGCAACCGATTCTTAATAGAAACGACATCCAAGGAAACCATTGAAACATGATAGGACACACCATTTTCAGATCGATCAAAAGAATCAAATCTTACTCACATTTAAGAGAAGAAGAAATACACGGGTGTACTACATCAGATACCTCAATATCCTGCCATACTAGCGGTTCATAGAACTGCCTCTGCACCTGACTCGAGCCACTACCCTGATAATTACTTCTAGAAGAACCACTACCACCACGCTCTCGACCTCTACTGGATGGTGGCATTTCTCTGATTGATTAAAATTTAAATGAAATTCCTGCGACTGTGCAGGTGTCTGAGGGCAAGAAGAAGGACGATTGTCTACTTGCTGGAGTAAGGAAAAACTCCTTAAAGGATAACCAGACTCATGACAGTGATAACAGATTTCCATTGAAAATGGAAGCTGGACATATTGTCGATAGCTATAAAGAGAAAAACTGGGTCTAATCTTGATGAACTACTTGCGCACTTTGAGAATCACGCTCTACAAGCTGAGATGACCTGGAAGGTGACTTCCAAAAATAATCAGAACTTTTACCTCCAAATGAGGTACCATGGTTAACCACTAGGGCCACGAGATCTCTTGCTCTCCCGCTCTAACTTATGGTATGCCTCGTACCTCTGAGCAATATTAACAACAACATCAACTGAAATTTCGGCCTCAATCTCTCGAAAGGCTCATGGACTAGTTCTAATACGTATTCCGCCATTCTATAGAATTCAATCTTATATTCTGAAACCAACAGGCTAACCGACGGACTACCCTGTCAACTCCACTCAAACTGGTAACACTTTTCATCTCGTTCGCTACTCGAAAGGAACTTTTCCATGAATCTAGAAGAAAAACCGAATCAAGTTAGCTAATAAGAGAGCGGTCCACCAATTCAAGCCTGGACCCCTGAAACTAGAAAGCAGAATAATCAACACCATACCGCTCGATATAATCAAAAGCCTGAAGGATATTCTGACATCATTTTATTTTTAGAAAGAATCACAAGGTTTATCTGATGCATTGCTTAAGAATATCGGAAGGTTCAACCGCGTAAAATAATGCAACCTCTTTGGGCGCTCGGACCGAACTGTTACCTCGGTTGGCTAACCAGCCGGAATAATTAGAGGTACAATACATGCTACCTCTGGAACATAATTTACTGCGGCAATATTAAGAACAGGAATAGAAGCTCACTGACACCGAATGTCTGCACATGTGGCACCCTGATAGGCTGCCCAGCGAATAATAGGTTCTTACGGTATCTGCATCGCCAAGATTCTCGTAAAGCATCGTAGAGAGCCAAGGGAACTACAAGGCCCTGCTCCCTTGCCCATCGCAAACTCGTACAGCTGGGACTTCCGTAACTAGATCGTCAGCATAATCAAAAACTCTCGGGGCTTCATCAGTACTAGCCCCAGGCCAGACTGCTTCGTCTTGAACTCATACCATTTGCTGGTTTATCGCACGAGGGTTTCACTATTACCACGAAGGAATTAACGAAAATACCTTTGTATCCTAGACCGACGCACGATCAGAAAAGAAGGAAGTGAAACTTCCTAAATGCCATCATAGCCCCTCGTAGATAAGTACGGACGTCTACATACCCATCAGCGAGACTCTACTAGACACTGTCTTAGTCTGGATAGACTCTAAAGTGGGCTCTGATACCAACTGACACGACCCAGAATCCGGTTAGGCCGTGCGGGCACCCGACATCATCCCCTAGACCCGTCGGGCGAACCCTTACCAACAAAATTAGGAAAATAAATATAATAATTCATAAATAAGGACAAGACTTAAAAAAAATACAGACATACTGATACTTCTAAGCTGTACAAAAGAAATTACAGCTGACTACCCAACATACTAAGTTTAGGGCTATCCAGACCAGACATCTAAGAGTACAAAAGAAGACAGATACCTCCTGAAGGGAGCAAAATGCAACTGAAATAATGAACAATAAACTGGTGGCCATCCGGAATAAATATGGCTCACCCTGACAGCTGAAGTCGTCTTCGCTCCTGAACAACGCGGCGAACTCAATCCTGGAGCGAACCTGCCGAAACGAAATAGATAGACAAGAAACAAACAACAAACAAGGGTGAGTCAAAAGGACTCAATAAGTGGGGCAGACTAGCCACCTCAAAGAATAGGGTAGCTAGCCAGGGAGAAAAGAAATAGATAGACCAAATTCATTTTATTTAAATTATCAAAAGGCAGGGCCAAATAACAACCGGAAACACGTATGAAACCATAAACTCAACTGGGGATACGAGCCAGAAACATATCAACTAATAAGCAATGCACATATAAGCAGGACAGTAGTCATGTATCGTAAGTCTATCCAATAGTATGAAATGAAATGAAATGAAATGAAATGAAATGTGATGCAACACATGTGCCCGTCCTCCCATCTCGAAGCGGAATACTCCTGCATTCGAGGGGAATCCAATCTGATAACCAACTGGAGAGGAATACTCCTGCTCATGGGGCGGAATACTCCTGCACCCGATATAATATAAACTAGAGGCGGAATACTCCTGCACTCTCTTGGGGCGGAATACTCCTGCACCCGATATAATACAATGGAGCGGAATACTCCTGCTCCTGGGGCGGAATACTCCTGCCCTCAATATGATACAATGGAGCGGAATACTCCTGCTCCTGGGGCGGAATACTCCTGCCCTCAATATGATATGCAATGTAATGCATATGAATGACATATAATGCATATGAATGCAATGTGATGCAATAATAGCCTTTCACCGGCGCGGGACTCTCATCGACAGCCGGGAAGTAGATGCCAACTTACAGCCAGGGTACAATGCTCAAATCCTCATTGCGATACCAACAACAGGACATAACATATAATATACAATGTAAATCCAAAGCTAAGGCGTAATGAGTACGCCTATCGGCAGCTACACACGTAAGGAACACGTGGTAGAAAATCCACGAGGCCAGGTGCCTCCAAAGAAATAGATATAAACACTTACCTTGTTACAAAGTTAGTACATCCACTCAATAACCGCTTTTTCCTTTGGTTTTCTTGCCAAACGATCCCACTCTATTCAATAAGCAGGAAAATATATCAATTTAGGCTAAAGGCTTCATTCCTCACATCTTAGGGCAATCCAGGTAGGAACCTGATACCCTATTCGCATACGCAATACGCAGGCCAGGCCTATATACAGGGTTTAGGGTCACATAACCAAACCCCAAATAAATTATATTTATAAGTTGCCCATAACTTACTGAGTACGAATATATAATCAATTTCATTATCGGGGTCCATTTGACCCTTCAAACTATTAATTGAACTTATTAGGACGATGTCTAATATCTCAATTTCTACCGTCAAAATATATTTAAATACACGTAATAAACTCAAATACTATATTAGGATCATTACCTGAATGTTTCAGGGTGAAAATTCTACTTTTCTCCGGCCCCTTTTCTCATTTTCTGGCATTTTTCTTCCTCCCCGTCCTTTTATTTTCTCTCTGTGTCTGAATCGTTTTTGTTGTTACTGCTTCTGCTATACTTAGCATATATGCACTTACCCACCGCCTAACTTTTTAATTTTTTTGTCTTTTTGTCTTTCTTTTTTTTAAATTCACTGTTACGGTAAAAATTAAAACGGTACCCTACGATATTCGGAATAATCCCAACTTTTGCATACAAGTTATACAAAATATATGTAACATACTCGCGAAAGCGGATCTCAAATCGGACTCCCGAAACTCAAGATGCGAATTTAAATGAAAAGAAGTCAAATTATTTAACTTTCGGCATTTTAGCGGAAACTAGCCGAACAACATCGAAATTCGATTTCGAAAGCTTACAAAAATCACAAATAATCATACGAACCTAACGGCGCTTTCGGATTTGGAATCGGAGCTCATTCGGCAAAAACCGAGCTCGAAAATCTCTTTTTAATATTTATCGCCAATAAAAACTGAAACCTTCTTCCGATGCCTACCAAACGAGGTCTGATTTAGCTCAAATTTTACCGACAGGTTCTAATGAACATTATGAATATTTTAAAATTATCGGCACGCCAATCGGAATCCTAACTTCCGAAACGACTGGCCGAGGTCGTTTCATTTAACTAATTACAGAATTCGTTAATGCGTGCACGTGATTCAACCCATAGACATATAGGGATTTGAGTAGCCTGCATAGACCGTGAAGAATCGAAAGGTTTTCACGGGTACATTTAATCTGTTAGTTAGTAACTCGGGATTCAAGAAGTGGAATCAATTGGAAAACTCAACTGGATTGTTCGTAACTCTGACCCTGGACCGTCCCCTTATTACTGATAACAACCAAGTTTTGCTCCATTGTTTGAATCCACTTTTACCGTTTTAATTATTACTCTTTAGTTACTAAAACTCTCACCATTGAAGAAAAAGATCCCTGGATAGCTGTTAAGGAATTGTTTGTTAGGAGTCCAGTCTGAATAGTCCTCGTGGGAACGATACTCTACTTATCACTTTATTACTTGTCGACCACGTATACTTGCGTGTGCGTTGGGAGCAACAACACACACAAATGACATGGCTTATGGATGAATAAAATGCAGACACGTGGCATTGGGCCTCTTAATAATTAGTACTCCCTCCGTCCCAATTTATGTGGTACCATTTGACCGGGCACGGAGTTTAAGAAAATAGAGGTTGACCTTGTTAAATATCAATTTTACCCTTGAAAAAGTAAGAGAGAGAAGATTTGAGTAATAAATAAGTTGTTGGTAGGTTTAAAAGTATGTAGGGCCCAACAAGAGTAAAATAGAGATGATGCATTAAATAGTTGTTAAATAAGGAAAGGTGCCAATTATTTTGGGACAAACAAAAAAGGAAATGATGCCACATAAATTGGGACGGAGGAAGTAGTACTAATACTAGTAAAAGAAGTCTTTGACCCAAAAATAAAATAGAAAATCCCCCCATCCGGTTACCTCTCTTTCCATCTTCTTCCACCCCTATCCTCCCCCCCCCCCCCCCTCGCACCTCCCTTTCTATCATATTCTCCGCCATTTCATTTCTTCAGCCACAATCCTCCGGTGTTTATCAAAATCTTCTACTAAAAATATTGGCCCCATCATTTCGCAAAAAGATCTGAATAATAAATACAACAATTCAATAGCTTAACTATCAAAGAGTTGAAGTTCTCTAATTAAATTAGATTCTTTCTCATACACTAAAATCATAGCTTAAACTTTTAAATTTTCGCTTTAGTCAGTTGCTAAAAGTACCCTTGTTAATATTGGCATTGATTGCAGATCTTCTATGTTAGTTCCTACGTTCTAAACTTATTGAATAATGAATAATCTTTTACCACTGACAAAAATATAATTTGTTACTATAAATAATGTGATAGATGTTCATTGCTGGTGCCTATGGTAGTGAGTAGTGGCGCTAAGAAAGGATAGAGAGGAGGAGAGTTGAGGGGTAAATGAAGGGCTGGGGTCTTAGGCCGGTGTATTTTTTAGGGTAGTGCTAAATGGCCAAATTTTGCCAAACTAGGGATATTTCGGTCTTTTCCTTTGCAAAGTAGGGGTATTCCCGACACTTCACCACTTTTTTTTTTTTATGGTCATACCGTTGTTCAAAATATAAAATATTTTATTCATTTTAAATTTCTCTCTCCAATCCTTTAATTATTACACCTACTATAGGTATGAATAATAATATAATATTAGTGCATGTCAGGTTGCTCCTTTTAAATACACACATTTAATATACTAATTTTTTACATTTTTTTCTTTTTCTTTTTTCAACACAACATTTGTTTTGTTTAATTTTTTTATTTTCTTATTGCCTTATTTTTCTTTTAACATTTTCTGTTATCTTTTTTTAAAAGTTTAGCCAATAATTTGACTAATTAAAAACTAAAATTCACAGCTCCTACACTAACTGATAAGGATCGAAATAGAAACAAATAAAAGACGATAGGAGCGAGACTTGTCTCGAACTCCCTACGGGGTATCCACGAAGAACACGTTCCGTGAAACCCCCGTATCGTGTCAAGATACGTCTACGCTAAGCAACTACCCTCGAGTCGCACTCGGGACCCGCAAGTAGAATGATCGGATGTTGGTTCGACAATCAACTAGGATCCGCTAGAAGAATTCAAGCTAACAAAAGGGTTGTTTCCATAACTCAAGAGTTCAACTCTTTAACATTGTTCATCAATCTTCAAAATTAGCTAAGGTTCAAATGAAGACTAAGGACCTTTTATAGGTGCCAAATACAAGAGATATAAAGTCTAAAAGGCCCCTAAAGTAGACTTAAATGATATATGTCACGAAGGGCTAAACTAGGAATTTCATAGCAAACAAAATAGAAATTCCGCAATGCTTCCAGTAAGTAGGCGCCCCGCCCACTGTACTAGGCGCCCCGCCTAGTTGCCCAAAAGGCTGAATTTGAAGTGGGCGGTCCACCCCTTTTTCAGGCGGACCAAAGTCCAGAGAGTTGATTTTAAGTAGGCGGTCCACCTATTGAAGTAGGCGGTCCGCCCCTTCCTGGGAGCTCTTGAAATGCTTCCAAATGTGGCCCGGATGCCTCTCCAAGTAGCCTAGGTAGTCCTCCATCCATGGCACTCCAATGCATGATCTTCAAGTCGCTCCCAGAGTCTTCTTCCATGTCCTTCCAAGTCAAGTGGAGATGAATGTCTTGAATCAACTTAGCTTGACTTCTAGTGAAAGGCCTTGAGGTAGTATGCCCCGCATCATCCTCCCCTTCTTGGGAAGGTTTCGTCCTCGAAACCATGGCCTCCACCTCTCCGGCATCACCATCCCCTACATCAAAAGGGGTCAAGTCAGTCACATTAAAAGTATTTGAGATATTATACTTACCAGGTAGATCAATCACATAGGCGTTGTTGTTGATCTTGAAAAGCACTTGAAACGGTCCATCTCCACGGGGTGCCAACTTTCCTTTCCTAAGGTTTGGAAATATTTCTTTACGGAAGTGCACCCACACTTAATCCTCTTTCTTGAGCTCTAGATTCTTCCTTCCCTTGTTCTTTTTAGAGGCCACCTTTGCATAGGCTTCCTCCAAATTCTTCTTGGCTTTAGCATGGAGCTCAAGCATAGCCTTTGTCCGGCTTTTACCTTCAAAATTAGCAACCATTTCCCTTGGCAAAGGGGTTAGATCAAGGGGAATCAAGGGGTTAAAACCATAAACACACACAAATGGGGTCATGCCAATTAAACAATGCAAAGTATGGTTATATGCAAACTCCATAAGAGGTAACTTATCAACCCACGTCCCGGCCTTACCTCGGGTCATAGCTCGAAGAAGAACACCCAAAGTTCGGGTTCACTATCTTGCTCATACACCAATTCACCTACCACCACCATGGTCTTTCTAGTAGGGCAATGTTTAGAGTTTTAGAATTACCTCCCACATGTGGTGTAGATTTCTCATATGGCTTCTTCTAATCTTTGCTAGCACTTGCACCACTTGCATTTGGAATTCTTGCATTTGGAGGCTTCCTCTCCTTTGGTTTACTCATGGGAGTAGAAGTGCTACTCTTGTAGTGAGTGGATTTCTCTTCCTTGAGCCATTTCTCCGCTTCGACCTCATCATCATAGAGATCATAGTGGTTGTCATACTTGTGAAACTTCAATTGAGAGGCTATGTCTTGGTTCAAACCACTTCTAAATCTAATCACAGCCGGTTCATTGTCCTCCCCATCAAAGTCTAGGGTCATCCATATTTGCTCAAACTCATTGAAGTACTCCCCAACCGTCTTGTAGCCTTGCTTCAACTCACAAAGACGTTTGTATTGGTCTACACGATATTGGTGATTCAAGTATTTTCATCCATCACACGGATCAATTCACCCCAAGTCATATTGATGGCAAAGCATTTCTTCTTCGGTTCCTCTTGACCGATTCCCACCAAGTAGAAGCAAAAGATTCAAAGGAAGATATGGCATACTTGACTTTCTTCTCCTCGGTCATGTCATTGGTGTCAAACACCCTCTCCATAGTCAACTTTCAATCAATGTACTCAACCAGGTCACTACTCCCTTTGAAGGTAGGAATAGTAAGCTTCACACTATTGAGATTGTTGTTATCACGACCCCCTTGGTAAGGCTCCGGTTGGCCTCCAAAGTTGTCTCTATAACCACCATAATTCCTCCTAGCAATCCCTCCAACATACCCCATGGGTGGCCCTCGACCTCGGCCTCTACCCCTATCCACATTACGACCCCAATTCATGGCTCTCCCATTTGGATTAGGAGCCCCAGAGTCACTACCACCATACTCTTCCTCCTCCCCTTCTTGAGCTTCATCAACTTGCTCAAGAGGTTGAACATTTTGAATGGGTTGTGAAAGTGGAATATTTCTTTGGGGATTTCCCAAAAGGTGGGGATTGCCCACAAGGTGAGGAATGCCCACTCGTTGGGGATTGCCCAACACTTGTTCATTTCTTTCACGATCTTCCTTTACCTGTTGTTGTCTAAGCAACTCAACAACTTGTTCCGGGGTGAAGTTTGAACTACTTGTGCCTTCAATGGCTTCAACTTAGACGCTCGGGGTCCCTTTCTCAACTTGGACACTAGAGGTCCCTTTCTCAACTTGGACACTCGGGGTCCCTTGCTCAACTTGGGTACTTGAGGTCACCCTTTCAAGAGTTTCAATCCTTTGGCTCATGATATCCATTTTAGCAAGGATACTAGCCAAGGCATTCTTTACGAAATCTTCTCATTCGTTGGCCCTCATACCTACAAAATGAGAAAACGTTAGTGAAATCTCCTCCCTCACTCACTCGCTCACTTGTGTTTCACTCGGTTCACTCGTATAGTGGTAGTGGATATTTCACTCAAGCTTGAAAACTAGAAGTTTCACTAAGTTGATCAACAAACCTCAATTCAATCACTCAATCCACAAGTCAAGTGTACTCCGGGGTGAGTGGAGTTTATGTGACTCTATTGGACGATAAGCACTTTAAAGTGAGGACTTGAGTCCAAACATACTACGAGTCATCTTTGAATTCTACTTTCCTAGCTAGGCTCGAGTTACCTAAAAGCTTCAAAGGACTAGCACCAATTAAGTAGGAAAGTTACTCAAATAAGTACTAGCTAGATGCAATGCAATCAAAGAAACAAGAGATCCTACGAAAAACTACCCAAAACACCAAGTCAGCAAAAGAGGCGCCCTACCTCTTTCAAGTGGGCGGTCCGCCTGGTTCTCTGCAGAGGGAAGTGGGCGGTCCGCCTAAAGAACAGGCAGCCCAAAATCCAAAGAGCTCACTCCAAGTGGGCGGTCCGCCTACTGCAAGTTTCAGCATAGTCCAAAGTCGTGTTTCTTAGTTCAAGCACCCAAAAATCCAACAATTTTCAAGATGTTTTGGCAATCCGAAGGTATCCAAATGTGTTTTCAACCGCAATAATCAAATCCCAATAATTTTTATCAAACCCCAATAAAAAAAAAAAAAATAATTCACCATGTTCATCAAGTTCATAGCTAGGGTTTCAAATTTTCAAATCTTCAAAGGGTTTCAACTTTTCAACTCTTGTAATACAACTTCAAATCAAGAGTTCTAGGTACCAAAATGACGGGTTTCAAATTTTCAACTCTTGTAATACAACTTCAAATCAAGAGTTCAAGGTACCAAAATGACGGGTTTCCAAAGAGGAGCAAACTCCAATATCAATCTAACAACGGGTCATCAAATCCAAGAACACAAGATCAAATTTTTGGTGTTTTTTCAACTTTTTCTATTTTTTTTTTTGTGTTTTTCTTCTTTTTCAACAATAACAAACAAGAAACTAAGATAGAAACCAACCTAGGCACGAAGAATCAAGGGTCGGGGGTTTGTAGAAATAAAACCCGAGCCTTGCTCTGATACCAAGATGATAAGGATCGAAATAGAAACAAAGAAAAGACGATAGGAGCGAGACTTGTCTCGAACTCCCTACGGGGTATCCACAAAGAACTCGTTCCGTGAAACCCCCGTATCGTGTCAAGATACGCTTACGCTAAGCAACTACCCTTGAGTCGCACTCGGAACCCACAAGTAGAATGATCGGGTGTTGGTTCGACAATCAACTAGGATCCGCTAGAAGAATTCAAGCCAACAAAAAGGTTCTTTCCATAACTCGAGAGTTCAACTCTTTAACATAGTTCATCAATCATCAAAATTAACTAAGGTTAAAATAAAGACTAAGGCCCTTTTATAGGTGCCAAATACAAGAGATATAAAGTCTAAAAGGCCCCTAAAGTGGACTTAAATGATATATGCCATGTAGGGCTAAATTAGAAATTTCATAGCAAACAAAATAGAAATCCCGCAATGCTTCCAGTAAGTAGGCGCCCCGCCCCCTGTACTAGGTGCCCCGCCTAGTTGCCCAAAAGGCTGAATTTGAAGTGGGTGGCCAGAGTGGGCAGTCCGCCCCTTTTTCAGGCAGACCAAAGTCCAGAGAGCTGATTTTAATTAGGCAGTCCGCCTATTGAATTAGGCGGTCCGCCTCTTCCTGGGAGCTCTTGAAACTCTTCCAAATGTGGCCCGGATGCCTCTCCAAGTAGCCTAGGTGGTCCTCCATGCATGGCACTCCAATGCCTGATCTTCAAGTCGCTCCCGGAGTCTTCTTCCATGTCCTTTCAAGTCAAGTGGAGATGAATGTCTTGAATCAACTTAGCTTGACTTCTAGTGAAAGGTCTTGAGGTAGTATGCCCCCGCATCACTAACCCTAACTTGCACTTCGTTTGGATGGTTGTGCTACAACTTCTCCGCCTCCCTTCATCTTGACACTGGCGGCCGGTGTTGATGTTTGAGGTATGCACTCTCTTTGTCATTTTTCCCTTTTAATTTTAATTGCGAAAGTTCTTAAGTTTCAACCCAAACGATATACAATTCACATCTATTTTCGTCGATTCTGCAAGAAAAAAGTTATGATAGATCTTCTTAATTTGTCACTGATCTCGTGTCTTATTTTTGTTATTGCTACAATATATAATCTGAAAGGTTATTGTACTACTGTCAAACCATAGTAAAATGCTCTTTCTTCGCATTTGAAATTTGATTGTCAAAATTAATTCTCTACTTTTTGGTTGTCAAAATTTAGTGATTGAATCTGCAAAATTGTCGTCCACTTCCCAGCGCAATAAGGCTATATAAAAGTTTAAGGTAACAATATTGCGTAAGTCACGTTTTAGTGTGGAGCATTGTTGCTTCTGCTTGTTGCAAATATTGAATGGAGATGGCCGACACTTTTAATTAAAATATGAAATTTGACTACGATTATAATTTTGAAAATCTATTAGGCTATTGGCATTGTAAAATGCATTGGGGTTTACTGGCTTTGATGGAATAAAAAACTGTAAGCGAAAAACCTGAGACTTCAAATAGAAAATCAGAAAAAGAAGGAGATGAGCCATATGTAGTTCAAGAAATAATGCCACAAGAGAGCATGGACAACAATGACGGAGGTGGGTTGAACATGCCTGATAGGCTAGAACTAGCGAATGATGGTCCAAATGCAAATAGGAGTGACTGTAGTGGTTCTGAATTCCCAACTATTCCTACTATAATGAGTCTGCATTTGCGAAAAGTTTCAGTAGAAGCACCAAAGGTAACTGCAAAGAGTACTAATATAACTGAAGGAATAATGCAGACGGAGAACACTGGCAACCATGAGAAAGTAAGCAGTATGTATGAAAAGATTGATATTCTGAAACTTGAGATGAGGATTAGAAATCTTGAGAACTTCATGGTTGGAAAGGTCCGAAGACTTGATAGCAGGTGAAACAAGATAAATTAGCTAGTATGTGTAATGTTGATGCTTCTGTTACTTAGTCTTTGTTTTGTTCAAAAAGTTATACTCTAGATTCTTCTCTATTGCTTAGTACTCAGTGGCACAGTGCGACTAGCTCATTTTTCTATTTCAGGTCATCTCTACACATTATCAGCTTATACAGTGAAAATTCTACGTTTGAATAATGTTCAGTTCACTTGTTTCCTTGTTTATTTTCTAGTAATATATTGTTTGCATATAATTAACAACCATGCCAAGTTGTGTTAAACACTCTTACTAACCAAGACAGATGACTTTGCTTATGCTTAAGTTTTTGCCTTCCCTGGAGTTCACCTGGACACAATTTTGTTCAGCTTATTTGTACCAAGACAGATAGCTTAACTGCCTTCTGAATACTGATTGTAATATTGTTTCATATACAATGGAATATCAATAGAATTTTATTCTCTTATTTTAAGCAACCATGAATTTTTTGTTGTTCCAGAATATCAAGTTCCTTTGGAATCTGATGTTCAATTTAATTCATTTTCTCCTTTCCATAAGAAAAAAAATCATTTATCAAAAGTTCCTATGTTTCTTCAAAGTTATATTCAATTTTGGTTGAGGTACAAATGACAATTGTTCTATTCGTTCATAATTTGAACAAGTTAAACTAGCTCCTCAAAGATCAAATAAAAGGATAAGTTTTCTTTTGTTCCTAAGAAATCTTTACCCATCACAATTTTGAGGAAGGAAAAGGGAAAAAACAAAAAAAGAGAAGAATGTTACTATGAAAGTAATATAGCCCATTATCTTTACTGCGAAGATCTTAGAAAATCATGGTTTTTTTATAATTAATTTGCCAATGAAATCTAGTTTTTGTGCATCTTGTTACTGGTTGCTACGACCTAGTTCTTTATTGTCGCTTGTTTTCACTTTTTTTGGGATCTTGTGCAGATGAGGAACCTGGAAAGACAACCTCTGAGCTGTTATGGTTAAAGATAGAGCAAATTCCTTGGAGGAGGGCCCTATCCAAGAGAGTAATGATGAATTTCGAACTTAAGTTGGTTCAGCTATTGCAGGACCTTCTGACAGTAATTGTGATGCTCCTGAAGCTGGAGAACTTCCAAGTTTATCACCCAACAAGAATCCTGCAAAAGCCAAACCTGGTTCAAGGAATAATGTTGCATTTGTTTCAGTGAAATACCGACAGTGCCAACGAAGAATGATTTGGAGTTTGGCATTCATGGAACAGAAAAGGGTGATAATCTGGAATAGATTAAGAAGATTCATTTTTCAGTTTACTTACTGGTGGAAATGTGAAGAGCAGTTTATTCTAAACTTCACATAAGTATTTTTTTTCCTTGAAACTTCATCGCAGATAGGGGTGGGTACTATTTGGATTAAACCGAAAAACCGTACCGAACCAAATTATTTTATTAATTTGGTTTGGATTTTTTAATAATTGATTTGGATTAGATTGAGAATATGAAAACTTTGGTGTTTTGGTTTGTTTTCGGATTTCAAGTCATAGAAACCGAAAAACTGAAATATATATACACACAAAAGACTCTCACACTTTTATGCTTATTTCTTAACCTAAACTTGTTTTTGAAAGCAAATGCGATACATGTAATCCAAATCAAGCCGGAATCATAAATCCGAGCTTAACCAAAAAATTAAAATCGAGACTTCAATCAAGGTCAATGAGTTTTCAAACAGGTGAAGTGCCTGTACGATAATATTCGACCGAGTCTCTAAACAATAATAATAATAATAATAATAATAATAATAATAATAATAATAATAATAATAATAATAATAATAATAATAATAATAATAATAATAATCAAAACATGGCAAAGAGAATAATAAAGGCAAAAATATAAAAAAATATTTTATAAAAGCCGGAATGCATAAATAAAGCAACTGTGCTTGGAACAGGACTCGAGGATGCTTAATCCCTTCCCAAGAGTCAACCGAGATCCTTACCTGGAACTCTGACGCAGACCATTAACGGCTCATAGGTGTTCCAAAGTACCTCTTTGGGTGACTTGGCACACCTTAAACTTGTCAAGTGGCGACTCCGAGTTAAAAAATAAACAATTCGCACCTTGAAATATTGTCACATCCTTAAATGGAAACCCTAACTCGGAATAGCGCTAAATAATCACAAAAAATTCCATAAGCGCTTACTAAACCCGAAACGCCCTTCCACAAAGAGGGTGTGCGGAAAAAGGGGTGTGACAGTCACAAGAAAAGACAAGTGATTTAAGTTAACACGACACAAAATGGGCCCAAAAATTACATTAAACATCCGCATACGCGGATAAATGTTAGATGATGCATGAAAAAAAGCATCTAACGGGGGCGGGAGGGATTCTCATTTCTCTCTCGGGGGACTTCCTTCATCAGAAACACTCTGGGAAGGTTCTGCTTCATGAGCTGCAGGTTCCATTGTCGGCGTCTCCTCTCTTTCACCACTCATCTCTTCAGAGCCTTCCTTAAGGTCAAGACCAAGTTGAGCATCTGCCTGGGCAACAAGGCTAGTATGGCTGTATCATGAGATACTCTGCCGGGAGCGCTTAAAGGGGAATCTAATTGAGGAAGCCGATGCTAGCTTGCAACCCTTTCTAAAAAATGCTAACGAATTGAAGGGTGAGCTGCAGACCACTCGTGATGCTTATCATGCGGAGGCTATGATGAGCATGAACTTGGAGAGGGCATTGACTGGTGAAGTGAGCAAGCACAAGCAGGATGTAAAGGCCCTCATGTTGTCCCTTACAGATGTCAAGGTCTCAGATCAGCTCCGTCTCAGCAATGTGAATCGTCTGAAAGGGATCGTGAGAGATCTACAACAACTATCTAGTATGGGGGATAGAATGAATGCTGCTGAGAAATATGCCGCAGATGCTCAGGGTCTCTCCGCCCTTCTTCAAGATAAGAATGACAGGCTGAAAGGTATAGTGCCGTCACTTGAGAGAATTCGTGACGGCCTCTACGAGAAGTGCCTCTTGAAAGATCAACAGAGGGAAGCTCTGAATGCTCGTCGAATAGCAGAAGTTTTTCGTGCTAAGATTACTGCCGCTCTTGACACTCTTCTTCGAGTTAGTGACGACCCTAATCTTGACCTTATTGCTGAGATTGCCTCGTATGCTGGCCTTGTTGCCCAGGCAGATGCTCAACTTAGTCCTGACCTTGAGGAAGTCTCTGAAGAGATGATTCGTGAAAGAGAGGAGATGCCGACTGGGGAACCTGCAGCTAAAGAAGCAGGACCTTCATGGAGTGTTGTCGATAAAGGTTGTTCCCCGAGAGAGGAATGAGAATCCCTCCCCCCTCGTTTGATGCTTTTTTTAAGCATTTGATGATTTAAACATTTATCCGCGTATGAGGATGTTTAATGTAATTTTTGGGCTCGTTTTGTGGCGTGTTAACTTAAATCACTTGTCTTTACTCATGACGTTTTAACTTTCACCGTAAAAAATAAGTAATGCTAAGTTATGCCTCTGTGGCTGTTTGCACCTAAGATTTAGATGGCTTCTGGTCATCCTAACTGCTCTAGTTTAAGAACGTGTGTCAGTGTGCCTGCCTTAAGCAACTACGTTTGTTGTGCACCGATAGACGGCGACTAGGTTGCATCCATAGTAGATGGATGTTTGCGCCCATAATGGGATGACTTTAGCCCAATTGGAAACGGTCCTTTTGCGTTTTGAGACAAAACATCTTTGCTTAGTACTCGAATATTTAAGACTTTCTGACATTATGCGGACAAGCGTCCCTATCAGTGTGTGGGTGAAATTGTTTATTTAATGAGATCAATGCTCGATTAATGCCTGGTTGATGAGTTAGATGTGGTCTAACTCTAAGCAAGTAGTGTACCCTACTTTTATCATGTAAAGAGGGTGTATTACTATAACTTGTATGTGGTCGGGGCTATGAATAGTTTGATCCTAGATGGATCTAAATGAATGAGTAAAACTGACTAAGTAAGATAGTAGTTTTATTAATAAAGTCGCGGAGCATAGGATGTTGTGGGTGAAGACCCGTAAGTATGAAAGTACTATAATCTGAGAACGAGACTAAAGTGCTAAGTAAATTCTGAAAAGAAAAGTACTTCCAATTATCCTTACTCTTTCTCTCCCCTCCCCCCTCTCGAGAGGCGTCAATCAACCATAGCGTCTGAATCACAGTTTTAGTTGATTGCGATTTCGAGATCTTTAGGGTCTCCTAGAATGTTCTCCTCGCGCGCTTGCTCGAGGACACCTGCTCCAAGGATTGCGGCCATATAGTATTCCCTTGCTGCTTCCTGATCACCGTTCACTTTTTTTATCCCCCATTGAGTGGGATACTTCAGTTTCTGATGCCAAGTAGATGGTACTGCTTTGGCTTGATGAATCCACGGTTGCCTGACGATCACATTCTAAGGAATGCCTCCCTTAATTACCTGAAAGGATAAAACATAATCTATTCCCAGCCAGCGCGTAGTTAAGTTCATTTCGCTTATAACTTTCTCATAAGAATTATTAAAGCCTGCGAGCATGTAGACGCTCGACATGATTCGATCTTCAACACCCATCGCCTTCAGTGCGTCCAATCTGGTGAGGTTTATGGCACTGCCGGCATCGACCAGTACACGATTCACGTCTGTGTCTTGCATCCTAAATGTTATGAACAGGGCGTCATGATGCGGGGTGCTGCAGATGACGTTTTCCTCCTTGCTGAATAGGATCATCTCATCCCTAGCGAGACCCTAGCTAGGTGCTACCAAGATATTCTCTGACCCCCTGAGCAATGTTGGTCGCCCTATTATCACATTGATAGACCTCTTAGGATCGGGCAGACTTGGTAGTGCGTCCTGGTTCTCACTTCTGGTGATAGTCTGCTTTCCCTTATTGGTAAGCAAGTCTTTGAGGTACCCTTTGTTCAAAATATCCATGACTTCTAAGATCAACGCTCTGCACCCTGACGTGTCATGTCCATGATCCCTATGAAATTGGCAGTAGAGTTAGTTGTTCCTCCTATTAGGTTCTGCTCTCAGGTTGCACGGCCAATGGATTTAGACGTTCGTTATATGATCTCTTACAAATTCTATGGCGTTGACTTGTTGTCCCAATTCTTCAAATCGATTAGGAACCTACTCCACGTTGAGTGATCTCTTGGATAATGACCGCGACGTACCCTGTCTGTCCTGCTGCTTCAGAAAATTGTCCCTGCTATCTTTCCTATTTCTCTTCCCTTTGTCCCCCATTCGAAGTTCCTCCACATATCCCCATTTCTGTCCTTGGTGGATGACGTCTTGGATAGCAAATCGGACTTCTTCGGGAGCAGAAGACTCCCCGGGCTCTAGGCGAAGCTTCTCGGTGTATCTCTGGTGCAGAGCATTCCATGTTGACACAGGGTGTTGAGTCAGACTCCACTGTAGCTTCTGGTGGCCAGGGATCCCTTTGTGTTCAAACTTTTGCCAAAGGCTACCACTGCAATGTTGTCGGGAATTGGAGGAAGCTCTATGCATTCCCTCTGAATCCTGTCGAGGTAGTCTTTGAGAAACTCGTTGTGTCGCTGTCGGATCTCAAAGATATCCTTCATGCACTTTTCCCGCTTGCGGGCACCGGAATGCGCTTTGTTGAGTAAATCATGCATCTGAGTGAATGATTCGATCGAACCCATTGGCAGCTGAGTGTACCAAGCAAGGGCTCTTTTGGTCAGAGTTAAGCCAAAACTCTTCACTAGAGCAGACTTGATTTCTTCTTCAGTAATCTCGTTACTCTTCACAGTCGTATAGTACGCAGCAATATGCTCGTTCGGATCAGTCGTCCCATCATACTTCAAGTTATCCAGCAGGCAGAAGTGCTTTCGTACGCGGACTGGTGCGACACTTGCCTTTAAGCATGCTTGTAAAACTTTTGCTCATCTATCATGGTAACTTGGGGTGGAGCACCCGACAAGTTACCAATCCGATCATGGATGGCCTTCATCTCCTTTATGAGATCCTGAATGACAGGGGCTTCCTTAAGGTCTTGATTGTTGATCGTCGATGAGCCTCCTGGAGCGGCATTCATGTTTAGCCTTTGACTAGGCACAGATGCTGGCGACTCGTTTATAAGTGCTGGTCCCTGTGGTGATGCTAGCCTCTAGAACGATCCGGTAAACATCTTAGCTAGTTTGCGAGACACCCCCTCGATCACGTTGTTGGAGTTTTATTCCGCCTGTTCCATCATAGTTTTGAGGAGATCAGTCATAAAAGTTCTGAACTCAGGATTACCTTCCAATGGGCGATTGACCCCTTGATTACTAGCGATAGGGGTCGGCTCTTGAGAAGGATCTTTTGGTTGCTCAGCTAAATCCTTTTGTTGAACGCGTCAAGATCCTTTGCTGATTAGTCCACTCCATCTGCGATGTTCTTTGAAACGCTGCTATCGTCGTCCGACATGATTGCACCTTTTCCTTCATAGAATACCTACAATTGCCTGGGCCCCACGGTGGGTGCCAAATTGCTTATGCCTAAGTTTTTATGTCTAGGTTAAACAATTAATTATGAATGAGGTCACAAACAATACGGCAAATTATGATGGAAAAGAAAGTAAATACGATGCAAATAAAGGCAAGTAAATAAGAGAGAAATAATAGAGAAATGCATTGTAAATCTTATTCCTTGAGATTAGCCGAGGTTGATGGCGAATCCAGAGATAGTATAATACAATGTAAGGAGGGGTATTTATAGTAGTAATACCACAGTCCTAATTTAGGTAAAATACAAGTACTAATAGGGCCATGGGCCCTACAACTTAAGGCGGTGGTATACTAAACCCTAACTAGGAGACTGTAAACCCTAGGCGACGGGATGTGTGCCTTGCGTCTTGTGGCTAGACCGCCTAAACGGTCATTGGCTCTAGGAGCAGGCGTATATCCTCAGTGCCCGGTGACTTGCAGGATAAGTCTAGTCTCGCCAACTGGACTCGTATCTCCGTAAAAATACGTGGCGTATTTTTGCCCACACAGAATGGGCAAAACTAAATTCGACCAGTTGGTCGAATGTATGACCCAGAAATTAGGAGCAATATTTACTGGATCATCTCAGAGGCAAGCATCCCCGCGAGGACTAGCACCCGTAAACGAGTCACCAGAATCCATTCCTAATCACAGGCTAAAGATGGATGCCGCCCCTGGAAGCTCGACTACAATCAACAATCAGTACCTTAAGGGAACACCTGTCATTCAGGACATCTTGAAGGAGATGAAGGCCATCCACGATCGGATCAATAACGTACCAGGTTCTCCACCCCAGGTTACCACCATAGATGAGCAGAAGTTCTACAAACATGCATATTAGGCAAGTGCTGCACCAGCCGTGTAGCAAAGTATTTCCGCCTGCCGAATAACCTTAAGTACGACGGGACTACTAATCTGGACGAGCATATTGCTGCTTACTATACAAAGCCATCAAAAGCAATAAGATTTCTAATGAAGAAACTTAATCTGCTCTGGTGAAGAGGTTCGGCTCGACCTTAGCTGACGGTGCCCTTCCATGGTACATTCAATTGCTAATGGGTTCAATCGAGTTAGTCACCCAGGTGTAGGATTTGTTCAAGAAGGCGCAGTCTGGAGCTCGCAAGCCGGAGAAGCATATGGAAGATATCTTTGAGATCTGGCAACGTGACGACGAGCTCCCTCCAGTCCCCGATAATATTGTTGTGGTATATTTTGGCAAAAGTTTAAACTCTAGGTTATCAATAGCCACCCGGGAATTATAGTGGAGTCTTACCCAACACTTGGTGACCACATGGAGTGCCTTGCACTTGAAGTATACTGAGGAACTCCATCTTGAACCTGAGCAGTCTCAATACCTTAGCGAAGGCACGCGGAGGAAGCGAGCGCACAGTCCAACTCTAGAAGGAGAAGGTGACGAAAAAAGGACAAAAAGGAAGGATTCAAAATCAAGCAGGATAATGAAAGCAAGGCAGTTCCCGAGGAGCCGGGTCCCAGGAGAAAATAACAGAACCACCCAGCTTCAAAGACTTTGGGCTGTGGGTCAATGTAGTTGAGCTAGTTGCCAATCACTTTGGGAAACTAGGATCCAGGGAGCGTTGGCCACCCACTATCAAGGGCGCGACTGGGAGGAACTCAACGGTTTACTGTGATTTTCACCGAAGTAATGGCCATGCCACAATCAAATGTAAGGCCCTGATGCTGGAAATTGAGCATTTGTTGAAAGGTGGACATCTCAAGGACCTGATCGAGGAAGGAGCGAGAAAATTAAGAGCGCCCGACCCTAAGGATAATCGAAGCATCAGCACAATCTTCGCGAAGTCCGGGTTGAGTGAAACCTTGGGGACTGAAGCAGCGGAACTACTTGCTAGTGCAATTGCGTTCAGCCTAGTATAACAAGAAGGGGAGCGCCAGGACATACTCACAATCCCAATCAAGGTGCTCGACCTTCAGATTAAGTGAGCATTGATTGATCCAGGTAGTGATGTCAACATTATCAGATGGGAGATATTGCAGAAGATAGGCCAGCATCGCAAGACAGTTCTGAGCCCCTATAGGATAACCAGCTTCAATCGCATCTGTGAAAAACCTGTCGGAGAACTAGCTCTGCCGGTCCATATTCCGGGCGTGATGAGCAAAACACCTTTTTAGGCACTACATTGTGATCTCTCATATGATGTTATCTTAGGACGACCGTGGATACACAACGTAATGGGAGTACCCTCAACACTTCACCAAGTCTTCAGATAGCAGACCTCGCACAGGATCAGCGACTTACGGAGTGAGCGTTTCTCGCCTAGAGTGTGGCCGATAACCGAAAGGAACCCCGATGCAAGGCAGAAAGATAAGATGAATATGATCAACTGGGATTCCTTATGGGATGCGTCCATCAAGCGAGAAGCTAGAACAACAGTAGGGGAGCTAAGGGAGAGGGTGTCAGAGATGACTCATTTAGTTCCCAAGGCTGCGGAATTGTGGTATCAGCTCTTTGAAGTGTTGATAAAACATGGAGAACCCGAATGGCTGATACATTGCTGCCAAGTGTTGACACGAGTGAAGATGCGTCTCCTACAACTCCCAATGATAACCGACCAAATTCGGAGAACACTTCCTGCTGTACATCACAATCTCGAAAACAGCATGGAATGTGGTCCTTACATGAGGACTAGATGGGAAGCAGCTTCCCATAAAATATGCTAGTAAGGGACTTTTGTGGGCAGACAGACGCCTTTCATTACCACTCCAATTCGTTGCGGCTGTAGTTATGGCAAAGCAGCAATTGCACCACTATTTTCTTAATCATACGGTCAGTGTGGTTTCTTATGTGCCATTGCAAACTATTCTATGTACCCCTGGGCTTTCAAAAAGGCTAGCAGAATGGGCCGAGGAGCTGGGAGGATACCATATCATATATTAGCCATGAGCGACCATCGGATCACAAGCAGTAGAGGACTTCGCCGCAGATTTTGTTGATGAATTGGCATCAAAGCCGGAAGAGTTGTTAAAGAATGTAGAGACAATTGATTCCGGGCACTAGGTAATCCTTACAGATGTGGATCTCGAGGGAGAAGAGGGCGATCTTGATTTGTGGATTAAAACACCTACCGGGAGGATCTTTTGCATGGCCGCAAGATGCTCAAGCAACGAACCAGAATATGAAGCCATAATTCAAGCTCTAGCCTACATATTGGGGGCCAGGGAGATCAGCCTCTATAGCAGCTCCCAGTTGGTAGTCAATCAAACGAATGAAATCTTTAATTGAGTACTTGCACAAAGGGACCCTCCCCAGAGACAAGGCTGAAAGCAAGCAGCTGCGAAGACAGGCAGGTCATTACTGTTTGATTAATGAAGAGCAATATCATCGAGAGGTTAGTGGCCCACGAGTAACACACTAGGGTCCATCGCCAATCGGTGAGGGGATGTCGGAGAATGCTTTCGGGCCTTCCAAAAATTGACTCTCCGTTGAGCATGGGTAATCCCCTCGAAGACATGAAAAGAGCAGCTATTGCGTGGCTTAAGAAGTACTATTCTTGAAAGGTCAATCAGACCTACATACTCGAGACATGTATGTTCTCCTTTCTTATTCTTTATCTTCAACATTACTTTATACGGGCACTTAGCCTTGTCTTATTAAGTTTTTATTCTACCCCAACGCCCCTCTTTATCAATAAAACTATTATCTATTTTGTAAGTTTTACAATCAGATCCATCTATAATCCAAATACACATAGCCCCGGCACAAATTAAGTTGAAGTAATACACTCACTTTTGGTTACAAAAGTAGGGCAAACTACTCGCTTAAAGCTAGATCACTTCTAGTTCGGCCACCAAGTATTATTCGTAAGTTGAAATCGCCAATTCAACAAATTGAATCAATGTGACGGTAGGGATGCCCACCCCCATAGTGCCAGTAAAGTCTTAAAACACTTGAGTGAATAAGCGAAGATGTTGTAACTGGAACGGAAAAATGCCCCGTTACATACAACGAGCTAAAGACGTCCCCTTGCGGGCGCGGGCCTTACCCTACAAGCCGTCTATCGCAGACGCACTACAAGCCATCGTACAATTATGCAAATGAAGTGAGAACCAGTGCGCACACCCTTCTTTAAAAGATACTAGCCGAGAAAGGCACCCAAAATATGCTGCTTGACTACAGTACAAGTAACTATGCAAGTACGCATAAAAAATTGGAGAACGTCCGTTTTATTATATCAACAGCCCGTAGGTTTACAATATATAATTAAGTTCTTTCGAATACAACACTGTTCATTACAGGCGTTCTTAAGTAATTAAAAAGGCTTCAAAAGCTGAAACTGCAAGTTCGTCTGAATTTGTATGGCCGCAGACTCTTTATCTGGATTGTAGCTACTAGCTAGATGGCAACCCGAAGTTTTTCCTGGCATCAGGAGATATGTGATGCAAGCAAACCCGAGGGAAAGCTGAACACGAAGAAGCGCGGAAGAAACAAAAAGAAATAAAGATAGAAGCAAGTCAAATCTTGCTTCGATTCAAAAGAGCAAAGAGGAACTTGTCTCAAGCTCGATCGAATGAAGGCCAAGATGCACCTACACTATGCAACAATCCTCAAGAAGAACAAGCTTATTGTAAATTGAATGACCAAGAAGAAAATGTTCAAACGACTCACACCGATTGACACAAGTTCTTTAAAATCCCATGTCGGGGTTCGGCTCTATCGGAGACTCACAATAGCACTTGCTATGTTTGATCATTCAACAATAACTAATTGACTACCCTCAATGAAATGTAAAGGAGTATTTATAGACTAGGCTAAGGATAAAACAGTAAATGGTCACAGGCGACCAATAGGAGTAAGCCACGCAGGGCTACTTAGTGAGTGTTCGGTTACTCCTTCAACCGAACACTTGATCTCGAACACTTGAGCTCGGGCTTCTTTACTTTGGTGCTCAGTTTGTTCAGCTCAGCTCATTCTTGACATTGATCGCTCTTCCATCGGTTATTCAGTTTCCTTCGACCAAGCCAAGTGAATGTGGACATCGTGCAGCAGCTTGGCTTGGCTTTTGTGTCATTGGCCTCGGTGTATTGAACACTTGATCAGCACGTGATCGGGCTGCATCATCCACCCCTTCTTGAGAAGATTTCGTCCTCGAAATCGAGCCCTCCTCATCCTCCAAAGTTTGACCTACAACACAAGGAACTATGTCAACAATATTAAAGGTGTTGACACGTTATACCCACAAGGGAGGTCGATCACATAAGCATTGTTGTTGATCTTGCTCAGCACTTGAAATGGACCATCCCCTCGAGGAGCCAACTTTTCTTTCCTTTGGTCTGGGAAACGTTCCTTTCGAAAGTGAAACCAAACCCAATCTCCCTTCTTTAATTCCAAATTTTTACGCCCCTTGTTTTTCTTTGATGCGACCTTTGCATAAGCTTCCTCGAGGTTCTTCTTCACCTTTGCATGCAACTCGATCAAGGCAGTGGCTCGCCGAGTACCTTCAAAATCAATAATTGAATCTCAAGGCAATGGGGTTAAATCAAGTGGAATCAAAGGATAAAAACCATACAAACATTCTAACGGGGTCATACTTATCATTCGATGAACCGTTCGATTGTATGCAAACTCCATCATGGGCAAACGATCAGCCCAGTTTCCGACCTTGCCTTTGGTCATTGCACGAAGCAAAGATCCCAAGGTTTGGTTAACTACCTCGGTCTATCCATCAGTCTGAGGATGGTGAGACGTCGATAATAGTAATTTGGTGCCGAGGGCACCCCAAAAACATTTCAGAAAATGACTCAAGAACTTTGAGTCTCGATCACTCACAATAGTACGAGGCACACCATGTAATTTCAACACATTAGAAATAAACAAAGTAGCTACATGTTGTGCATCATCACACTTCTTGCAAGGAATAAAGTGAGCCATTTTGGAAAATCGATTCACGACAACGAAGATGCTATCATGTCCTTCCCCCGACTTCGGTAACCCCAACACAAAGTCCATGGATATATCAACCCAAGGTCGATCAAGCACAGGCAACGGGGTAAACAAACTGTGAGGGTTGGACTTCGATTTAGCTTTCTTGCAAACGAGACAAGCGTTGCAAAGCTTCTCCACATCTCGTCGCATTTTTGGCCAATGGAACTGCTCGATTAAGATACCAAGAGTATTTTCTACACCAAAGTGTCCCATCAAACCTCCAGAGTGAGCTTCTCGAACTAAGAGCTCTCTCTACGATGACAATGGCACACAAATCCTCCCATTCTTGAAGAGGTAGCCATCATGCCACTGATATTTCTCAACCCGTCGGCCGCTCAAGATTGCGTCTCGAACGTATTTAACTTGGGATCGTCTTCGTACATCAACTTGATACTTTTGAATCCCATGAGCCTAGAGGCGAGAGTGGTCGCTAAGGCAAATTTCCTTGATAGCGCATCGGCCACAACATTATCTTTTCCCTTCTTGTAATGAATTACATAGGGAAAACTTTCGATGAATTCAACCCATTTGGCGTGCCTTCGGTTTAATTTCTCCTAACCTCGGAGATGTTTCAAAGATTTATGATCACTTTTAATCACAAACTCTCGAGGCCATAAATAATACTGCCAATGGGCGAGTGCTCGTACGAGGGCATACAATTCCTTGTCATACATAGAGTAATTCAAGGTTGCACCCTTAAGCTTTTCGCTAAAGTAAGCGATCGGCTTCGATTCTTGCATAAGCACTCCTCCGATCCCAACCCCGGACGCATCACACTCGACTTCGAATGCTTTGCCGAAGTCAGGGAGTTGAAATAACGGGGCAGAGCAAAGCCTCCGTTTCAACTCTTGGAAACCCCTCTCTTGGGACTCTCCCCACACAAATGGATGGTCTTTCTTAACCAGCTCGGTTAAAGGAGCTGCCACGGTGCTAAAGTCTCGAACAAACCTCCGGTAATAGCTAGCTAAGCCATGGAAGCTACGAACTTGTGATACCGAGGTTGGAGTTGGCCAATCTTTAATGTCTTCGACTTTTGACTCGTCGACTTCGACACCATTAGCACTAACAACGAATCCTAGAAAGACTACACGTTCGATACAAAAGGAACATTTCTTGAAGTTAGCATATAACTTCTCTTCTCGAAGCTTATTAAGCACTAGCCTTAGGTGTTCGACATGTTCATCTACGGTTTTACTATAAACAAGTATGTTGTCAAAGTAAACGACAACAAACTTATTTATGAACGGTTTGAGCACATGGTTCATCAGTCGCATGAATGTGCTCAGTGCATTGGAGAGGCCAAAAGGCATCACCAACCATTCATAGAGATCGAATTTGGTCTTGAATGCGGTTTTCCACTCGTCTCCGGGTTTCATTCGGATTTGGTGGTAACCGGACCTGAGGTCTATCTTCGTAAAGCATGAAGAACCACTTAACTCATCTAGCATGTCATCTAATCGAGGGATAGGATGACGATACTTTACCGTTATTTTGTTGACTGCTCGGCAATCAACGCACATTTCCCATGTTCCATCTTTCTTCGGGACAAGGATAACAGGAACCGCGCAAGGACTCAAGCTCTCTCGAACAAGACCCTTCTTTAACAACTCATCAACCTGCCTTTGGAGCTCTTTGGTGTCTTCGGGATTATACTGGTATGTAGGTTTGTTGGGGATTTGAGACCTCGGTACGAAGTCAATTTGGTGCTCGATTCCTCTCAACGAAGGTAATCCACCTGGCATTTCTTCGGGAAACATGTTTCCGAAGTCCTGCAAAACACTTTGTACAGCACTAGTCATCATCTGATCATTGTTGTTGCCTCGTAGATACTCACCCGGTTGCATGATTGTGCAAGTACTTCTTACTTCGGGCGGTAGGCTTGTGTCTTCGGCCGCAATTTTTGTTCCCATCGGAAGCTTAGCTTTGGCCGCTTCTTTCAATTCTTTTATAGTCCTCGCTGACTTGTTTAGGAGACAAGGGTTTGAGTATGAAACTCTTCCCTTCGAGCTTAGTAGTGTAAGTGTTGGATCTTCCATTGTGAACTGTTGCTCCCAACGCACACGCAAGTATACGTGGTCGACAAGTAATAAAGTGAAAGTAGAGTATCATTCCCACGAGGACTATTTAGACTGACACTTAACAAACAATTTCTATCTACTATCCAGGGATCTTTTCCAATAGTGAGAGTTTTAATTAACTAAAGAACAGTAATTAAGATGGTAAAAGTGGATTCAAACAATGGAGCAAAAATGGATTGTTATCAGTAATAAGGAGACGGTCCAGGGTCAGAGTTACGAACAATCCAGTTGAATTTTCCAATTGATTCCACTTCTTAAATCCCGGGTTACTAACTGACAGATTAAATGTACCTGTGGAAACCTTTCGATTCTTCACAGTCTATGCAGGCTACTTCAATCCCTATATGTCTATGGGTTGAATCACGTGCACGCATTAACGAATTATGTAATTAGTTAAACTAGGCGAGCAAGTATATGTCTATCCTACTCACGAATTGGTTCCCCGATGCCCGGGTTCACAAACTAGTCCTATTCTTTCTTATTACGTAATTAAATTCTCTTTTTTGAGTTCAATCTAAAAACCATAGATAGTGCGTAATAATCGGGCCCTGACGATTACACAAGTGAAATCAAGAAAGAATAAGTAACCCGTAATGGGATTCAATTAATGGGAATCAATCTTCAAACATCAACTTTCATGAAATACTCTAACCCTAGAACTAGAGATTTAGCCACGCATACTCATAATAACAGCACAAGGATTTGATGAAATAATGAAATAAATTAATGGAAGGAAGAAAAACCCTTGTTCAAGATGTTATGAGCTCTCCAATTTGCTCCAAAAGTCTCCCCCTATCAAAAACTAAGTAAAGGAGTATTTATAGAGTTTACAAACACCTAGTAATAAGTTAGACCCAAGCCTAAACGAAATAGGAAGTAAAAACTCGCACAAGGGGCGCTATAACGGGCGCCCCGCGCCTCGGAACGCGTGCACCCAGACAGAACACGCCAAAACTCTTCCGCTTTTGGCATGCGGCGCGCTAGGAGTAGCGCTGCGCAGTGGGGCGCGGTGGAGGGCGCGCCACGTGCCCTACAGCGCCCAGCCATTTTCGTGTTTTCTTTCTCCTTTGCTCGCTTCGTGTTGTACCTTCGTGTGCTCGATCCAATCCTCAATAAAAATCCAATCTTTTCTTGCTCGATCAAGCTCCTAAAAGCTCCAATTACACTGCGTAACAACCTACATACACACGACATAAAATTAGCGCAAAACCACATTCATAAACTAGAAAACGCACGAATAACAAGCTCAAACGTGAGGAAATATTAAGGAAATATAGGCATAAAATGCCAAACAACACCACCCCACACTTGAACCCTTGCTCGCCCTCGAGCAAGTCACAACTAACTTCCCAACCTAGGTAAAACAGGTCTGCCTATGACTATGGTTGATACCGACCATTGAACCAATGCACACATGACTACTATGGATCCACAAACATGCCAACAATTTAACCAACTCAAAAATATGAGAACAACCACCCCAAAATAGCTCAAATGCACAAACTCAACTTATTGCAACCATGCTCCCACAAAATCACACCTATCTACTCAACCAAGAACCCATCAACTTCACCTGTCTCATGCAAACCATGTGCCCTCACCAATATGAAGCAAAAGAGTGCCCCCCCAAAGATCACACACAACAATAAATATCATGAATAGAACGGGGGCAATAACAAACGAATTCACTCACTCTCATGAAAGTCTCACATGTCACACACAATGTACCATAGGCTTGCCCGTAGTGTAGGACTCCACTAATGTAAGCTTACTCTAATCGGGATTAACTAGGACTTTAAAAAAGTCGTAATGTAGGCTAAGGGGCGGGTAGGATACATATGGTAATAGTGACTACCTCCCTAAGCACTTTAATACATCACAATTATTTAAGCACAAATCTCATCAAAGCCACCCAATCAACAACTTTCACACACACCTTCTCAACAAGTAGCATTTTTCTTTTAAGTACACACTAGCAAGGAATGTATATTCTTTTCTCTTTTTTTCACAATTTTTTTCTTTTTTTTCAACTTTGCTATTTTTTTTATTTTTCAATTTCATTATCTTCCAACCTTGCCAATGCTTTTCACTACTTCACAATTTTAACAATTATTCCCCTTCATTAGCTCCACTCAAAAACCTCCCAAAATCCAACCACAACTCCAACATCATAACACAATATCACTAAAGTGCTTAAGGAGTAAAAGGCCAAAAGAGACAATTTAGAACAAATGGGTAGGCTCGGGGTGTGGGTGCCAACAAAAAGAGTCAAAGAAATCACAACAACAATTTTTTCCAAGGTATATATATAAGGGTAGGCAAATCAAGAGAAGGCCTTGTATCATTTCCCGACTAGAGCGAACCTAGGATTTCGCTTTGCACACACACGGGGCAAGTTCTAGACATTAATATGCAACATGGAGCAAACAAGAACATGCCTCACACACACATTGCACATGATCCACACAAAAAGGTTCCATCAACAACTCTCAACCAAGCTTCTAGAATGCAACTTGTGGAAATTTAAGCACTAATGCACAAAGGTTCACAATAAAGTCAAGCAAGTGGACTCAAGCATCTCAAGGGGGTCGTTCCATTTTTTTCTAGGCATGCATCTCAATTTAAAACCAAGAACGCCACAAATAGCACATGCAATCAATTCAAGTCCACCGGTATCAAACAAATCAAAGGCACCTAGCATTCTACCTAGTTACTCTGTCTAGGGTCATCTACAACTAACTATCCTAATCCTAAAAATAAAAAACTACCTGGTTCAAAGGTCTCCCCGTGGAAAAGAACCGTGGCCATAAGAAAAACCACGGGGCGGATGACATGTACCACTAATAAAACTAAAAGGAAAATCTTTTTGGAATTTTTCATTGGTTTTCTAATTTTTTTCAAATTTTTTTCATATATTAAAGCAAGAAACAAATCAAAATAAAGTCAAGTGACAAAAGAAAATCCTACGGTACATGCATCCCTAACGTCAAAAATAAATAAAAGGGTAGTTCCCCACCCCACACTTAAATCAAGCAATGTCCTCAGTGCTAAAAATAAGAAAGTGCAAGGTAAAGAAAACTTCCCTGAAGATTCTAGTCCTTGGTGCTAGCATCCTCAAAGCTTCCGTATAGTATGAGGTACTCAGACTTCCCCCAACAAGTCATCAATATTAGGCAAGGGTGAGGACACCCCACACTTAGCCTCGACATCACATGAACCTGCAATCCAAGGAAAAACAAAAACTACGTGACACTATAAAATAAAATAATACAAGTACAAACTCGGGTTGCCTCCCGAGAAGCACCTTAGTTAACGTCGTGGCACGACGACACTTTTAGCTCACTTCCAGCATTTATGTCTTCTCTTCTTACGACGAACCTTTGCTTTCTTCCTTTCTTTGAGAGAACCCAACTTCACTTCAATTGGTTTACTTCCACATTCGATCATAGAGCACTCTTCAACCTTAGCTGTGTGCTCCTTCTCAGTATACATCTTGAAAGTAACCTTTTCTCCATGCGCTCTAACAGTCATCTCACCCAGCTCCATGTCAATAAGTGCCTTCGAGGTGACTAAGAATGGTCTCCCCAAAATGATTGGAGCTCTTCGGTCCTCTTCATAATCTAGGACTACAAAATCAGCAGAGAATGTAAACTTACCTACTTTTAGCAACACATCCTCCAACTTACCATCAGGGTGAGTAAGTGATCCATCCGCCATCTTAAGAGTAATTGAAGAGGGTTGGATTGCTCCTAGTCCTAACCTTTTGCAAACAGACAGAGGCATGAGATTTATGCTCGCACCCAAATCACACAAGGCACCCGTGATATCATGCCCTCCAATAGTACAAGGAATAGTAAACCTCCCAGGATCTTGAAGTTTTGGAGGTAGCTTGCTCAAGATTGTGCTACACTCCTCAACTAACTCAATTGCATCTATCTCTTGAGGCTTTTTCTTCTTGACTAAAATCTCTTTTAAGAACTTCACAAAGGATGGCATCAATTCAAACACATCAGTCAAAGGAGTATTAACTTGAAGCTCTTTCAACATACTCACAAATTTTTGATACTGGGCCAAATCCTTCAATTGTATAAGTCTCTGTGGGAATGGTGGAGGCGGTCGTGGTGCCTCTTTCTTCTCTTCTTTCTTCTTTACCTTCTCCACTTTTTCAACTTTTTCTATTTCCGCTCTCTCCTTAGACTTGGCCATCAGCTCACCACCTTCAATTAAAATCACTGCAAGACATTGTTCAGGCTCTTTTTTAACAGTACTTATTTCTCCCACCAACTGCCCCAACTGGTGCTCCAAGTTCTTTTGAGCATTGGCAAGATCTTGTATGGCCTGTGCATGGGCTGCAGTGTCAACTATCATTCTCTGCTGGCCCGCCATTATCTGCTTTAGCATATCTTCAACTGAATTGCTAATCTGCTGTGGTGGAGCTGGAAGTGGGTGGTAATTATTTGGGGCTCTCGTATTGCCTTGATAATAAGCATTACCAAACTGATTTTGACCCTGCAGCCTGTTTTGATTACCCACGTAATAAACTGACTCTGGATTAGAGGAGCAAACCTCTGTAGCATGGTCTTGACCACAAACCTCACAAAAACTCTGGAGTTGTTGCACTGGAGCCACTGGTTGCTGAGTCTTTGGCAGAACCAGCTTGCTGATTTGATTGGAAATAGCATCCATCCTCGCCCTTAGCTCTGAAACTGCATCTAACTGAAGTACCCCTGCAGATTTCTGCGTAATAGCTCTACCATCTCCCTGCCAATCAGGATTGCTCTGCGAAAACTTATCTAGCAAATCATAGATCTGGTCAAAATTTAAGGCTAAAACTTGGCCTCCAGCAGCAGCATCTACCACGATCTTAGTATGCGCAGTCAACCCCTCCACAAAAGTATGTGCAAGAACCTCGTTGGATTGGTTATGGTGTGGACAATCTCTCAGTAAAGCTTTAAACCGCTCCCAGGCTGAATACAAAGACTCTCCTTCTAATTGTCTGAAGGACATAATTTCACTTCTCACCCGGGCTGTCTTGGCAGATGGATAAAACTTAGCCAAGTACTTCTTAGCCAAATCATTCCAAGTGGTGATAGACCCAGACTTTTCAGCCTTTAACCACCTCTTTGCTGCCCCAATCAGTGAAAACGAGAACAATGTCAAACGAACATAATCAATAGGAACTCCCGTCGGTGTATACGTATCACTGATCTCCAAGAAATTCTGGATATGTTGCTGCGGATCTTCATGAAGTAACCACCATATTGCCCAGTCACATGTAACAGTTGTATCATGTCGGACTTAATCTCAAAGTTTCCAGTAATTTCAGGCTTAACTATGCTCGAGGCTACTCCCTCCAGGCTGGGGAGAGCAACATCTCGCACAGCTAAAGCTCGTTCTGCTGCCATTCCTGTAGGTAAAGATCAAGCAGGACCTAATACCTGAAACAGCACAAAACTCAAAACAAAAATTAAACCTGAATAGAAAATAATAAATCGTCTGAAAAGAAACAGTCAATTGTTTAGTCCCCGGCAACGGCGCCAAAAACTTGTTGCTCCCAACGCACACGCAAGTATACGTGGTCGACAAGTAATAAAGTGAAAGTAGAGTATCGTTCCCACGAGGACTATTTAGACTGACACTTAACAAACAATTTCTATCTACTATCCAGGGATCTTTTCCAATAGTGAGAGTTTTAATTAACTAAAGAACAGTAATTAAGATGGTAAAAGTGGATTCAAACAATGGAGCAAAAATGGGTTGTTATCAGTAATAAGGAGACAGTCCAGGGTCAGAGTTACGAACAATCCAGTTGAGTTTTCCAATTGATTCCACTTCTTAAATACTGGGTTACTAACTGACAGATTAAATGTACCTGTGGAAACCTTTCGATTCTTCACAGTCTATGCAGGCTACTTCAATCCCTAGTGCACGCATTAACGAATTATGTAATTAGTTAAACTAGGCGAGCAAGTATATGTCTATCCTACTCACGAATTGGTTCCCCGATGCCCGGGTTCACAAACTAGTCCTATTCTTTCTTATTACGTAATTAAATTCCCTCTTTCGAGTTCAATCTAAAAACCATAGATAGTGCGTAATAATCGGGCCCAGACGATTACACAAGTGAAATCAAGAAAGAATAAGTAACCCGTAATGGGATTCAATTAATGGGAATCAATCTTCAAACATCAACTTTCATGAAATACTCTAACCCTAGAACTAGAGATTTAGCCACGCATACTCATAATAACAACACAAGGATTTGATGAAATAATGAAATAAATTAATGGAAGGAAGAAAAACCCTTGTTCAAGATGTTATGAGCTCTCCAATTTGCTCCAAAAGTCTCCCCCTATCAAAAACTAAGTAAAGGAGTATTTATAGAGTTTACAAACACCTAGTAATAAGTTAGACCCAAGCCTAAACGAAATAGGAAGTAAAAACTCGCAAAAGGGGCGCTATAACGGGCGCCCCGCGCCTCGGAACACGTGCACCCAGACAGAACACTCCAAAACTCTTCCGCTTTTGGCACGCGGCGCGCTAGGAGTAGCGCTGGGCAGTGGGGCGCGGTGGAGGGCGCGCCACGTGCCCTACAGCGCCCAGCCATTTTCGTGTTTTCTTTCTCCTTTGCTCGCTTCGTGTTGTGCCTTCGTGTGCTCGATCCAATCCTCAATCAAAATCCAATCTTTTCTTGCTCGATCAAGCTCCTAAAAGCTCCAATTACACTGCGTAACAACCTACATACACACGACATAAAATTAGTGCAAAACCACATTCATAAACTAGAAAACGCGCGAATAACAAGCTCAAACGTGAGGAAATATTAAGGAAATATAGGCATAAAATGCCAAACATCATGAACAAACGACTGATCATACTGCCATGGTCGACCTAATAGCAAATGACAAGCTTGCATCGGTACCTCATCGAACATCATTTCATCTTGATATTCTCCAACTCGAAACTTGATCCACACTTGTTTGACAACCCTCAATTCTCCACACTCATTCAGCCATTGTAATCTATAGGGATGGGGATGTTTCAAAGTAGGTAGTCCCATTTGTGAAACCAAGATTTGGCTCACCACATTCGCACAACTACCTGAATCAATGATCATCAAACATACTTTCCCCCTCACTCGACATCGGGCATGGAAAAGATTTTCTCTCTGGTTGTCCTCTTCTTCAAGAGTCATGCAGCTCAAATTTCTTCGAACTACAAGAAACATTTCCGGATGATCAGCTTCGGCAGCTTCACGACCATCATCATCTTTAGCTCGGTCAATCTCCTCAAATTTTCTTCTTCGGTGTCACTCGCTTGCTCACAAACTTCTCCATTATCGAGCACAAGCATAACTTTGCGAGTTGGACACTCTTTTGCCATGTGACCATAACCTTTGCATTTATGACACTGAATACTTGAAGCACTAGGAGAGTTTAGTTGAACATTACCTTCCACTTCTCTTGGTTGGTTAACGGTCACACCCCTTTCGAAGGGTTTCTTCGAATCTCGAACAGCGCTAGCACTTGTTGGATTTGGACTCTTCCATTCTTTACTTCGGTGCAAAGGAGTAGAAGTAGTGAGTCCTCGGTACTGGTTTGCTTTATCGTCCTTCACCCATTTCTCAGCTTCGGTGGCAGCTTCGAACATATCTTATACGGTGTGATACACGTGTAGCCTCAGTTGAGATGACACCTCCCGAGCCAAGCCATTTTTGAACCAAATAGTGGCTTGCTCTTCATCTTCTTCCAGATTAAGATTCAATCGAATTCTTACGAACTCATCATGATACTCTTGAACTAACTTGGACCCTTGCTTTAACTCATAGAGCTTTTGAAATTGAGTTTGCCGATACTTGGCATTCAAAACATAGCATCCATTGCTCTCTTCAACTGTGCCCAAGTAGTGACTTCGGGATAGACATTCCTTCGTCTCAACCTTTTGTCAGCCTCCCACCACGTCGATGCATATGCTTCGAGCGAAGCGATAGCATGTGCAGCTTTTCTCTCTTCGGTCATCTCATTGGTTTCGAAGATTCGTTCCATTTTAAGCTCCCATTCAAGATATTCATCCGGATCACTAGTTCCTCTAAAGGGTGGAATAGTGATCTTGACACTGTTCAAGTTTGTATATCGAGCACCTCGAACTGGTTTGTGATACTCATCATAGTGATCTTCAGCCTCACGCTCAATATATCGTTCAACATTTGCGCCTCGGCCTCGACCTCGGAAATTTCCACGACCTCGTTGAACTTGCCTTCGTTGAATGAATGGCTGCTCATATTCAGGTTCAACATCAGGAAATTCTCCTTCATCGACCCCTTCATCAACGACCTCAACTTGCCTTCGGGCCATTGGAAGTGGTACTCTATCACCTCGGGAAATACTCAAGTGTTGATAACCAGCTTGGGGATTGCCCAAGTTTTGTTGTGCTTGGGGATTGCCCAAGATTTCCTTTCGAATTGCCTCACTCTTCAACTGATGTTGTCGAACAAGCTCAGCATACAGATCAGGTTTCATCGGAGTAGAGTCGCTAGTTCCAGCGCCGGACCCAGGTAAGGCCACGGACGCACTCCCTTGCTCGAGTTGAGCTACTCGAGCAGTCACTCCTCTCACTTCGGAACTGATGCCTTGTATCGCAGCCATGATATCAGCTAAAGACACTTCGGGCTTCTCAATGCCTTCTCCATCGCCTCCATTCCCAGCCATGGTACCTACACGAATCAAAGACCAAATAAAATGTTAAGGTTAGAAATCACCTCACACACTCCCTCACCTTTGATAGGTGGCACTCGGGTCCACTCAATATATAGGTTCGGTTTTGGTCTCTCAAGAACTTGTAGCCAATGGCTTCCTCGGTTGATCAACTTCTCTCAGTTCCTTCGAATTTGACAAGTTACAATGTCTCCTTCGGGATGAGTGAATTGATACAACTCGATGAAACGGACGCTATTTACTCTGCGCTTCGGAAGTCAAAAAATTTTCTACGACATTGAGCTTTGGTCACCCTACGCACGAGTTCCTATAAACTCAAATGAGTTAGTACGACCTCGAGTATGAAGAATTACTCCTGAGATACACTTACTAGATTTATCGAACACAAGAAAAGTGAAAACCTAGGAGAATCTACCCTTTTTTTATTCCTCTTCGGAATCTTTTTTGAACACACCAACTCTTGTCCGTACAAGAGTGGTCCCTCTTTGGTATGGATAGGATCTTACCTTATCCAATTCCCTCTTCTGGCCGACAACTTTTCACCTGGGGTTTTGATATTTACACTTTACCCCTTTCTTCTACAATGGAACAGTGAAGTTTTTACTTCGGCGTACGGACATATTAACTTTGTTCACTGACCACGAATGTTAATAGACTTTGGGTTGCCTTTCAACTCCGGTTTCAACAATAGCGGAGGAAATCAGTTCAAAAGTTCCTTGAGCTAAGAACTCAGCTCTTCGCGTTCGTACACTGTTACAAACGTAACAATTTTCCGGCGTACGGACACGGCTCAAATCATAGAACTTGAAATTTTAAGCACAAAACAACCCAAAAATACTCAAGAACCACCAGTCTCCATCGGTGACAACCAAAACACGCTGGGGTTCGATTTCAGTCACCACTAAGCTCAAAACAGTCCAAAAATTTGTCATGAAACCCTAGTCACAAACGTTGTATGTCGGGTACTCAAATTGATCCTTGGACGGTGGTGAATACGAATCAATAACAAATCAACAAAAAAATTTGAATTTTTCTTTTCTACTTTTTTTTTAAAAAAAAAAACACCATAGCAACAACAATCCACAACAAGGAAGAAAGCTGAAACTGAAAATACAAAGCACGAATAACGAAAAGGATTTGAGGTTGTAGAAACAAGCTCAAACCTTGCTCTGATACCAAGATGGTGCAAGCAAACCCGAGGAAAAGCTGAACACGAAGAAACGCGGAAGAAACAACAAAAAATAAAGATAGAAGCAAGACAAATCTTGCTTCGATTCAAAAGAGCAAAGAAGAACTTGTCTCAAGCTCGATCGAATGAAGGCCGAGATGCACCTACGCTATGCAACAATCCTCAAGAAGAACAAGCTTCTTGCAAATTGAATGACCAGAAGAAAATGTTTAAATGACTCACACCGATTGACACAAGTTCTTTAAAATCCCACGTAGAGGTTCGGCTCCATTGGAGACTCATAATAGCACTTGCTATGTTTGATCATTCAACAATAACTAACTGACTACCCTCAATGAAATGTAAAGGAGTATTTATAGAATAGGCTAAGGATAAAACAGTAAATGGTCACATGCGACCAATAGGAGTAAGCCACGCAGGGCTGCTTAATGAGTGTTCGGTTACTCCTTCAACCGAACACTTGGTCTCGAACACTTGAGCTTAGGCTTCTTTACTTCGGTGCTCAGTTTGTTCAGCTCAGCTCATTCTTGACATCGATCGCTCTTCCTTCAGTTATTTGCTTGCTGCGTGTTCGGTTGGGGTTCGGTCACTTCTTTCTTTGAGTTCAAGCTTATAGATGAAGCCTTCGGTTATTGAGCTCGGCCACTCAGCTTCGGAGTAGTTGCTTTCCTTCGACCAAGCCAAGTGAATGTGGAAATCGTGCAGCAGCTTGGCTTGGCTTCGTGTCATTGGCCTCGGTGGATCGAACACTTGATCAGCATGTCATCGGGCTGCATCAATATATCAGCCTGAGAATTCTTCGACACGTAGTCACTGATATAACCAAGGCCCGGGCAACTTGTCCACGGAAAAGGATCTCAGAAGCATTTGAGTACAGGCAAAACCTTCTCCTATCACATCAAACAAACTCGAAGATCTGTTTCAACCCTCGCTGGTCAAATGGGAGTTCGTAGCCTCGCAGATCTTCAAGCACAATTGGAAGCTTATCGAAGACGAGAGGGCTTGAGCTGGGAACCTACCAGAAGTATGACTCTTCCCTCGAGTATTTCACAGCCTACGGCCGATGAGGCATTTCAAGGACAATTCAGTCGAACCAAGAGACAACCTTGCACCACGAGCAGAATTAGAGCTTGGTGACTCGCTAATCTGCTGATGGCGTAAGGCTGAATTCCCTTGCCATCCAAGGAACAGAGCCAGGCATCGGAGCATCACCTTAGTGCTATTGAAGGAGCTACCAAAACACTCGGGAAGAGGATTAGGATCAGATGACCTAAAAGGGCTTCGGCATCGTGTAAGTGAAGCCTCACAACAGCTGAGAGGGCTAAGCTTCCCGGCCCTGCATGACAAGCTGAATATCAAAGCAACCACTATATTAGAAGATGGGCACACCGTAATAAGTGCATATGCCACAATGAAGATATTCTGAAGAACGTCATTAGAATTCTGATCAAACTTCATGACTCGGGGGACTCTGTTCATCCAATCATGGATGGAGAGACAGAGAAAAAAACTACGGAGGATCTTTTGCCTACAGTTTTCTCATGCACCATCCACAATAAATGAAGGAGCTGTTGTGGGAATATCAAACCAGATCAAAGGCAAATATTTTTTAAGAAGAGAGACTATTATTTCATAAGAAAGCTTTGGAAGAGATGATATATTTCTCAGAAGATGAGTTTGTGATTTTTCATCTATCATGAAGCCCCTATTTATAGGCATCATGAGATAAGGATGAAGTGGGTCAATGAAATTATGGCTTGGAGATATGAAACGATTCGACACAGTAAAAGGCATTTATGGGAATGGTGCATGGAATGACATCAACCAATCAGATGAAGACACATGAGCTTCCCGAAGAAATCAAGCGCCAGTCTTGGTCAAAGAGACCACGAGTTCAAGGAATCAGTGAGATATCTTTTCACATCCTTTTTGCATACCTCTTTCACTTTCTGACCGCTTATGACAGTAAGTGGGGGGAGTAACTGTGTGGACAAAAATACGCCACCTATAATTACGGGGATACGAGTCCATCTGGCGAGATTAGACTTAGCTTACAAGTCACCAGGCATAGAGGATACACGCCTGCTCCATCAGCCGGTACGGGCGTAAGATGCAAGGTATATATCCCGCCGCCTTAGGGTTTACAGTCTCCAAGTTATGGTTTCGTATATACCACTGTCTTGAGTTTACAGGCCCACAACCTTATTAGTGTTTGTATTTTACGATAATTAAGAGTGGGTAAATATTAGCTATAAATACACCTCCTAAACATTGTATTGTACATCAAACGATTCACACTGAATCCTGCTATTCTCAAGGAACAAAACTCTGTACTTTCTTGTCCATTACTTTTCTCTCAATTTTACTTACTTTTCCTGTCCAGTTACTGTATTGCTTGTGACCTTTTAACAAATTTAATTATTTTACCTAAACAACCAAATTTAGGCCTAAATAGGATGGGTTGGAATTGTGGGTGGGTGGGTAGGAGGTAGTTGTGGGTGGTGTTCTGGTGTTGGAAGGAGACAATGAGTTTGCATTATCTATTTGGAAAAAATAATTTCCTTAAATTCAACGAGAATGAGTCGTTATAAAAAATATTTTTCAAAATTTTTAAACCAACAAACATGAGAAAATAGAAAAAAAAAATTCTTCATACCAAACACACCTATATTTTACTTTACTAGACTTTATAGTTCGTTCTTTTTATTTGAAAGCTATAATACTAGTAAAATAGGTGTGGTGGGGTTATAAAAAATGTCGTTTACCTTTTAAATATTTTTGTACTAGTAAAATGAGAGAACTTGATCTATTATAAATTAAAAGGAATGTAGTAGCCTCTAAAAATTAGTTTAGTGGCATGTTAAGAACAAGCCATGTGTTGGTTTTTAGGGCAAAATGGTTAAATTAGGTTAATTAGTTCGTAACTAATTTCATGTTTAACTAAAACAATTTAAAAAATAAATAAATGAAGAAAAAGTTAAAAAAGGATAACTTTTTAGTTTAATTAGTGGGTGACTGATATCCATATCTAACTACAAAAAATTAAAAAAATGAAAGTTGGGAATAAAATTTAAAAAGGAAAAAAAATAGTATAAAAAAACTCCTATTATATGTAGACTAGTATAGCACCCGCACGATGCTTGGAGAATAATATAAAATAATTAAATTATATTTGATTTGTTTGAGTACATCAAATCATATTTCTTTAACAAAATCTTTTAACCGCCGTCTTATAAATTATTCTTGAGAAGCAATCCTCTCAATTGGAAAAGAAAAGTAGTTCCAACACTCATTATATGAAGAGCACTATGTTACCTACACAGCTACTCTCTCTATGCAACTGACTGTTGAAATTGTATTATGAGGCGTCCAGTCCCTATTTAAAAGTCTCAACCATATGACAGGTTGTCTGCGTCTAGAATAATAACTCAAGAATTACTTCTTTGATTTATTATTACAAGAATATTATCTCTATGAACTTCACACTCCAAAATAAAAGTTAACGACAATCGTAACTAAAGTGAAATGTGTAATAATCAAAATTAAACTAAAATGTGACTTCAATCAATACTCATTAAGTCGAACTTGCAAGCGCTCCACCATTGATGACAATGAATGCAATTTAATGAATGTGTACAACGTCAGTACCACATCTCACCGAAGAATTTACAGATTCTGTCTATGAGACTCATGCAAGGTGGTGGTTGTTAACTGGCCCTGAGAATGTGTTAAGAAAAAGAAAATGAAGTGTCTGTACCTTCCGGCCCTTAGGGATATGATAATATTTATAATTAATGTCCACATATGCTTCTCAATAAGCTCCTACAGTAGGTGGTGTGAGCCTCATAACTTTAGATTTTGTGTTTCAGGAATACTTCATCTTCTCTATATAGTTTATGTTCAAAGAGTCCCTCCCTTTTGTATGGGCCTAAATCAGTTTTAGGTACACAAATCGAATTTGAATTCGAATATAAGCAAATCTCTGTATCAAAGTTTAAGTAATGCATGAAAAAGATATGTAATGCGAGAAAATAAACGGTATTTCAATATATGGATGTTGAGTACAAATTTGGGCAGAGTTTCAGTATATATTTCTGAATGCCCGTTATACAAAATGAACTACTATTTATAGGCCTAAGCCTTGCCCACGATCTCCACTATCAGCTGCCATGTTGTCCCACGATCTTGGTGTGTAGTGGCTGAGTTAGTGGGGCGAAGTAGTGGGCTGCAAAGCCTGGTTGAACTGAGGAGAATCCACCGAGGCTAGAGTTTGACGACCTCGGTGGCTTGGCCCTGTTGCTTGACCGAGGTGATAGCTACCGAAGCTCAGCTCACGGCTCGCCTTCGGTGACGCATCTTCGGTTTCAAGGCCTCGGCGACTCGCTCAATCGCTTCGGCGGTTGCTTAGTCGGGACGTGTTCGGTCGTTAAGATTTGCATGACCGGGGCGGATCGCCGCGGGTCGATTTTTACCCAATACAGATAGTCCCCCCACTCCTCGGTTAGCTACCGAGGTGACCGAGGAGTGGAATGAAGTTTTAGCGGGAAAGCGACGTGGCTTGATCCTATCCAAGCGTTTCAAGATTTGCCAACGGTTCGCGTCCCATCAGGTCACTTCCCGTGGACACGTGGCGCTCATCCATTGGTCGTTTGAACTGTCGCGCCGAACTCTTCGTTTCTCCCAACGTTATAATGATGACGATGATGTCATCCTCTCTTAATCTTCCATACCTATAAAAGGGGCGTTTCACCAAGTTTCTTCTTCGCTTATTTCTGAGCAATCAACAGTGCAAAAAAGCTAAAAACGCTTTCAAAACCTTTTCCAACTTTCCGATTTTGTGAAAAATTTCAGCTTCTAATACCGCCACCATGTCTGCAACAACTTCTAGACAAGACTCCAGTGATTCTGGTGAGAGGGCCAAGGCCGACCAGTTCGCCGCCATCATTTCTAGTGGTGAGTTCATCACCACCGTGCCGCCGCTTCAAATGATAGAGGCGGAGGGCGGTGAAGAAGTGACTTCCGACGCTGGCGATCCTGGGCAGCGGAGGGAGAGGGCCAGGCATGACGTCGCTGCTGGAGGCGAGGACGTCAGCCTGGAGGAAGATGATGCCACCCGTGGGGAAGAGGGTGCCGAGGGCGAGGCTGAAGCGGGAGGTGACCTGCTCTCGGCTGAGGGCGATCAGAGTACCGAGGTGGGACCACCGGGCCCGGCGATTCCCCTCGAGCAAGAGTTGGAACCTCACCATGTCATCCCTTCCCATTTCGACAACACCAAAGATCTCAAGTTGCAGCAACAAACAGCTGATCAGGAGGGGAAGAATAGAAATATCCCCGTGAACACGACGCCAACTCTCATAACCCAGGCCCATGTTGATCGGGTTCGGTGGGAATGTAAGTTTGAAACCGGGGTGAAAGTGGTGGTCCCCGACCCGTCAAGCAGAGTTTGCCAGCACGTGTAGGGGCTTTCCTTTGCTTACACCTACCCCATCACCCTCGGCTTCTCTCTCCCACTGCACGGGGTCATCGACGACTTCTGCCGAGCATACAATCTGTGCTTGGCCCAACTTGGCCCCGGTGTGTGGAGGGTAGTCCAATGCTTGGATAAGCTTAGTACGGACGCCGGGGTAGATTTTACACTGCAACACCTTCTTTCCCTCTATTATCCATATTTCCATAAAGCCGGGGTTGTGGCTTTAAACAACCGAGGTAAATACGGGCTCCTTCACAAAAGCGAGGATCATGGGGATCGAGGCTGGAGTGAGCGGTACGTCCTTTTGGAGACCGACATTCTATCCACCAAGCCCAATTTCCCCGAGAGGTGGAACAACACCCGTAAGTATCTTCTGGGCGTTCAAATTTCTCCCCGATTATTGTTTATGCCTTGCTAAGCTTGCTTCGTGTTCTTTCCTTCAGCTAACAAGGTCGCCATCATTCCACACGAGGGGCTGACCGAGTGGGTTAGATCAGTGATGGGGGCTCAGAAGCGTCCCATTCGAACGTGGATGAAGATGGTTGTTGACTTCGGTTGGCAGTGCAAGAGACATGGTAAATTTTTTCTGTTTTTTGGTAGTTCATTTGGCGTGTTGTTTTGAGAGTTTGTTTTGACCACTGGCATTTCTCCCTTGATTCTAGGTTTTTCCAATCGCGCCACCGGTGCGAAGAAAAGTAAGAAAAAGAAGAAGGAGGAGAAGAAAAAGGACGATGAAGAGACCGAGTCAGATGATGATCTGGCTGCGGTGGCCGGGGAGTATAAAGGGTTGAAGGCTTCCAAGTCTTCAAAAGCAGTAAAGGGAGTTCCCGATCAAGGGACTTCCAAAGGTAAATCTTCATCCTCGTTTAATGTCGTGAAGTATCATCTCTTTTCCGTTTTCTTGCTCTTTTAACTTCTTTTTTGGTCGTAGGCGTGAAGCGGAAGAGGGCTACCTCGAAAAAGCCGTCCCGCTCGGTGACTCCTCGCACCGAGGCGGAGGTTCCTCGCCAGCCAGAGGCAATAGCTGAAAGGCGCCGAGGACTGGTGGACGAGCCCGAGGATTCAGCTGCCGAGGCTTGGGCTCGAGGGGACGTAGATGTTATTGATCTTGCGGGCCAAGCACTTGAGCCCGACGCAGCTGCGGAAAAGGCCAAGGGCAAGGCTAAAGTTACCGAGGCGAGTGCTGCTGCATTTGGAGAAGAGGCTGGCACCGGGGCGGTAAGGGCACACTCCGAACCCGCGAGGATTTCATCCTCGGTGGGGTCTTATCGGAAGCTTGAGGTGCCAGTCTCCTCAAATCTGTTAGCTTGCAGCGCTGAAGACCTCTTGAGCCTTACACCCTTGCTGGGGCCAACCGAGGATAAGCTTATGCAAGAGTTTACCTCAGGCCAGCTATACAGCACCATGGCCTCCAACGCAGTAAGGGTAAGTTTCACCATACTTGAAATCAAAGAATTCAATTTTTATCTTTACCTTCGGGTTGTCTCTGACCTCGGTTTATTTGATCTTTGCCCAGAGCTTCATCCTTTCGCTGAAGGCCATCGAGGTCGAGTCCTCGAGGACTGCTGAGGTTCGGCGCGTAGCTCGCATTTGGGATTAGCAAAGAGACAAATTCAATGCTCAAATAGCTTTGCTGAAAGCTGACTTGGCCAAGTCCCAGTCCGATCTACGCGAGGCCGAGGCAAATTCTGAGGCAAAGATTAAGATCCTCAGTGACGATTTTCAAGCTGAACGCTCGAGGTTGGGAGAAGAGGTCGTGAGGCTTGATGGTGAGCTGTCTCGAACTAAAGCCGAGGCCGTGAACATGGCCAAGAAGCATCACGAGCAGTTGAAGAGTCATCTGCTCCACATCAAGAAGCTGGAGAGTGAGAACTCCAAGCTCTCAACCAAGGATGCTGAGATCGCCGCCCTTCAAGACGAGATCGCCGACCGAAAGAGTAGGGCTGCACTCAATGTCAAAAGGGCCGAGCTCGACAAGCGGTGGGCCATCATCAAGTCTCGGTTAAAGTTGCTCAAGCGGTTTCGCGCCGGGGAGATCAACTTGGATGAAGAGATTGAGAAAGCCGAGTTTAAGGCGGCCGAAGCTCAAGCTATCATCGATGAACTTCCGTCAAGTGAGGCCTCGAGCGGCGATGAGGAAGAGGAAGAAGATGAAGATGCTGAAGGGGGCTCCGAGGATGGAGGTGATTCTCCCGAGGCATGAGTTGCTTTTAGCACTTCTTTTGTAAGCCTTCGGGCTTTTAAGTTTGTATTTTGGACCTTCGGGTCAACTTTGAATGTAAATGTTCAGCCTTCGGGCTTTTAATGAAAGTTTTTGCATCTTTACTTCGTGTGATGGCTTTTTACATATACCGAATACTTTGACGCGAACTTTAATATTTGCTTGCAAGACTTAAGCAGAATTCGACCGATGCAAACTTAGGACGACGTCTCGCCCTCGAGTCGAGGCATTGTGCAGCTTTGGTGTGCAAGATTTGTATAGATAAAATGAATGAAACCAAAGTCACTTTATATGAATGGAAACCAAGTCATTTTATTGATATCCATGGGCCCGAAAAGGCTGTATACATGAAATACATGAAACCAAGCCGAAACGGACCTCGGGTAAGAAACAACAAACTTAAAAACAAACTTTCAATAAAAGCAGATTGATCATATGCCGCTATCGGGCTAATTACAATGTACTAAATATAATCCTCGGGCGTGAGTCCCCGGTTGTCGGATAGATAAGCTTCGGTTGGGAGGATCGATGTCGACCCCGGTATCAACCCTTCTCACTCCCCCCCAGTGTTTGGTTGTGAATCTTGATGAAGACCCGAGCACTGGAGTCGGTTCGGTTCGCTTCCTGAAAAGGTCAAGCAAAAAGATGGAACGAGGAGCAAGTTAGTACACTGTCTATCAATGCCATGGGAGCGTTGTTCGGCTCGGGGCTGTTTAATTGAAAGAGAATTGAAAGATATTTACCTCGGCTAAAAGTAGTATCGCTTCAGATGGGAGACGTTCCAATTCAGAGGTTCGAGTTTGCCTTGAAGAGACTCGATTTGATAAGAGCCTTTTCCAACAATTGCTTTGACCCTGTAGGGTCCTTCCCAATTTGCAATAAGCTCCCCCCCGTTGTCCTCCTTTGTTGATTGGTTCACGGTTTTCAACACATAATCTCCCACCTTGAAGTCTCTAAATTTAGCTTTCCTATTGAGGTAAGCCTCGATCTGTCTTTTTTGGGCAACGAGCCGAACCAAAGCTAATTCCCTCTTCTCTTCGAGCAAGTCTAGCTCAATGCGCATCGCCTCTTGATTAGTGTCTTCGGTTGTGTGAGCATACCGAAGACTTGGTTCGCCCACTTCTACAGGGATGAGAGAATCCATGCCATAGGCTAGTGAGAAAGGGGTCTCCCCGGTGCTATTCTTCTCAGTTGTTCGCATGGCCCACAGGACCCCATGCAACTCCTCGGGCCAAGGACCTTTTTTCTCGTCGAGTCTTTTCTTGAGATTCTCAATTATGATCCTGTTTGAAGACTCGGCCTGGCCGTTCGCACTTGGGTGATAAGGAGTCGAGGCTATTCTTTTGATTCCCCACTGCTTGAAGAAGTCGATGATAGCTGCCCCCATGAATTGTTTGCCGTTGTCACAAGCAATCTCTCTTGGAACGCCGAACCTGTAGATGATGTTCTTTTTGATGAAATCGATTACTTGCCTTTGTTTGACCTCGGTGAGAGCCACTGCTTCTACCCATTTGGTGAAGTAATCAGTCAACACCAAGATGAAACGAACACCACCTTTTCCCTTGGGTAATGGTCCAACGACGTCCATCCCCCATTTCATGAAGGGCCATGGTGACACCACCGAATGAAGAGGCTCGGCCTGTTGGTGGATCATCTGCCCATGGTGTTGACATTTGTCGCACTTTTGCACGAAGGCCCTCACATCGGCACTGATCGTGGGCCAATAATACCCAGCTCTTAATAACTTACGCACCAATGACTTTGCCCCCGAGTGGTTGCCACATTCGCCTTCGTGCACTTCGGCCATCACTTATCTTGCCTCATCGGGACCCAAACATTTGGCCATCGGGCCGCAATATAACCTCTTGTAAAGATTACCCTCGATCATGTGATATGAGGCCGCTTGCGTCCTTAGCTTCTTCGCTTCTTTCTTATCCTGGGGAACAGTCCCCGAGTCGAAGTAGGAGATGAACTTACTTCTCCAATCCCATCGGTTATCCACCGAGTTTACTTGCAGCTTCATCTCTCTCGCTTGCGCGGACAGCAACCGAACCACCGAGTCAGTCCCCGAGTGAGCTTCATCAATCGCTGAACCAAGATTAGCCAAAGCGTCAGCTTCGGTATTTTCCTCTCGAGGAACTTGCTTGATTTGCCATTCTTAGAATTGGGCCAATATTCTTTGTGCCCGATCCAAGTACAATTGCATTCTGGGCTCACGAGCCGTATAATCACCGCGGACTTGGTTCACCACCAAATGTGAATCACACCTCAATTCGATTCTTTCAACCCCCATTTCCTTGGCCAGCTCTAAACGTGCTAAAGCCGCCTCATATTCTGCCTCGTTGTTGGTTACTTTCTTAAACCAAACCGAGTGCCTGACTTTCTCCCCGGTGGGTGCCCTCAAGACTATGCCTAGCCCCGAACCTTTGGAGTTTGTTGCCCCATCGGTGCAGAGTATCCATAATCCCGGGGTTGTTCCTTTAGCCACGGCGTTCTCCTTTTCAGCCTCGGGTAAGATTCCAATACTAAAGTCGGCCACGAAGTCTGCCAAGACTTGAGACTAAATGGCGGTCCGAGGCTGATAGGTGATGTCATACTCACTTAACTCTACCGCCCATTTTGATAACCTCCCCGACAATTCTGGTTTATGCAAAATATTTCTCAAAGGGAAGGTTGAAACTACGGCTATTGGATGACATTGAAAATAAGGTCGTAGTTTCCGAGCAGTAACAAGTAAAGCAAGAGCTAGTTTTTCCAAGTGCGGATACCTGGTTTCAGCGTCGAGGAGTGTCTTGCTCACATAGTAAATGGGCTGCTGTTTGCCATCCTCTTCCCGAACCAGCACAGCGCTGACTGACACCTCGGACACCGCCAAATAAACTAGCAATGTCTCACCTTCTTTTGGCTTGGCAAGCAACGGTGCGTTAGCCAAGTATTGCTTCAAATCTTTCAACGCTTGTTTGCACTCCGGCGTCCATTCGAAGTGGTTGTTTTTTCTCAAAACAGAGAAGAACTTGTGGCATCGCTCCGAGGACCTTGAGATGAATCGACTCAAGGCAGCGACTCGGCCAGTCAAGCGTTGAACTTCTTTCACCCCGGTAAGCTCCTCGGGGATTTCTTCAATGGCTCTGATTTTATCAGGGTTAGCTTCGATGCCTCGTTCAGAGACAATGAATCCCAAGAATTTTCCAGATCCGACACCGAAGGCGCACTTCTCAGGATTCAACTTCATGCCATATTGTCTCAACACGGCAAAGGCCTCCTCAGATGATTCAAGTGATCCTCCATTCGGATCGACTTGATGAGCATGTCGTCTATGTAGACCTCCATAGACTTTCCAATATATTCTTTAAACATGCGACATACCAACCTTTGGTAGGTCGCCCCGGCGTTCTTCAACCCGAAGGGCATCACTTTGTAACAGAAGGTACCTCGGTTAGTGATGAACGAGGTCTTTTCTTCATCCTTCGGGTCCATGAGGATCTGATTATAGCCCGAATACGCATCCAAGAAGGTTAATAGTTTGTGTCCAGCCGTGGAGTCTATTAACCTGTCTATTTGTGGCAATGGATAAGAATATTTGGGGCAAGCTTTGTTCAAATCAGTGTAATCAACACACATTCTCCACTTGCCATTCTTCTTCGGCACGACCACAACATTGGCTAGCCACTCGGGGTATTTCACCTCTCTAATGAAACCATTCTCCTGTAACTTGGCGGTTTCGTCCTCGATCGCCTTCTTTTTGACCCCGGCGTGTGGCCTTTTCTTCTGTTTTACCGGGGTGAACTTTGGGTCCACATTCAGTTTGTGGGTCATGATCTCCGGATCGATACCCGTCATGTCTGAATGGGCCGAAGCAAAACAATCATGGTTGGACCTCAAAACTTCCATAATCGCCTCTTTCGACTTCGGGTCCAACTCCGAGCCGATGTGTACTTTCCTCTCTGGGAACTCTTTCAATAGAGTGAAAGAGTCCAGCTCCTCGACGGTAGAGTCCTCGGCTTTTTGCTTCCGAGGCTCTTGCACGCATGCCGGGATCTTTTCAATTTCACTTTTGAGGCTCGCCTCGTTCGACCCCGGTTGCGTTGGTTGCTATTTTTTTGGCCCGCTCGGGGCGACTCCACTCTTTAGTGCGACTGAGTAGCACTCCCTCGCTACTCGCTGTTCCCCCTTAATTGATCAAACTCCCCAAGGCGTTGGGAATTTAATCACCTGATGTAAGGTGGAAGGAACAGCTTCCATGGAGTGGATCCATGGCCTACCAAGGATCACATTGTAAGCTAGATCCTCGGGCATAACTTGGAACAGTGTCTCTTTGGTGACTCCCTCGGCGAACATCTTCAATGTGATCTCACCCAATGTTTTCTCCGTTGAGTTGTTAAAGCCAGCCAACACTGTTGATTTGGGGACGATCTTTCCTTTTAGCCACATTTTCTTAACGGCCCCGTAGCTGATGATATTCATTGAGCTGCCGGGGTCGATCAAGACTCTCTTGATGTCAGAGTCGCTGATCCTTAGCATGATGACTAGAGCGTCGTGATGGGGGAACATCATCCCATCGCAGTCATCCTCGTCGAACACAATATATTTTTGCCCGAGCCTCCAACTCGGGTCCTCTTCTCCATGGTGATGGAGAGCTTAGCAAATTTCTTGGCCGCGGCGAAGTTTACGCCATTCACCTCTGACCCCCCGGTGATGACGTTCACTACCCTCTCCGGAGGTGGAGCTCGAGGTGGTTATCCATCACCCCGATTTTTGGAGAAATTGTCTTTCCCCTTGTCAGTGAGGAACTCAGCCAAGACTCCTTTCTTTAGTAGGTGGGCTACCTCGAGGCGCAAAGCTTTGCAGTCCTCGGTTTTGTGGCCATAATCTGCGTGGAATTCACAATGCAGATTGTGGTCCCTCTTGTCCGCCGGGGTCCTCATATCTTTGGGAATCCTTACCCCGGCTGTCCCCTTGACGACATCGACCAGCTCCGAGGTCGATATGTTGAAGTTATAATCTTGGATCCGAGGGAGATCCTTTCTTGGGACCGAAGCGGAACTCGAGGGGTTTCTTTGATTCATGCTTTGTTGAACCTTCCCCCCGAGCCTTTGGCTTACGTGAGAGGCGGGGTATGACTTTCCGAGGGTGTTACCCAATCTTTGGCTAACATGTTGCCTCGGTTGGGTGTAAGGTTCATACCTCCCCTTCGAATTACTTCGTGGCGCCTCGGCGCGATTCGAAGACTCACGTCGGTTATGCTGCTGATACCCTCGGTTCTTAAACTCAGCTTCCTCCAGTCTGATTTTGGAGTAAGTTCGTCTATGCAGATCCTCCCACGTCAGGACCTGATATTGTTGTAATTCTTTGCGCAATTCAGCGGCAGCGCCAGAATTGCGACTATTGATACCCTTTTCAAATGCCATGATGGCCAAGGTATCATCCATCCGAGGCAATTCCATGCGTTCGGCGTGGAATCGCTCAAGAAACTCCTTGAGCGGCTCACCGGGCAGCTGCTTCACTTCACATATATCCTCCTTCCTTTGGAGGATCTTTTGCGCCCCGGTGTGAGCTTTGACAAATGCGCTAGACATTTCTTTAAACGAGGAGATCGACCCCGCTGGTAGGCACAGATACCACCGAAGTGCCCCTTTCTCTAATGATTGACCAAACTTCTTTAAGAACATCGACTCGAGCTGCGTAGCCGATAAGTCGTTGCTTTTCACCATGGCCATGTATTCCCTTATGTGTTCTTTGGGATCGGTTGTCCCATCATATTTCTTCAAGAATGTAAGTTTGAAGCCCGGGGGAATTGGGGCTGGGGCCGCTTCGAGCTTGTAAGGCTGCTCCCTATACTGATCGATGTCGAGGTCGTCTTCCTCCTTCATTATCCCAGGCACGCCTTCGAGGCGCTTTTCTACGCGCGCCTCGATGCGAGCTTCGATTTCTCTACTCATCCTTTCAACATCTACCGAGGACGTTGTCTCCGCCACGGTGGGAACCGTCCCGAAGTGTGGCGTGGCAGATGGGTTGTTCCCCGAGCCCCCAGACGTGGCTCCGTTGTGAGGTCCCCCTGTTATCGCGCCCGGAGGAACGAAGGGTGGGATGCCTCCACCAGGAGCCGTGGGCTGGGTGCCGTTAGGGGCAGCACTGTTTCTCGCCTCTAACGAGGCGCGAAGCTCAACGTTGATGCTTGCTTGCTCATCCTGCTTACTTTGGAGAGCCCTTAGCATGGTGACGACATACATTTGGAATTCTTCAGTCGTCATTGGGGTGATAGGCTGTTGGTTCGACGGAACGCCAGCACGATCGCTGTTATTGCCACCGTTATCGTTATCAGCCATAACGTTGAATCGAAAATTTTTGACAAAAAACGAATGCGGAACTTTGGAACAAAGCGTTACTGCTTATATCCCCACAGACGGCGCCAATTTGTATGGGCCTAAATCAGTTTTAGGTACACAAATTGAATTTGGATTCGAATATAAGCAAATCTCTGTATCAAAGTTTAAGTAATGCGTGAAAAAGATATGTAATGCGAGAAAATAAACGGTATTTCAATATATGGATGTTGAGTACAAATTTGGGCAGAGTTTCAGTATGTATTTCTGGATGCCCGTTATACAAAATGAACTACTATTTATAGGCCTAAGCCTTGCCCACGATCTCCACTATCAGCTGCCATGTTGTCCCACGATCTTGGTGTGTAGTGGCTGAGTTAGTGGGGCGAAGTAGTGGGCTGCAAAGCCTGGTTGAACCGAGGAGAATCCACCGAGGCTAGAGTTTGACCGAGGTGATAGCTATCGAAGCTCAGCTCGCGGCTCGCCTTCGATGACGCATCTTCGGTTTCAAGGCCTCGGCGACTCGCTCAATCGCTTCGGCGGTTGCTTAGTCGGGACGTGTTCGGTCGTTAAGATTTGCATGACCGGGGCGGATCGCCGCGGATCGATTTTTACCCAATACACCTTTCTTTGCTGATGTTATGTCAGTATGCTCTGCATGTCAAAATTCACAAATTAGAAAGATCAAATAACTCTATAGAATCATAGTATTTTCTTGGCAATTACTTGTATCAGCAATCGTGAAACAGAGGCAAAGGTAGCAAAGTTTGGGGTTGAGTGGTGTAATGGAATGACATCAACAGCTTCATTGAAGATATCTAATGATGTTTGACAAGATGATGAACAATATCAAATGGAAGAGAATCATTGAAGATATTAAGCAGACTTGTAACAGACTAATGCTAGCATAACTAGCTATTGTTATAGAGAAGCCAACCAAGTAGATGACTATATGGCAAAGCAAACAACTCTTCAACGGAAACTCACCATTAATGATGCTATTTGCATTTTAGAACTTTCCTGCAACCACTAAAGGCTCCCTTCAACTTGATAAGTTGCATAGGAATATAAACCATTACTGCATTCTATGGAACTTGTAAACAATCCACAAAGTACCCACAATCTTCATATTACTTCAACAATTCATCAGATAGCATAATTTCTCAAGATTATAGTCAGCATCCATACTCTTTCAATATTAGTAATTTGATAGTATAATCTTGTGAAATACTGCGTAATTAAAATCAATAATTTGATAAAGCATCACAAACGACAAAGAAAAATTTGTAAAAATCTATAAATATTGCCAAGAGCTGATGGTAACTTCAACAAATATTTACGCTTAATCAATGTTGTGTTGTTAATTAAATATGTGAATAAGCTATAGAGGAATGGTACGTAATGCACTATAGAGATTCATTCACATTTATATAGTTTGCTAGTATAGCTAAGGACGTGAATTCGAATTTAACAGGATAAGTCTTGATAAGTACCAACGTTAACAGGGATAAAGGACTTTTGTGTGAATCTTGCACTTTATTTTATTTATTTATATAGGGGTACTTTCTTGTTATAATTTTTTTATTTTAAACTGATATTTCAAATTAAAGAATTTGGAGTCAATTTATGAAAGGATTTTATGTGTAGCAGATTTAGTTCTGATAAACTTCTAATAATCTCCCGCGCATATAAGCATGCCAAACTCTATTCTTTATCTTTTGACAACATACTCTCTCTTAATTTTTTTTGTTTGTCTCAATTTATGTGACAGTCTTTTCTTTTCAAGTTGTTCAAAATAAGGACGGTATTTTATATATCTTGAAATAATCGACATTTAACTTATCCTTAGAGATGATTTAAATACATACAATTATTTATGCCTTATTTAAATCACAATTCAAAAATCCCTCTTTCTTTCTTAAACTCAATGCCTAATCAAACATTATAACATAAATTTGGACGGAATGATCAACTTTTTCAACTACTTAATTATCAGCTGAACTTTTCGGCATGACTTTGAATCATTATTCTATTTTTTATTTAACATTAATCTCCTAAATATGTTTTCAACAATTTAGCTTTTGGCCACAGCTTTTCAAATTAAATTTACACCAAGTTCTTTCCAAGATCATCTGCCTTACTGAGGTATGACGATAATGAATAAAACTTAGATTCTCTATGCATATGAGGATGTTACCAGTTTTGTTAAGTTTGCAAGTTCGCAGTTATCTCTCCCAAATTTTATATTGGTAATGGTTTGGTCAATCTATTACCACCGTATTGGTTTGCTTTTTGATGATTAAGATTACCTCTGGCACAAAAAAAGCACCTTACAGGATAGGACGCACCCGTATTTTATTTACGCCCAACTAATTATGATTGCCATATGCCAACTTGCTTATCAGGCCTCACTTGTTAAAATGCGAAATACTACGTGCTGCGTGCTATGTTCTTGTAACCTCGCAAATAAAATGTAAACTAACATAGTTACCTTTGATTTATTTTTTCTTTTGATTATTTCCCTACCTGCAGAAGTTTGATTTGTGTTTACTTTAAAAAGGCCGGCTTCGCAAAATCCAAAGCAAGAGCCAGAGATCCTCTTCCCACAGTGGTCATAAAAAAAAATAAGACAGTGTCTGGTCCATCTTTAGAACAAAGTACAGAGAATGATGAAAAGACTCTTTTGATCTTACAAAGGAAAATGGACAATCTGAAATGGAACATGCATCCAATCTGAACGAGTGGTACCATTTGCAAACGCATTAGAAGTCTAGTGGCCACCATGTGGCGAATTTGAAAAAGAAGTTGACCGAGACTTTTAGGGAATATGCTGGCCGTTGAATAGTTGAAGCCACTAAGGACTAACCACCTTATACAGAAAATGACGCAATTGCGTGTTTTGTATCATCTCTGGACAGTGAGCTCTACTACCAAATTTGATGTCAAATGCTGAACACGTTGGAAATAACATTTGCTAACATTGTCAACATGGGAGAAACAATTGAGACTAAAATGATGCTCGAATCAGCCATTCCAAAAGTTGCAAATGTAATGGCCCAGTTTGCCAATGATGAGAAGAAAGCAAAATAGGTACATGTTCCAAGTTATCTGAACCTACCTTATAATTTTTTTGGCCAAATCACATCTGCTTCTAATAATCCCAGTCAATACCAAGCTCCTTTTGCGCCACAGCCCGATTTCAGCTCTCCATTCCCTCCATTAAACTATCATCCATGCAACCACCTGTTTATCAGCATAACCCACAACTGCATGTTCATCAAGCACTCTCAAAGAACCACGCACTCCTAAATTATCAACCATATCCAAAGCAGTGACCTTTATCCAGTCATCAACCTAAAGCTTCTCTTCACCAATGTCGCCCAGCTATGGTAAACCCCTGCACAAAGACATTCAAAACTTTCACACCTATAGCCGAACCTTACAATCATTTTTATGAAAGGCAAAGAGCAGCTGGATTAATCCAACCCATTGTGGATGCAACCCCTAGTCCTCTCCTAAAATTGTTCGATGGAACTAAGTATTGCGTCTATCATTCTGGAGCTCCAGGGCATGATATTGAAAATTGTTACTCACTCAAAATAAGATTGAAACAATGATAAGATCAGGAGAAATCCATTCGGTGACGACTCCTCCAAGTTCCAAATCTACATTATCCGGCCTAGCATCTAGATCTAATTCCAACTTTGGAAAGAGGCTTCTCCGAAAATTTATGCTTTTAGCAGAATCTCAAGAGCATTTGTTTGAAAGGTTAAAAGATGCAAAAGTTTTAAAGCCCCTAGTAGGAGATGGAACATTTAATCCTCCTCAAGAATTGATTGATGGAGTCAAATATTGTGCTTACCATGAAGAATTTTGTTAGCATGACACTAAGAGCTGTGTTGCTTGAGCCATGAGATCCAAAATATGATTGATAACAAGACTCTCCAGCTTATCCGTAATGATGCAGCACCAGAAGGAAGCTGACGATCTAGCAAATGCATGCTCTTTTGAAAGGAACTTGGCAATTGAACTCGACAACATTATTTTGCATCACAATTCAGATTGAGGCCCTGAATTGTGTTTTTGATTTTATGTTTATGTCTTTTAAAATAACTCTTTCATTTCCATCTTTACATGATTGACATGTTATGCCTCTTTAAGTTAGGATTTGAATAAAATATGCCCCTTTAAGTTATGCCTCAATGATTATTTATGTTTCAAATTTATAATTAACAAACCTGCATAAACTTTGCTTGAGACTAACAAAGAAACAACTGAATAATTTGAGAATGATGCGGTGAAAGTTATCTTTTGCACTCGTAGATATCACATTACTATTAGAATTCCAACTAGGGCCACTTTGTTTGCTGGCATATGGCACAGAAGTAGTTTTATTTTCGTTCCTTCTTTGAGGATCATTTAAGAAGATGAGTTGAACGATGCAGAATACGTAAAGTTGGTAAAGTCTTTACATGGTTTGCCATTTCTTGTTTGGAAGAACACTAGTTTATATAAATGGATGGTCGAGTTTGACCGAAAGCAATCAACGCAGATGCCGTTAAAAGACATTAACATTTGAAGCAGCCGCAAGTTAGCATTGTCTTAAATGTACTTTTTTATGTAATGCGAACTACGTGTAGCCTGATTCTCAAGGCGGTACACGTAGGCAACTCACATAGAGTTTGATTGCACTAGCACAAAAATCCCTTGTTTCCTCCTTTTATGTAATTTTGAACTACTTCTAACCTGATTCCTAGAATGGCGATAGGATAAGTAGGTAATCCCCATCGGATTCGGTCAAATTATTGTAATGCTTTAAGTTTGTTTATCTTTTGATGATGTAATTCTGAACTATGCATCGAAGAAGACATTTAGGCATTCCAATTCGGATTTACTTCGCACTTATATTGCCATATTCCCATAAGAATGCTTTACGTAGGCAGAACTATTCACAGCCTGATTCCTACGGCGGGATACGTAGGCGCCTCTATCGGGTTCGACCCTTTTTCCATGAAGGACAACTAGGGCAGCTTTACAAAGCAAGTTTGAAGGTATTGAAGAATGATAACAGGGGGTAACTTCTGCAAAATGAGTTGAAGATGTGAAAGATAATAACTGGGGCAGAATTTTGCAAGAAAAAATATTGATTATCAAAAGATGAATTGGCAACATCTCTAGAACTGGCTAAGCGAATAGTGCAAAGTCTAAGATAAACGATGTTCAGTTTGTTTTAAAAAATGTCACATGTTTAAGTCAAGACAAAATTTTTATAAAATGCATCTTAGTTTCATGAAATGTTTGCATGATTGCTTTACTTACTTTACTATTAAACTATTTTACTTTGCCTCTATTCTTAAAACCAGTATGCCATTGAGTTCATGAGCCAAGTTTCTGGGTATGATTCACAAATTCAAGTCCGAGGAAGATGAGGAAGCAGCAGAAGCGGCAAGATCAAGATGAAGGCAGCACTAATCAAACGCTCCCCTCCCTTATAATTAAACATTTTGGCCCGTTCGCTTAATAAATGAATGTTTTAGGCTTGTTTGCCTTATAAATGAACGATTTAGGTTTGTTCGACTTATAAATGAACATCTAAGCTTATTCGCCTTATAAATGAGCGCTTTATGCATTTTGCTTTATAAAGGAATGTTTTTGCATCTTTGCTTTATTAATTGATGTTTTAGGCTCATTCGCCTAATAAATGAATGCTTTAGGCTCGTTCGCCTTATAAATGAACGATTAAGGTTTATTCACCTTATAAATGAACATTTAGGCCCGTTCGCCTTATAAATAGACAATTTAGGTTTGTTCTCCTTAAAAATGATCATTTAGGAGAACATTTAGGTTTATTCACCTTATAAATGAACATTTAGGCACGTTCGCCTTATAAATAGCCAATCTAAAATAAGGTAAAATACAAATACTAGTAAGTCCATGGGCCTACATGGAGCAAGCCAACTGGAGCTTGGCAACCGAACAAGAACAACAGTGAAAAAGAGAAGCGATAAAAGCTAGACACAGCTTATCTGTCTCGAACGGCACCAAGGAACTAGTCTTGGTACATTCCGAGTAGAAGAGAAGAGCACCTAAATTATGCAACGATCCTCAAGAGAATAATGCCTCATGGAAATCGAATGATCAAAGAGGAACTGTTCAATTGGAGTTCACGGAAAGCCACAAGTTCCAAAATATCCCACATCTGGGTTTCTTACGTCTGAGAGAAGATAAATATAGCTCTCGGCTACTTTCATTCGTTCAATATCAAAATCAGGGTATCTTATAAATGAAATACTAAAGGGTTTTTATAGATAGCCCAAAGTGTAAACTAGTAAATACGGTCACAGGTGACCAATAAGACAAGGCCATGCAGGGTCGAAGTAAATCATGTGCTCGGGCGCTCTTGACTTTGGTGCTCGGTCGCTCAGCTCGGCACATGTGAAAACGGACGTTCTCCCGACCACGACAGCTGGATGTGAACATCATGTAAAAGCTTAGCTTGGCTTCGTATCACTGGCCTCGATGGGTTGAATACTTGATTAGCACGGATTCGGGCTGCATCATCTTCTCCTTCTTGAGAAGATTTCGTCCTCGAAATCGAACCCTTTTCAGTCTCTGATGCTTGGCCTATAACACAATGAGTTAAGTTAGCAACATTAAAGGTTTTGGACACGATATACTCACCTGGGAGGTTGATCACATAAGCATTGTTGTTGATCTTGCTCAGCACTTGAAACGGACCATCCCCTCGAGGAGCCAACTTTTCTTTTCTTTTGGTTCGGGAATCTTTCCTTTCTGAAGTGAACCAAACCCAATCTCTCTTCTTCTATTCCAACATCTTATGCCCTTATTTTTCTTGGATGCCACCTTTGCATAAGCATCCTCGAGATTTTTCTTCACTTTGGCATGTAGCTCGAGCAAAGCGGTAGCTCGGCGGGTACCTTCAAAATCAATGACAACATCTCGAGGCAACAGAGTTAGATCAAGTGGAATCAAAGGGTTAAAACCACACACACACTCAAACAGAGTCATTCTACTCATTCGATGCACAATACGGCTGTATGCAAATTCCATCACGGGCAAACGATCAGTCCAGTTTCCGACCTTACCTTTGGTCATAGTTCGAAGTAGAGATCCCAAGGTTCGGTTAACTACCTCGGTCAGTCCATCAGTCTGAGGATGGTGAGACGTCGAGAATAGTATTTTGGTGCCAAGGGCACCCCATAGATATTTCCAAAAATGACTCAGGAATTTAGAGTCTCGATCACTCATAATTGTATGAGGCACACCATGCAATTTCAACACATTAGAAATGAACAAAATAGCTACATGTTGTGCATCATCAAATTTTTTGCAAGGAATAAAGTGAGCCATTTTTTAAAAACGGTCGACAACGACAAAGATGCTAATATGTCCACCCCCAGACCTCGGTAACCCTGTAACAAAAATCTATGGATATATTAACCCACGGTCGATCAAGTAGGGGTAACGGAGTGTACAAACCATGAGGGTTGGACCTCGATTCAGCTTTCTTGCAATCCAAACAGGCATTGCAAAGCTTTTCCATATCTCTTTGTATTTTGGGCCAATGAAACTGCTCGGTTAAGATACCAAGAGTTTTGTCGACACCGAAGTGTCTCATTAAGTCGCCGGAGTGAGCTTCTCGAACCAAAAGCTCTCTCCATAATGACACAGACACACATACCCTCCCATTCTTGAAGAGGCAACCATCGTTCCATTGATATTTCTCAACCTTTCGGCCACTCAAGATTGCGTCGCGGATGCTTTGCAGCTTGGGATCATTCTCATACATAAATTTGATGCTTTCAAATCCCATGAGCCTTGAGGCGAGTGTAGTTGCTAAGGCAAATTTTCTTGATAGCATATCAGCCACAACATTGTCTTTTCTCTTTTTGTAATGAATTACATAGGGAAAGCTCTCAATGAATTCTACCCATTGGACATGCCGCCGATTCAACTTCTTTTAGCCTCGGAGATGTTTCAAAGATTCATGCTCACTTTTAATCACAAACTCATGGGGCCATAAATAATCCTACCAATGTGTGAGTGCTTGACGAGGGCATACAATTCCTTGTCATACGTAGAGTAGTTCAAGGTTGCACCCTTAATCTTTTCGCTGAAGTAAGCGATCGGCTTTGATTATTGCATAAGCACTCCTCCGATCCTAACTCCGGATGCATCACATTCAACCTCAAATGCTTTTGCAAAGTCCAGGAGTTGTAGTAACGGGGGAGAACTTTGCCTCCATTTCAACTCTTGGAAAGCCCTCCCCACACAAACGTCACGAACAAGAGCTGCCACGGTGCTAAAGTCACGAACAAACCTTCGATAAAAGCTAGCTAACCATAAAACTACGGACTTGAGTCACAGAAGTAGGGGTCAGCCAATCTTTAATTGCTTCGACTTTGGGCTCATCGACTTCAACACCACTAGTACTCGCAAACAAATCCAAGAAAGACTACATGCTTGACACAAAAGGCACACTTTTTGAAATTAGCATACAACTTCTCATGTCTAAGTGCATCAAGCACAAGCCTTAAGTGTTTAACATGTTCATCCATAGATTTATTATAAACAAGTATGTCATCGAACACACAACAACAAACTTATTTATAAACGGTTTAAGCACATGGTTCATCAATCGCATGAAGGTGCTCGAGGCGTTAGAGAGGCCAAAATGCATCAGTAACCATTCATACAGACCGAATTTGGTCTTGAATGCAGTTTTCCACTCATCAGCCGATTTCATTAAGGTTTAGTGGTAACCAGACCTAAGGTCTATCTTCGAAAAATAAGAAGGACCACTCAATTCATCAAGCATGTCATCTAATCGAGGAATAGGATGTTGATACTTTACCGTTATCTTGTTCACTGCTCGGCAATCAATACACAATCGCCATGTTCTATCTTTCGTTGGGACAAGGATAACAGGAATGACGCATGGACTCAAGCTCTTTCGAACAAGTTCTTTGTTCAGTAATTTATCCACCTGACGTTGGAGCTCTTTAGTATCCTCAGGATTACACCGGTATGCAGGCTTGTTGGGATTTGAGACCCTGGGATGAAGTTAATTTGGTACTCGATTCCTCTTAACGGAGGCAATCCACCCAGCATTTCTTCAGGGTACATGTCCGCAAAGTCCTGCAAAACACTCTGTACAGCATTTGGCAAATGGTTATTGTTAGAAAAATCATTAAAGTTTAGAAGGATATCCTTGTGCACGAGGCAAATCATCTGCTGATGTTGTCATTGGCTTGTAAGTACTCACCCGGCTTGACACGACCCGGAATCCGGTTAGGCCGTGCGGGCACCCGACATCCTCCCCTAGACCCGTCGGGCGAACCCTTACCAATTAAATTAGGAAAATAAATACAACAATTCATATATAAGGACAAGACTTAAATCAAAAACACATACATACTGATACCTCTTAGCTGTACAAAAAAAATTACAGCTGACTACCCAACATATTAGGTTTAGGGCTATCCAGACTAGACATCTAAGAGTACAAAAGAAGACAGATACCTCATGAAGGGAGCAAAATGCAACTGAAATAATAAACAATAAACTGGTGGCCATCCGGAATAAAAACTGGCTCACCCTGACAACTGAACTCGTCTTCGCTCCTTCACAACGTGGCGAACTCAATCCTGGAGCGAACCTGCCGAAATGAAATAGATAGACAAGAAACAACAACAAACAAGGGTGAGTCAAAAGGACTCAATAAGTGGGGCAGACTAGCCACCTCAAAGAATAGGATAGCTAGCCAGGGAGAAGAAACAGATAAACCAAATTCCTCTTATTTACATTATAAAAACGCAGAGCCAGATAATAACCGGAAACACGTATGAAACCATAAACTCAACCAGGAATGCGAGCCAGAAACATATCAACAAATAAGCAATGCACATATAAGCAGAACAGTATTTATGTACCACAAGTCTACACAATGATATGAAATGAGATGAAATGAAATGAAATGAGATGAAATGATATATGATGCAAAGGGTCACATGTGCCAAATGAATGGAGCGGAATCCTCCTGCTCCGAGGGTGGAATCCTCATACCCTCAATATGATGCAATGGAGCGGAATCCTCCTGCTCCGAGGGCGGAATCCTCCTACCCTCAATATGATGCAATGGAGCGGAGTCCTCCTGCTCCGAGGGCAGAATCCTCCGACCCTCAATATGATGCACTGGAGCAGAATCCTCCTGTTCCGAGGGCGGAATCCTCCTACCCTCAATATGATGCAATGGAGCGGAATCCTCCTGCTCCGAGGGCGGAATCCTCATACCCTCAATATAATGCAATGGAGCGGAATCCTCCTGCTCCTAGGGCGGAATCCTCCTACCCTCAATATGATGCAATGCAATGCATATGAATGCAATATGATGCAATAATAACCCTTCACCGATGTGGGACTTTCATCGACAGCCGGGAAGTGGATGCGAACTCACAGCCAGAGTACAATGCTCAGATCCTCCATACAATAGCAACACAGGACATAACATATAATATACACTGTAAATCCAAAGCTAAGGCGTAATGAGTACGCCTATCGGCAGCTACACACGTAAGGAACACGTGGTAGAAAATCCACGAGGCCAGGTGCCTCCAAAGAAATGGACATAAATACTTACCTCTTCCAAAAGTTAGCACTTGCTATTCAGAAACCGCTTTATCCATTGGTTTCATTCCCAAACGATCCCATTCTATTCAATAAGCAGAAAAATATATCAAATTAGGCTAAAGGCTTCATTCCTTACGTCTTTGGGAAATCCAGTTAGGAACTTGATACCCTATTCGCATACACAACACGCAGGCCAGGCCTATGTACAGGGTTTAAGGTCACATAACCAAACCCTAAATAAATTACATTTATATGTTTCCCATAACTCACTGAACACGAATATATAATCAATTCCATTATCGGGGTCTAATTGACCCTTTAAACTATCAGTTAAACTTATTAAAATGATGTCTAATATAGCAATTTTTACCGTCAAAATATATTCAAACACTCGTAATAAACTCAAATAATGCATTAACATCATTACCTGAATGTTTTGGGGTGAAAATTCTATCTTTTTTCGGCTCTTTCCTCATTTTCTGGCATTTTTTCCCGGTGCTTCTCAGCTTTCCCGCTTTCGTTTTGTTTCTGTTTGCTCTCTCTCATTTCGCCATTATCTATTCTTTTTTGACTTTATATATAAGTGGAATACCAACCACGCCTCTGAATTTTCTTTTTCCTTTTACTTTTATTTTATTTTCTTTTACTTTTATATTTTGTTTTCTTAATCAAAAATTAAAATGGTACTCTATGATACTGGAAATAATTCCAACTTTTGCATACCAGTTATACAAAATAAATATAACACACTTGCTAAGGCGGATCTCAAATCGGACTCCCGAAACTCAATATGCAAATTAAATGAAAAAAGGTCAAATTATTTAACTTTCGGCATTTTAGCAGAAACTAGCCGAACAATATCGAAATTCACTTTCGAAAGTTTACAAAAGTAACAAATAATCATACGAACCTAACGGTGCTTTCAGATTTTGAATCGAAATTCATTTGCGAAAATCGAGCTCGAAAATCTCTTTTAATATGTACCAACAATAGAAACTGAAACCTTCCTCCGATGCCTACCAAACGAAGTCTAATTTAACTCAAATTTTACAAACAGGTCCTAATGGACATTACGAAGTTTTTAAAATTATCGGCACGCCAATCGGAGTCCTAACTTCCGAAACAACTACTTAAAGTCGTTTCATTCTTCTCCACTTAAACTCTCGTTCGTCCCCGAACAAGCCTAAGTCTAAAGCAAGATTCACGCAGATAACAAGAGAACTTGCACGACCTTCATAAACTACTCCACGAGCATTATCTTCTGATTACAGGATTAGAATTATAACACGCATATCGAACTTTTGGAATAAAATATATCGGGATAATATCATAACACCATTGCCTAGCTTATTCTGACTAAGCTGATCCTTTCTCGATCACGAAGAGTTTTACATTTTCGAAGCAAAGATACACGGAACTTTGAATGGGTTAACATGATTCAGCCGATAATCACCTCTTCGGTATACCTTTCGATATAGAACAGATCGATGGAACCAATAATTAGCTCACGCTTGATGCAATAGGGGGAGCTTTTGAAGTAACTTGTCACTACACACTATAGAAGATTTGATGCAAGCTATATTATTTTTACGAATGCACTATGCAAGATCTCAGTTGATGTTAGTATTGTTCCGCAAGCTCCTTGTGGCAATGTAGTTACTCATATCCTAATGTATGTCAAAGGTTCATCGGAACTGGGTCTATCATATAAGGATAAGGATCATGCAAATACTACTGGATAGTATGATGCAGACCAGGAATGATCTTTAGACCGAACATCTACTTCTGGGTATTGTCTTTGAATTGGAAATATTATGACTTGAAAAAGTGAAAATAAAAGAGACATGTAGTTGGACCATCAGCTGAGGCAGAATACCAGCAACAAAGTTGATTACATGAGCACTTATAACACTAATGTAACTTCTCAAAGAGTTGAGGTGTGAAGGAGATATGCCCATGATGGATGGACGATAAGCTGCACTAGACCTTTAACACTAAATTTTCATGAAGTAAAACAACATCAGTATGAGCATCCAGTTCTAGTTAAATACAGACAGATAGCTTGAAAAAAATCAGAGTCACCATACAGGGTTACTACTGACGGTGTTCTCATGTATAAAGATAGACTTTGTGTTCCTGATGTTGCAGATTTACGTGGACAGATTATGATAGAGGCACATTATTCCAAATACACTGTTCATCCAGGTTCGACTAAGATGTACCATGATCTTAAGCAGATTTCTTGGTGGGACGGAATGAAGTGTGACATAGCAGAATTTGTGGCTTAGTGTTCTAATTGCCAGCAAGTTAAAGTCGTGTCATCTTTTCAGGCTCTACACTTTCAGCAGATAGGTACGTATATATGATCAGGTTTCCAGCTTATCTCCATCATTAATAGATTATTAGTGGGTTTAGTAATGATCGACACTTATTGTAGGTTTCTGTCGTGGCCCTAGATTGGGTCGTGACAAAAGTGGTATCAACGCCTTAGAGATTTAGTATTACCATTTAGTATTTGGAGGAAGACTCCTCCACTTAAAGCACAAACTCATGCAGCTATTTGAATAGGAATAACCATCCCCGCACAGTCTGTTGGACTAAAGAAGATTTAGCTAAAGGTTGAATGTAGGCAGACCTAAGCTACCAACTACCCTTTTGAGTTGCCAAACAGCTGCAACTCTCGAGTCACAACTCCATACATTTTCTATAAGCACCACCGCCTGATGGATCAACTCAGGGGGTCAAATGACGCCTCTCATTACCCTTAGTAGCCTTGAAAAACAACAATGTGCTTACCCGGCTACCTTGACACGTACTCTGGCTCAACACAGGGAACATCACAATAGGTTACTGACCGCTTAAGCTCACCAGTGCCGAATAAAGAAGAGATGACAACGGACTGAGGATAGAAATAATTAGAGCTTCAGGAAGCTCACGCTCTTATTTGCTTGGCTACCTGAGCTAGTCAAAAAATCACAATTGAAGAAATAGATATTAAATAAGCTTCACGGAACAACATCCATGCCAATTTAACCTTCACATAAGAAGAGAACTCCAACAATTTATCAGTAAACTCTTTTATAACTGAGAGAAGCTCATAGAATAACATGACTTTACTAACATTTCGAACCAAGAGGAGACACGTAGATCGAGTATTACTTACTAATCACTTTACACCGGAAGAAATAGTGACACTTTCAGATGGTGATGAATAAGAATACTATCATCCTACCAACACGGAATTCCGAGAAGAGAGGTATACTAATTTGATATAATAATAGAAGGTGGCACGACAAGATGCCACGCAGACAATAGCGACACTTACTGTTGAATCTCTCACATTTAAACCAGATAAACTAGTAGGGTCATCATAAATGTAAGGAATAAATCATATCCGAAGCTCACCCCTCTACCGCAACCAATTCTTAATAGAAACGACATCAAAAGAAACCATGGAAACATGATAAGACACTCCATTTCTAGATCGACCGGAAGAATCAAATCTTACTCACATTTAAGGGAAGAAGAAATACTTGGGTCTACTACATCGGATGCCTCAGCATCCTGCCAGACTAGCAGTTCATAGAAGTGCCTCTGCAGCTGAGCTAAGCAACTACTCTGATAATCATCTTCTGAAGAACCACTACCACCACGCTCTCGACCTCTATCGAATGAGGGCATATCTCTGGTTGATTAAGATCAAAATGAAATTCCCTGCGACGGTGCAGGTGCCTGATAACAAGAGAAAGGATGACTGCCTACTTGCCGGTGTAAGGAAAAACTCCTCAAAAGATAACCAGAATCATGACAATGATAACACCTTTCTGCTGAAAATGGAAGCAGGATAGATTGTTGATAGCTGTAATGAAAAGACTGAATCTGATCTTGACGAGCTACTGGTGCACTCTACACAAGTTGAGATAACCTTGAAGGTGACCTCCAAAAATAATCAGAACTCTTACCTCCAAATGAAGTACCATGGTTACCCACTAGGGCCACGGGATCTCTTGCTCTCCCGCTCTAACTCTTCCCCCTCTAACCTGTGGTATGCCTAATACCTTTGAGCAATATCAACAACAATATCAAATGAATTCCCGACCTCAATCTCTTGAGCCATCTGGGATCTCAAGGAAAAAGAAAGGTCATCAATATATCTTTGAATCTCTCGAAAGGCTCATGGACTAGTTCTAATGCATATTCAGCCATTCTATACAATTCAATCTCAAATTCTGAAGCACCAACAGGCTAACCGACAGACTACCCTGTCCAATCCACTCAAACTGGCAACACTTTTCATCTCGCTCGCTACTCAAAAGGAACTTTTCCACGAATCTAGAAGAAAAACCGAACCAAGTTAGCTAATAAGAGAGTGGCCCACCAATTCAAGGCTGGACCCTGAAGCTAGAAAGAAGAATAATCGACACCATACCTCTCGATATAATCAAGAGCCTGAAGGATACGCTGACATCATTTTATTTTTAAAAAATCACGAGGTTTATCTGATGCATTGCTTAAGAATATCGGAAGGTTCAACCACATAAAATAATGCAACCTCTTTGGGCACTCGGATCGAACCGTTACCTCGGCTGGCTAACCAGCTAGAACAATTGGTGGCGCAACACATGCTGCTTCTAGAACATAATTTACTGAGGGAACATCAAGGACTGCAACGGGGCTCCCTAAGACCGAACGTCTCAATCTGCGGCAACCTGATAGGCTGCCTAGCGAATATAGGTTCTTGCGATATCTGCGTCGCCAAGATTCTCATAAAAGCATCGTAGAGAGCCAGGGAACTACAAGGCCCTACTCCTTTGCCCATCGGGAGCTCGTACGGTTGGGACCTCCGTGACTAGGTCGTCAGCACGATCAAAAACTCTCGGGACTTCGTCAGTGGTAGCCCCAGGCTAGACTGCTTCATCTTGAACTCATACTGTTTGCGATTTATCGCACGAGGGTTCATAATTACCACGAATGAATTAATGAAAATACTTTTGCATCCTAGACCGACGCACGATCAGGAAAGAAGGAAGAGAAACTTCCTAAATGCCATCATAGCCTCTAGTAGTTAATTACGGACGTCTACGTACCCATCAGCGAGACTCTACTAGACACTGTCTTAGTCTAGATAAACTCACAACCGGGCTCTGATACCAACTGACACGACCAAAATCCGGTTAGGCCGTGCGGGCACACGACATCCTCTCCTAGACCCGTCGGGCAAACCCTTACCAATTAAATTAGGAAATAAATACAACAATTCATATATGAGGACAACACTTAAAACAAAAACACAGACATACTGATACCTTTTAGCTGTATAAAAGAAATTACAGCTGACTACCCAACATACTAGGTTTAGGGCTATCAAGACTAGACATCAAAGAGTACAAAAGAAGAAAGATACCTCCTGAAGGGAGAAAAATGCAACTGAAATAATAAACAATAAACTGGTGGCCATCCGGAATAAAAGCTGGCTCACCCTAACAGCTGAATGTGGCGAACTCAATCTGGAGCAAACCTGCCGAAATGAAATAGATAGACAAGAAACAAACAACAAACAAGGGTGAGTCAAAAGGACACAATAAGTGGGGCAGACTAGCCACCTCAAAGAATAAGATAGCTAGACAGGGAGAAGAAACAGATAAACCAAATTCCTCTTATTTAAATTATAAAAAGGCAGAGCCAGATAATAACCAGAAACACGTATGAAACCATAAACTCAACCAGGAATGCGAGCCAGAAACATATCAACAAATAAGCAATGCACGTATAAGCAGAACAGTAGTTATGTACCACGAGTCTACACAATGATATGAAATGAAATGAAATGAGATGAAATGAAATGAAAGGAGATGAGATGAAATGAAATGAGATGAAATGATATATGATGCAAAGGGTCACATGTGCCAAATGAATGGAGCGGAATCCTCCTGCTCTGAGGGTGGAATACTCCTACCCTCAATATGATGCAATGGAGCGGAGTCCTCCTGCTCCGAGGGCAGAATCCTCCGACCCTCAATATGATGCACTGGAGCAGAATCCTCCTGTTCCGAGGGCGGAATCCTCCTTCCCTCAATATAATGCAATGGAGCGGAATCCTCCTGCTCCTAGGGCGGAATCCTCCTACCCTCAATATGATGCAATGTAATGCATATGAATGCAATATGATGCAATAATAACCCTTCACTGGCGCGGGACTCTCATCGACAGCCGGGAAGTAGATGCAAACTCACAGCTAGAGTACAATGCTCAGATCCTCCATGCAATACCAACACAGGACATAATATATGATATACAATGTAAATCCAAGGCTAAGGCATAATGCGTATGCCTATCGACAGCTACACACGTAAGGAACACGTGGTAGAAACTCCACGAGGCCAGGTGCCTCCAAAGAAATGGACATAAACACTTACCTCTTCCAAAAGTTAGCGCTTGCTAATCAACTACCACTTTATCCTTTGGTTTCATTGCCAAACGATCCCACTCTATTCAATCAGCAGAAAATATATCAAATTAGGCTAAAGGCTTTATTCCTTACGTCTTTGGGCAATCCAACTAGGAACCTGATACCCTATTCCAATACGCAATACGCAGGCCAGATCTATGTACAGGGTTTAAGGTCACGTAACCAAACCCTAAATAAATTACATTTATATGTTGCCCATAACTCACTGAGTACGAATATATAATCAATTCCATTATCGGGGTCCAATTGACCCTTTAAACTATCAGCTGAACTTATTAAAACGATGTCTAATATCCCAATTTTTACCATCAAAATATATTCAAACACACATAATAAACTCAAATAATGCATTAACATCATTACCTAATATTTCGGGGTGAAATTCTATCTTTTTCCGGCTCTTTTCTTATTTTCTGGCATTTTTTTTCCCGGTGCTTCTCAGCTTTCCCGCTTTCGTTTTGTTTCTGTTTGCTCTCTCTCATTTCGCCATTATCTATTCTTGTTTGACTTTATATATAAGTGGAATACCCACCGCCTTTGAATTTTCTTTTTCCTTTTACTTTTATTTTATTTTCTTTTACTTTTATATTTTCTTTTCTTAATTGAAAATTAAAACGGTACCCTATGATACTCAAAATAATTCCAACTTTTGCATACCAGTTATGCAAAATAAATGTAACACACTTGCTAAGGCAGATCTCAAATCGGCCTCCCAAAACTCAATATGCAAATTAAATAGAAAAAGGTCAAATTATTTAACTTTCGGCATTTTAGCGGAAACTAGCCGAACAACATCAAAATTCACTTTCGAAAGTTTACAAATGTCACAAATAATCATACGAACGTAACGGCGCTTTCAGATTTTGAATCAGAGTTCATTCGCCAAAACTGAGCTTGAAAATCTCTTTTTAATATTTATCGACAATAAAAACTGAAACCTTCTTCCGATGCCTACCAAACGAAGTCTGATTTAACTCAAATTTTACAGACAGGTCCTAATGGACATTACAAAATTTTAAAATTATCGGCATGCCAATCGGAGTCCTAACTTCTGAAACGACTACTTAAAGTCATTTCACGGCTGCGTGATCGCACAAATATTATTTACCTCGAGCGGTGAATTTTTTTCCTCGGCTACAATTGGTGCCTATATGGGAGCCTTTTCTTTGGCCGCTTCTTTCAGCTCTCGCATTCGTTTATAGTCTTCACTGACTTACTATAGAGACAAAGGTTTGAGTATGAATCTCTCACCTCCGAGCTTAGTAGTGTAAGTGTTGGACCAACCTTTGTGAAAACGGACCTATCATATTGCCACGGTCACCCAAGAAGTAAGTGACAAGCTTGCATCGGGACCACATCAAACATCATCTCATCATGATAAGCTCCTACTTGGAATTTGATCAATACCTGCTTCGCCACTCTTAATTCTCCACACTCATTCAGCCATTGGAGCTTATAAGGTCGAGGATGTTTTGTATTGGGCAGCTCCATTTGTGAAACCAAAGTTTGGCTCACTACATTCGAACAGCTGCCTGAATCAATGATCATCGAACATACCTTTCCCTTCAGTCAACACCGTGCGTGGAAGAGGTTTTCTCTGTGATTACCATCCTCTTCCTCCATGACTATGGTGCTCAAGTTCCTCCGAACAACTAAAAGAACTTCTGGACAGTCAGCATCGGTGGCGTCACGACCATCATCTTCATATTCAGCTCGGTCAGACTCCTTAACTATCTCCTCCTCGGAGTCACTCACTTGCTCGTGGATAGTTCCATCATCGAGCATGATCATAATATAACGAGTGGGACAATCTCTCGCCATGTGACCATAACCCCTGCATTTATGACACTGAATATTTGAAGCACTGGGAGTATTAAGTTGAGCTTTACCTCCCACTTCCTTGGAGTTATTAACGGTCACTCCCTTTCGAAGGGTCTCATTTGATCTCGACCAGTGTTGGCACTTGTAGGATTTGGACTCTTCCAACCTTTACCTCGGTTCAAAGAAGTTGAAGTGGTAACTCCTCGGTACCGGCTTGCCTTTTCGTCCTTCACCCACTTCTCAGCATCAACGGTTGCATGGAAGACATCATCCAAAGTTTGATACACATGCAGTCTCAATTGAGATGACAAATCTCGAGTCAAACTATTTTTGAACTGAATGATGGTTGCTCGTCGTCTTCTTGCATATCAAGAGGCAATCGAATCTTTTCAAACTCATCATAGTACTCTTCGATCGATTTGGACCCCTATTTCAAGTCATAGAGCTTTTGAAGCTGCTCCTGCCGATATTTGGCAGTCACATACTTAGCATCCATTACTCTCTTCAACTGCGCCCTAGTGAGAACCTCGGGATAAGCATTCCTTCTCCTCATCCTCTTGTCACCTTCCCACCATGTTGATGCATATGCCTCGAATGAAGCAATAGCATGTGCAACTTTTCTCTGCTTGGTTATCTCATTTGTTTCAAAGATTCATTCCAAACGAACCTTCCAATCAAGATATTGGTCCAGATCACTAGTTCCTCTGAAGGGTGGAATAATGATCTTGACACTGTTCAAGTTTGAATCATGAGCACCTTGTATCGAATCCGGATACTCATCATAATAGTCATCAGCCTCACGCTAAAAATATCTATTAATATTTGGGCCTCGGCCTCGACCTCGAAAGTTCCCACGGTGGCTCATACTCAGCTTTAGCATCGGGAAACTCTCCATCATGGACCTCTTCATCAACGACCATGACTTGTCTTCAGGGCCTTGGAAGTGGTAGTCTATCACCTCGGGGATTGCCCAAGTTTTACTGCTCAGCTTGGGGATTGCCCAAGTTATGTAGATCCACTCAGAGAATGCCCAAGTTTGGTTCAGCTCGGGGATTGCCCACAGCTTCATTTCGAATGGTCTCATTCCTCAACCGTTATAGACAAACCAACTCAGCAAATTGCTCCGGTTTCATAGGAGTGAAGTTGCTAGTGCCACTGCCGGACCCAGGCAAGGCCACATATGCTTTCTCTTGCTTGAGGTTTGCTACTCGAGCACTCACTCCTTTCACCTCGGCACTGATGCCTTATATCGCAGCCATGAGATCGAGTAACGACACCTCAGGCGCTTCAACGCCTTTCTCCGCATTTCCAACCATTGAGCCTGTACAAATCAAAGATGAGAAAATGTTAAAGTTAGAAATCAGCTCACACACTTCCTCATTTTTTTTGGGTGGCGCTCGGGTCCACTCAATTTGTAGGTTCGGGCACTCAAGAACTTGTAACCAATGGCTTCATCGAATTGATCAATGCCTTCTAAGATCCTCCGAGTTCGATAAGATTCACTGTTTCTTCGGGAAGAGTGAATTGATGTTCGCTATTTAACTACACACGGGAGGTCAAAAATTAACTAAGAAATTTTGGACTTCAGTCACCCCACGCACGAGTTCTTATAAGCTCAAGCGAATTAGTATGATCTCGAGTAGAAATATTTACTCTAGAGATCCACTAACGAGATTCCACGGCACAACGAAGAAAGAAAACCTAGGAGAATCGACCCTTCATTTCCTCTTTTGGAAACCTCGGACACGTCACCCTTGTACGGACAAAAGTAGTCCCTCCTTAGTACGTATTAGGGTTTAACCTTATCCACTTCATTCTTGCCGATAATTTTTCACCTGGGTTTTGGTAAATACTCCTTACCCCTTTCTTCCTCAATGGAATAGTGAACTTATCATTTCCGACGTAAGGATACTTAACACTGTGTTCACAGTCCACTGACTCCACAAGATTCCGGTCATTTCCTCCGTTAAAACTTTCAACGAATGAGAATAACTTCAGCTCAATCAAGTAAGAACAACTTTAGTTCATCGTCCATACACTATGATGCGGGGCAAGTCGAGCAACCATCCAAAAGCACCATCCAAGGCCAAGGAAGAGCTTATACATTGGAACGCCATGGAACGAGGAGCATCCGAGACACATTTCGAGGCGTTTCAATGGCTACCAGGAAGGGGCGGACCACCCACTTGAAAACAGGCCTCAGGACTTTGGGCCGCCTGTTTTTAGGCAGGGCACCCACTGGGCCGCCTACTACACTCTGTGAAGCCACTAGGCGGGGCACCTGGTAGGGTAGGCGGGGCGCCTACTATGCTGAAGACATGACGGGACACTTTATTTATTTGTTATGTTTTTACTATTATAGCCCTACGTGGCCTTTGTTATTTAGACCCACTTTGGGGGTACTTAAGGGCTTTCATTATGTCTAGATGAAGTCTATAAATACTTCATTAGCCTTTCATTTTACTTAGTTAGCTATTATGATGAATGATTGAACAAACTTCAAGAGAGAGAGTCTCTTTGAATTGAATGAAAGAACCCTTTGACGGTTTGAGTCTTCTAGGTGAGCTAGTTGATCCCCAAACCCCCCGATCATTCTACTAGCGGGTTCTTTGTCGACTCGAGGGTAGTTTCTTAACATAGGCTTTTCTTCACACCGATACGAGGGTATCACGGAACAAGTTCTCCGTAGTTACCTTGTAGGGAGTTTGAGACGCGTCTCGTTCCCCTTATGTTTACTTTTATCGTCTATTGATTTTGATCCTTATCATCTTGGTATCAGAGCAAGGTTCGGCTTTTGTTTGTACAAACCCCCGACCCTTGATTCTTCGTGCCTAGGTTGGTGTCTACTTTAGTTTTCTTGTTATTGTTATTGGAAAGAAGAAAAACACAAAAAAAAAAAATAGAAAAAGATGAAAAACACCAAAAATTTGATCGTATGTTCTTGGTTTGATGGACCCGATGTGTGATTGATATTGGGGTTTGTTCCTTGTTGGAAACCCGTTATTTTGGTACCTAGAAACCTTGATTTGAAGTTGTAATCCAAGATTTGAAAATTTGAAACCCTTGCTCTTGAAACCCTAGCTTTGAATTGAAGAAAATGGTGATTTGATTGTTTTTGAATGGGGTTTGCTTAAAGTCATTGGGATTTGATCTTGGAGGTTGAAAACACATTTGGGTACCTTCGGATTGCTTAAACATCATGAGATTTGTTGGATTTTTGGGTGCCAAAGCCAAGAAAAACGAAGTTGAACGTTGCTGGAATTTGCAGTAGGCGGGGCGGCGCCTAGTCACAGAGGCGGACCGCCCACTTTGGGTGAGCTCTCTGGACTTTGGGCCGCCTGTTTTTCAGGCGGACCGCCTACTCCCCACTGCAGAGAACCAGGTGGACCGCCTACTTCAAAAGAGGTGGGGCGCCTACTTTTCTGGAAGTTGGTTTTGGGTAGTTTATCCAAGGTTCTCTTGTTTCATTGTTTGCATTGCTTCTAATTAGTGCTATTAGAGTATAATCCTACTTGATTAGTACTAATTACTTCGAGCTTTTAGGATCATCGTGCCTAGGAAGGAGACTAGAATTCAATGAAGCCCCGTAGTATCATTTGACTCAAGTCCTTACTTGAAAGTACTTATCGTCCAATCGAGTCCCATTAACTCCCTCACCCCGAAGTGCATTGGACTTGTGAGTTGAGTGATTGAGTTATGGTTCGTTGATCAACAATGTGAGGCTTCTAGACTCAAACTTATGTGAAATATCCACCACCACTAAACGAGTAGCCCGAGTGCTATACACGTGAGAGTGTGAGTGAGGTGTTTTACTAACATTTGTTGCTTTGTAGGTACAATGGCAAACGAGGGAGATAATCCCATGAAGGATTTCATAGCTACCATTATGGCCAAGTTGGAGGACATATCTTTGAGACTTGAGACCGTTGAGAGGAATCAAGTTGAGACCGGTGAGAGGAGGACCCCGAGTGTCCAAATTAAATCCAGAGAAGGCACAAGTCATAGCACTCCTATGACTCACGAACACTTTGTGGAGTTAACCAAGAAGTATGAACAAAGGAGAGTTGAAGCTCTACAAGAGCGTGGGTTGGGCAATCCCCAACAAGAGGCCATCCCCTCAACTTGGGCAATCCCCAAGGAAATGGTCCACTTTTAAGACCCGTTAGATTTGTTCCACCTCTTGAGCAAATTGTTGAAGTTCATGAAGGGGAGGAAGCCGAGTATGGTGATGAAGCCTATGGGCATGATACTCCTTATAAACCTAGGAGGCAAATGAATTGGGGTCGAAATGTGGATAGGGGTAGAGGCCAAGGTCGAGGGCCACCCATGGGATATGGTGGGAGGAATGCTAGGAGGGACTATGTTGCTTATGATGATCATTATGGAGGCCAACCGGAGCCTAACCATGGATTACGTGACAACAACAACCTCAATAGTGTTAAGCTCAATCTTCCATCCTTTAAGGGAACTTGTGATCCGGAGGCATACATGGAATGGGTACTACTCATGGAGAGGGTGTTTGACACCAATGAGATGACCGAGGAGAGGAAGGGCACCTATGCTATTTCTACCTTTGAGGCCTATGCTTCTACTTGGTGGGAGTCCATGAAGAGGTCAAGAAGGAGAATGGGTGTACATGCTAATGTGACTTGGGCTGAATTGAAAGGACTCTTGAATACCAAGTATATAACTCCAAGGTATCGACAAGAACAACTCAAGAAGCTCTATGATCTAAAACAATGTGTCAAATCGGTGCATGAGTACTTTGATGAATTTGAGAAGACCCGGATGGCATTGGATATGGATACCGAATGTATAGAACAAGCCATGATCCGCTTCAAGAATGGCTTGAGCTATGGAATAGCTTCTCAATTGAGGTTGCATACATATCAATCTCTTCAAGATCTCTTTGAAACCGCAATTGAAGCCGAGAATTGGCTTAAGGGAGAGAAATCCAAAGGCACACTCCTACTACCACAAGCAAGCCAAAAGAGTGGAAGACTCCAAATGCAAACTTTCCAAGTACAAGTGCTAGCAAAGAAGTGAATAAGCCATATGAGAAGACTACACCACACTTGGAAGGTACTTCTAAAACTCGCTTGAGCAATCCTACTTGTACTTCTACTCAATGCTATAAGTGCAAAGGCTATGGCCATTTTGCTAGGGATTGCCCTACAAAAAGAACCATGGTGGTGGTTGGTAATTTGGTGTATGAGCAAGATAGTGAGCCCGAAAATGAGGGAGTGGAGGAGGATGAGAAAGTTGATTGTGAGGAGGCTATAGAGGAGGATGCGGATCCTCAATTGTTCTTGGTGGTTAGGAGAAGCTTGAGTACCATTTTCATGGAAGAGGAGGTGGAAAATGATCAAAGGGCAAACCTCTTTCATGCTAGGTGTCGTATAAGGGGACAAGTTTGTTCAATGGTTGTTGATTCGGGGAGTTGTGCCAACATAGTGAGCCAAACCTTGATTACGCAATTGAAGTTACCCACTCTAAAGCATCCACAACCCTATCGTTTACAACAGCTTAGTGAGTGTGGTGAACTAAAGGTGGTGAAGCAAGTGATGATTGAGTTTAGCATTGGGAACTACAAGGATAAGATCATGTTTGATGTGGTCATGATGCAAGCTTGCCATATATTGTTTGGGAGACCATGGCAACATAATAGGTGTGTAGTACATGATGGCCGGACCAACTCCTACACGATCAAGCAAGATGGGAGGAAGTATGTGCTTAGACCTTTGACTCCAAGAAAAGTAAGGGAAGACTACAAGCGTATGAAGGAGTTGAGGGAAGCGGCTAAACCTAAGTCACCCATTGTACTTGAACCCGAGGCAAACAACCTTATTGTTTTGCCATTGCATGATGAAAGTGAGAGTCACTCCACTTCAAATGAGAGAGAAAAGATAGAGAGAAGTGAGGGAGTGACCGGTGAATATCCAGGAGAGGAAAAAGGAGAGGATTTGAGGAGTGATGTGAGTGGATTGTCACCACAAACTACACTTGACCATGAGGTAAAATTGAGAGAGAAGAGAGGTGAGGAAAGAAAAATTTAGAGTGAGAGCACCCATTGTTCTAACCATTCTTCATCTTCTACTTTTTCTTGTTAAAGTTCTTGTGTAGGTACATTTGGAGACAAGCCATTGGAGCCTTAAAGTGAGCTTCATGAAGGGGGAGTTGCATATGACACTTCAAACCTTGTGACTGATCAAGGAAGTACTACAAATATAAGTGTTACTTCATGTTTTTATGAGCCTACTAGTTGCTACTTGTCTTGTGTTGACTCAACACTAGTTGGTGCCTATGATGCATCTAGTGAACATGCAACTACTGAAGAGTCTAGTTGTCAACTTGAGTTTTCTTGTGAAACACTAGTTGGGAGGAGTACTATGCCACATCATGATGTGAGCTCATTGTTCATTGAACCCCTCCCTAATGTAGATTTTATGGTTGACCATGATTGTGACCTTTGCTATGACACACAACCTACCTTCGACAAAGGGGAAGATGAGATAGTTGATCATTCCCTTATTGATGTGCTTCTATTTGGTGGACCAATGTGTTGTGGTAAAGATGGTATTGACCTTGAGGAGTCCAAATTGCATGAATTGGACAAGGTTGTCTGTGATGACTCCTCAAGTGAACCTAGTCTTGATAACTTGTCTATGCTTAACCATGATATTGAGATGCATGTTTTTACCAACCCATTGTTTGAGGGCATTCTCATTAGTGAAATGACTTGTATCGGACTAGGGTGGGTGGTCAAATGGAACCCCTATGGTGTGAAGGGTTTGACCCCTTAGGCAACCCATTGTTTGTGAATTTGGGTGAGGTAGATGGTTCTTTGAGTGACCCTACTATTGCTTGTTGGGGTTATGATGAAGAACAGTCCATCATCAATACCTTCCTTGAGAGCTTGTCTTTTGAGAAGGGTTGCTTAGGTGATGAATTTGGAGGGGAAGAGGAATCCCTTAGTGTGAGTAAGTATGCTCTAAAGAAGGGGAGTGGAGTACTTGATCCTACTTGTAGGTTGAGTTCTTTGACTCACTCCACTCCACTTGTTAATCACACCTTGAGGATTGATTGGTGTGTTGATTTTGAGCTTAAGGTTCAAGGGGATTTTGATAGCTTGATCTTGCATTTTCCATGTCTCCATGACCTATTTGCTCATGATTGTGTTGAGTGCATGTTGATCTTTAACCAAGTACTTATTGTTCTCTTTGGAGACTTGCTATTTGTGCTTATCATTGATGCTTGGTTATACAACAAGAGTGTGTTTTCCACACTTCTTGCACCAACCTACATTCAAAGTAGGAAGTTTGCTTGTGTTTGCTTGTTGTTGCTTGTAGGTCCTAAGCTCCATGCCAAGGCAAGGAAGATCTTGGAAGAAGCCTATGTCAAAGTGACGATCAAGAGGAACAAAGAAGGAGAGTCTTGGCCACCCCGAGGAGTTGATGATGCCATGAGAGACCAAGCCTTGATTTCGAAGACGAAATCTTCTCAAGAAGGGGAGGATGATGCGGGGCAAGTCGAGCAATCATCCAAAAGAACCATCCAAGGCCAAGGAAGAGCTTATGCATTGGAACGCCATGGAACGAGGAGCATCCGAGACACATTTCGAGGCGTTTCAATGGCTAACAGTAAGGGGCGGACCGCCCACTTGAAAACAGGCCTCAGGACTTTGGGCCGCCTGTTTTTAGGCAGGGCGCCCACTGGGCCGCCTACTACACTCTGTGAAGCCACTAGGCGGGGCACCTGGTAGGGTAGGCGGGGCGCCTACTATGCTGAAGACATGACGGGACACTTTATTTATTTGTTATGTTTTGACTATTGTAGCCCTACGTGGCCTTTGTTATTTAGACCGACTTTGGGGGTACTTAGGGGCTTTCATTATGTCTACATGAAGCCTATAAATACTTCATTAGCCTTTCATTTTACTTAGTTAGCTATTATGATGAATGATTGAACAAACATCAAGAGAGAGAGTCTCTTTGAATTGAATGAAAGAACCCTTTGACGGTTTGAGTCTTCTAGGTGAGCTAGTTGATCCCCAAACCCCCGATCATTCTACTTGCGGGTTCTTTGTCGACTCGAGGGTCGTTGCTTAACGTAGGCTTTTCTTGACACCGATACGAGGGTATCACGGAACAAGTTCTCCGTGGTTACCTTGTAGTGAGTTCGAGACGCATCTCGTTCCCCTTATCTTTACTTTTATCGTCTTTTGATTTTGATCCTTATCACACTATTACAAGGTAATAATTTTCCGGCGTACGGATGGTGTTTAACGACTGAGCTTGTGAAGTTTTCAAGTAATACTCGACTTAAAATCAACTTCTAACCACCAGTCTTCAACAACAAACAACCAAGACTCAACTGGGGTTTTCAAATTCAAACACCACGTCGGAGCAGTCCAATGACCTCAAGAAACCTTTCTCGACAAACAGTGTACGACAGATGCTTGTTTGAATCTCCAAACAACGGTGAACAAGAATCTAGGGTGGTTTAATCCAAACAACTAGCAATCACTCACAATTTTTGATTTTTTTTTTGGTATGAATACATCAACAACAACACAGTAACAGCAAAACAAACAAGAACACAACACGGAGACAAGGACACAACGCACAAAATGTAAAGATAAAGAACATAATTGGGGGTGTAAGAACTAGCCCAAACCGTGCTCTGATACCAAGATAGGGCAAGCCAACTGGAGCTTAGCAACCGAACAAGAACAACATCAGAAAAGAGAAGGATAAAAGCTAGACACAGCTTATCTTTCTCGAATGGCACCAAGGAACTAGTCTTGGTACATTCCGAGTAGAAGAGAAGAGCACCTAAACTATACAAGGATCGTCAAGAGAACAATGCCTCATGCAAATCGAATGATCAAAGAGGAATTGTTCAATCGGAGTTCACCGAAAGCCACAAGTTCCAAAATATACCACATCTGGGTTTCTCATATCTGATACAAAATAAATATAGCTCTCGGCTACTTTAATTCATTCAACATAAAAATCAAGGTGTCTTAATGAAATACTAAAGGGTTTATATAGATAGCCCCAAGGATAAACTAGTAAATGCAGTCACTGGCGGCCAATAACACAAGGCCACGCAAGGCCGAAGTAAATCATGTGCTAGGGCGCTCTTGACTTTAGTGCTCGATCGCTCAGCTCGGCACATATGAAAACGGATGTTCTCCTACCTCGGACGGATTTGTAGCCCTTCGGCCATCTTAGTTCTCGGCGTCAAGGATGAGTTTTTGGTCACATCCTGCTTCGGGCTCGAGCTTGCAAATGTAGCCTTCGTATGTTGCACTCGACCACTCAGCCTCCAAACTGTTGCTTTCTCCCGACCACGCTAGCTGGATGTAAACATCGTGTAAAAGCTTAGCTTGGCTTCGTGTCACTGGCCTCGATAGGTTGAATACTTGATCAGCACGGATTCGGGCTGCATCACTACAACTCAAGGCGGTGGTATACTAAACCCTACACCCTATGACCAAACAGCCTAAATGGTCGTTTGCTCTAGGAGCGGGCGTATATCCTGAGTGCCCAGTGACTCATAGGATAAGTCTAGTCTCTCTAGCTGGACTCGTATCCCTATAACAATAGGTGGCATATTTTTGCCCACACAATCAGTCCCCCCACTTGCTGAGTATTGACGCAAGAAGTCAGGAAGTGAAGCGGCGTGATGTGAAAAAGTATCTCACTGACTCCTTGAGACTCGTAGTCTCTTTGACCAAGAATGACACTGTTTTCTTTGAGAACTTCACGTGCTTCAACCTGATTGGTTGATGCTGATTCAGTATGCCTTTTTAGGAACTGCCATTAATTGCTCTGAATCATTTCATATCCCTAGTAATAATGACGCTTGACCGTTTCGTGCTTCATCCTTATCCCTTTTTGCCTATAAATAGTGACTTCATGAAAGTGAGAAAATCATAAACTCCTCTTCAGAAAATAATTCACTTCTTCAGTAATTTTTCATGATAGCGAGAAGCTTTTCTTCCATTAAAAAATGTTCGCCTTCGATCCTGGTTCGATATTCCCAGAAAACCTTCTTCGTTCCGAATGGATGTTGCATGAGAACTATAGGAGGAAATTCGCCTGCAGTTACCCCCTTTTCTTTCTTCGTCCATGAGGAAACGGATGAAGTCCCCCGAATCATGAAGTTTGATCGGGATTCTAACGATGTCCTTCGGGATGTCTTAATTGTTTCACGTGCACTGATTACGGTGTGCTTATCTTCTAAATCAGTTGTCATGGGGGTCAGGACGCTTAGCCAATTCAGCTGTCATGAGGCTTCTCCGCCAGGATTTCTCTGGTGCTTAGGTGGCCTCTTTGACGGAGTAGGGTTGAAGCCTACTTGTCTTACTCCATTTCATGGCAGGCAAGAGGATACAGGTTCGGGTCATGAGCAAATTGAGGAGTCACCAAGTTCTAACTCTGCTCACGGCTCAGGGCTGTCTCTTAGTTCTGCTGGTTCACTCGTGTCGATGTTGCAACTCCTCATCGGCCGTTGGCTATGGGTTATCCGAGGGAAGAGGCTCCCCTGTGGTAGGTTCCCAACTCAAGCCCTTCCGTCCCTAGCGAACTCCTATTTGTGGTTGAAGATCTGTGGGGCTGTGCACTTCGGTTTGACTAGCTGAGGTTGACGCGGATGGTCAAGTTTCATTCTAAGCCCTGCGGCGAGTCTTCAAGTTTCTCTATAAGTTCAGCGGGTGAGATGGAGGAGGCTAGGCCTATACTTAGATGCTTCCGGGATCCCTTGCTTTGATCAACCAGACAGGCTTTGGCTATTTCAACAGCCGTATGCTTCAAAGGAATGCTCTTAAGCTGCAAAAAAGTAATGAAGAACTCCAAACTGTTTACGGCTTGTAGCTACAATCCAGATGAAGGATCTTCGGCCATGTTAATCCTGAGGAGCTCTTTGTTTTTAGTCTTCTCTTTACTTCTTTTTTCTACAATTATTATAAACAAATGTTGTATTCAGGAAGAACTAAATATATATTATGAGCCTACGGCTTGTTTGTTATTAATGAAGCGAATGTTCACAAATATTTGACACGTACTTATGCTATTACGCGTTTTGTAATGTGTGACCAAGAAGTATGTTTGTGCACCTAGATATTAGATGGCTTCCGATCATCCTGACTGGTCTAGTTGTTTAAGAACGTATGTCAGTGTGCCTACCTTAAGCAATTACGCCTGTTATGCATCGATAGATGGTGGCTAGGTTGCATCCGCAGCAGATGGCTATTTGTACCCACAATGGGACGACTTTAGCCCGTGTGGTAACGTCCTTTTGCGTTCTGAGACAGAACGTCTTCGCTTAGTTACTCGAGTATTTAAGACATTTTTGCGTTATGCGGACAGGCGTCCCCATCGGCGTGTAGGTGAAGTTGTTGATTTAACGAGATCAACGCTCGATTAATGCCTATGGCTGAACAAGACGTGGTCTAGCTCTAAGCGAGTAGTGTACTCTACTTTTTGCAGCGAAAAGTGAGTGTATTACTTCAACTTAGGTCTGGACGGGGCTATGAATAGTTGGATCATAGATGGATCTAAATAAGTGAGTTAAACTAACTAAGTAAGATAGTAGTTTTATTGATAAAGGAGGCACGGAGCTTGAGATTTTGTGGGAGAAATCCCGTAACATGTCTGATAAATACCATAGTTAAAAAGAAATAAAATAAGCAAAGTAAATACTTTCTCAGGCAAAAGTACTTCATGTTTGATCCTTGAAAGATTCAGGGGCATTTGGTTGGGTTTCCCTGTTTAAAGGTGCTGAGACTTAAAATACATCCCTCGGGTCGTTGGCGACCCTGTGGTACAGCCCCTCGTTGATCAAGCAACAGTGAACTGTCTGTTTTCGCAAGTAGATGCTTTCTGACTTGTCTTCAGGAAGATCTTCTTTACTCGGATAGTTGACCAGCGCATCACGCCGCCCTGCGAAGATCTTGTATCTGGAACTTCAAGGTTCATCAGGCTTGCAGGGGTTAGCTCAACTATTTTTTGCTAATCGTACGAATGCTCGGATGCTTCAGCGTCTCCTGAGATCTCTTCTTGGTGGATGAATTCCCATGCATGGAAATTTTTCAAGATTACCCTGATTTTCTTCTTTCAATCTTGCTCGCAGATGTCCTCAACTACGAAGATTTCCCTTTGTTGATTAACCATCAGCTGAGGTTTATTGTACAGGCTGATCTCCCTGGCCCCCAGTGTGTAGGCTAAGTCAAGAGCTTGAATTATGACTTCACACTCTGCTTCATTGTCATCGGTTTCTGTGGCCTGATAGTAGACCATTCCAGACGACGTTCTGATCGACAGATCAATCTCCTTCCCATTGGGATTCATTCCCGTGCGAATCTCCCAATAGCGTACTCGATCACTGCTTTATTCTTGAGTGACTCTTCAGCCTTCCGTTCCAGTTCTTCTGCAAAATCTAAGGTAAAACCTTCCAACGCCTACGACTTGAAATCTGTATGGGGTTGATAGATGACGTCGTACTCTCCCAACTCTTCAACCTACTTCGCCATATCTTTCGACAGACCGGGTTTAGACAAAATGGCTTCTACCAGTGTCGAAGAGGCTAAACTGACCGAGTGTTCTTGAAAATATGAGTGCAACTCTCATGTGGCCATTACCACGGTTGCTATGAACTGGAGTGGCATGGGCAAGAACCCGTCTTTGCACTGCGGCATCCTACTGGCGTATTTTACGGGAAATTGCTGCCCGTTCATTTCTCGTACAAGGACCGGATTATAGGCTATCTCAGATATTGAAACATATAAAAGTAGGTGCTCACCTGTCTCTGGTTCGGTTATCAGTGGAATCTGTAGGAGTTGAATGTTTGTCCGAGCCATTATAAAATAACTTTGTATCAGCCACAGTGGTCCTTCTTGCTTCCGCAGCGCCTCAGAAAGACGACATACAACCTCAGTCGCGCTCAGGACTAATTGATGCATTGCCGCCAGTAGATCCTGCAGTTCGGTGAGATACTCTCTAACTTCTCGCTCTATGGCCTCAATAGCTTCCAACTCGGTAGATGTAACCCCGTCTGAAATAAGGCGACATTCCTCAAAGAGAGGTCACTCAACTCGTAGGTCGGTGACCCCGTGCAGGGTTGGGTGCTTAAAGACCTGATGAAGTGTTGAGGGCACTCCCCTGATGTCGGGTATCCATGGTCGTCCCAGGATTACATCATGCGGGAAATTGCAGTTCATCACCTGGAAAGTGGTTGAGCTCACCACGCCCAGCATGTGAGCTAGTTCTCTAGTAGATGCTTCCCAAAATCTATTGAAACCCATTATGTTTTGAGTAGTCGAGGATATTTAAGGACAATGGCTGAATTTGTGCAATACCTTCCCCCGGATAATATTAACACTACTACCCCGATCGATAAGAGCCCGCTGGATATATACGCCGGATACATCCACAGGTACAACGAGGTCACCTTTGTTTGTTTGCTTGCTCCTCCAGGTTGAATTGGATGGACCCGAATGTTATCCCGGTCACTGAAGTTCCCCGGGCCCGACCGTTTGTCCACGAAGATTGGGTTGATGGTCTTCAGGTTCTCAGACTCCAAACTTTTAAAATGGCAGGGCCCTTCTTCTCGCCAAGGAAACACAAGAAGAAGGCACACAGAAGACAAAAAATGATGATACCTTAGCTACAGGTAGAACAAATCCTCCAAGGTTTCAAAAAAATATGCTTAAATTATATAAGGATTGATGAGTTGTTTGTTTAATTGGGAAAGTAATTTGATTGTTCAAGAGGAGCAAGATGGTTTTCAGAATTTGAGCGGGGCTATAGACATTATATCAATTCACTAGCATGAAGGAGACATTTAGTTTCAATTTCTTACTTAGTTGTATTTTTCTACATTTTATTAGTATTGCCATTTGTAGTATCATTATAGAGATCATAATAGACTCTATGATGATCACAATGTACCTAGTGTTTTCAAGCTCTTTCTTACATAGTTATTAGCTAATTAAGGTTGTGCCTCATTAGGAAGAATAAGGTAAGGCCTAGCCCCCCTTTATTTGTATTGTTCTTATTGAGGTTTTTATTATTAATAAAATTAGTCACTAAGCACCCTGCTTAGTGACCTTTGCTAAAAAAAAGTAGCTCTTTGAGATGTCCTTCCTTTAGTAAGTGCTCAATCTCGATCATCAAGGCTTTGCAATCGACCGTCGAAAGGCCCCCGCTGCAATGAAAATTGCAATAGGGCATTGTGTTTCTTCCTGTAGATCTTTTCACATTAGGTGGCCATCGACCCTGGGACCACATTTACCAAAGTGATTGGAGACTAGGTCCACAACATTGACATGAAGACCAAAGTCCCTGAAATTCTGGCGTTCAGTCCGCTTCTCATGGGTTCCAGATGCTCGAGAATTGTTCTGCCTCACGGCGCCTGTTTGATGTTGTACCTTTGGCTTCACCCTTCTACCATCCCCTCACCTTCTAGGGACGGGCATCATGGTCTCTTCCTTCGCTCATCCTCGGGGTTATGAGAATGATTCAGTTCCAAACAAGGTTTCTTATTATACCTCTGATGTAACACACTCTATGTGGACACTGGGTGTTGAGTCAGACTCCACTGCAACTCTCGGGTAGCTAAAGATCCCTTCAAATTTAAACTTTTGCCGAAGGCTCCCACAACGATGTTATCAAGGACTGGAGGGAGCTCCATGTGTTCCTTCTGAAACCTATCGAGGTAATCCTTCAGCAACTTGTTATCATGTTGTCGTATCTCAAAGATGTCTTCCATGCGCTTCTCCCGCTTGCGGGCACCAGAATGCGCTCTCTTGAACAGGTCTTGCATCTGAGTGAATGATTCGATGGATCACATTGGTAGCTGAGTGTACCAAGCAAGGGCTCCTTTGGTCAGAGTTGAGCCAAATCTCTTCACCAGAGCAGACTAGATTTGTACTTCAATAATCTCATTACTCTTCAGAGCCGTATAATAAGTAGTGATGTGCTCGTCTGGATTGGTCGTTCCGTCATACTTCAAGTTATCCGGCAAGCGGAAGTGCTTTGGTATGCGGAGCGGTGCAGCACTTGCTTTGTAAGCATATTTGTAAAATTTCTGCTCATCAACAATAGTAACTTGGGGTGGAGCTCCGGGCACGTTACCAATCCGGTCATGGATGGCCCTCATCTCCTTTATGAGATCCTGAATAACAGGGGCTGCCGGTAGGTCTTGATTGTTGATCGCTGCTGAACCTCCAGGGGAGGCATGCAGGTTGAGCCTACGATTGGGAACTGATGCTGGCGAGTTGTTCATGGGTGTCGGTCCTCGTGGGGATAATAGCCTCTGAGAGGAACCAGCAAACATTGCTTCCAATCATTGGGATATCCATTCACCTATGTTGTTTGAGTTCTGCTCGTACGCAATTTTGTAGATGTCCAAGGGGAAGCCTCTAAACTCTAAATTACCTCCTGGTGGTTGATCGTCTTCACCATCGCTAGCAATAGGGATTGGTTCCTGAGAAGAATCATTTGGCTGCTGGATAGGATTCTTTTGTTGGATGTTGGGATCGCTGAGATCCTTCGCAGACTCGTCTAGTACATCAGTGGTGTTCTTTGGAACGCTACTGCCATCGGCTAACATGATTGCCCTTTTCCTTCGTAGAATACCTACAATTACCTAGGCCCCACGGTGGGCGCTAAACTGTTTATGCCTAAATTTGTACCTCTAGGTTAAACAATTAATTATGAATGAGGTCACAAGTAATACGGTAAATTACGATGGAAAAAGTAAGTAAATACGATGAAAGTAAAGACATGTAATTAAGCAAGAAATAATAGAGAAAGCAAAGTAATTCTTATTCTTTGAGAGTAGCCGACTTCAATGGCAAATTGTGTCTCGTCCACAATACAATATAAGGAAGGATATTTATAGTAGTGATACCCAGTCGTAAATAAGGTAAAATACAAATACTAATAAGGCCATGGGGCTACAACTCAAGGCAGTGGTATACTAAACACTAACTAGGAGACTCTAAACCCTAAGAGGCGGGATATGTGCCCTACGCCCTGTGACCAAACCGCCTAAACGGTTATTGACTCTAGGAGCGGGCGTATATCCTCAATGCCCGGTGACTTGTAGGATAAGTCTAGTCTCGCTAGCTGGACTCGTATCCCCATTACAATAGGTGGCGTATTTTTGCCCGCACATTAGGCTCGTTCGCCTTATAAATGAAAATTTAGGCTCGTCTGCCTTATAAATAAACATTTTTATGCATTTACACTTTATAATTTTTTTTAGGCTAGTTCTCCTTATAAATGAACATTTTAATGCCTTTTTCGCTTTATAAATTGGTTTTAATATTTTGGAGGTCCTACAGGTCTTAATTTTGATGGGTTGCACTTGACACAAGTGATAAATTTGTGATGGGATGCTCCTGGTAGTCCGGTCCTGAGGTTGATTTACCATGCTATCTGCATCTTTATTTTATGGGAGTTGTGGAAATGGAGGAATAATTTGAGGCATGGTGGGTCGACCTCAGCTCATAAGTTGGTGTATCGTGTCACTCAACATATTATCATGTTGCTGAGAGTTTGCAGGAGGAACTTTCAGTATGCGCCTGGTAGGTGGGAGGGCTTGTTGTCGGTGTTAAGGGATCATACGCTTAAGCTTGTGATGACAAAGGTTCTGTGGAGTCCGACTCAGGTATGGTGGATCAAAATCAATGCGGATGGTGCTTCTAGAGGTAATCCAGGTGTTAGTTCTTGGGCTATTTGTGTTTAGGATGACAGGGGTGATATTGTGCATGCTTGTGCTAGGGAGATGGAAGATTGCATGACCACAAATACTCAAGCGGAGGCAGCTGCAATTCTTATGGCTTTGAGGTATGTGGTTTCTACTTCCTATGCACAAGTTATTGTTGAAACGAACTCAATGTTGCTCAAGAACGTAGTGATAAATATTTAGGAGGTACCTTGGAAAATTGTGCAAATAATGGAGGAGATTTGGATTTTGATGGAGGGTAGAGAGGTGGTTGTGATGCATGTGTTTAGAGAAAGGAATAAATTGGCGGATTACTTGGAAAACTTGGCTATTGATCAAGGAGATGCCATGGTTAATTCGTTTCATGAATTGGATAGCATGGGAAGGAGGCTGGTGAATGGGGATAAGTGTAATGAACCGTACATTCGCACTAGGCCGAGGAGGAATTTTTAGAAACAAGGGAGGTGGAATTTTCTTTCATGTTCGAATCCTTGTGGGGGAGAGCATGGAGGCTTTTACTACTAACTTAGTTTTCATTTTTGTAGGTATTTTCATAGTTGATGTGAAGTTTTTTCATCTTTTGCATGATTACAATGGATGTAGCATAGACATTAGTGTGTTGGTGAATTGTTTCAATGCTACAATGAAGTGCCAAAATGTTGTTGTGTTGATTGCAAATAATTGGATTGGAGCAGATTTTTGGTTGAGTCAACGAGAGACTCAACGAGCTATTATTTTCATCACAACTTGGAGCGGGCAGATTTTTGCTCGCCTCAACGAGCAAGGCAGCCAGCAAGGGGCAGCAGCAGAGCAATTTGGCATGCGGCTGGGCAGAAAACTCGCTCGCTCAACGAGCGCCTATAGCAAGCGAAGCTTGGGAGAGGCGGACAGATTCTTTGGTAGCTCAACGAGCTCATTCAGCGAGCGACGTGAGCATTGGAGGAAAGACTTGGGCGCGGGCAGATTTATGCTCTCCTCAACGAGCTCTTTTGAGGATGCAATCACTTCACTCATAGCCTTTCATCTTGGATGCTCTATCTTGAATACTTCACAGGGATTCTTTCCTAGCATACCATGGAGGAATTTATTGAATTACTTATATACTTAGTTAGTCATTTATTTAATTTTTCATCAAAGATATTCCTAACTAGTTTGGTAGCTCATGTAAAGCAAATTACCAAAGTGTTAAATTTATTTCAATTGGTGGTATTAGTATTATACGATGCTCAACCCAATGAAGTAGATGCGATGCTTGGGTATTTTGCTATTTTACCACTAGTTAGCCATTATCTAGTCTTAGATAGTTTATATTTCATTCATGATTGTAAAGACCGTATTTATATTTTCTTTATTTATTATTAATAAAATTAGCTCCTAAGCTATAAGCTTAGTGGTATTTTGCCCAAAAAAAAGAACATTTTACGCATATTCTGCTTTATAATTTGATTTTAGATTTAATTACCTTATAAATGAACGATTTAGGCTCGTTTTCCTTATAAATGAACGGTTTTGGTTTATTCGCTTTATAAATGAACATTTAGGCCCGTTCGCCTTATAAATGAACATTTTACACATTTTTCGCTTTATAAATTGTTTTAGGTTCATTGGCCTTATAAATGAACATTTAGGTCCGTTCGCCATATAAATGAACAAATTATGCATTTTCGCTTTGTATATGAATTGTTAGGCTCGTTCGCCTTATAAATGAACGATTTAGGCTCGTTTGCCTTATAAATAAATGATTTTGTTTTGTTCGCTTTATAAATGAAGATTTAGGCCCGTTCGCCTTATAAATGAAAATTTTACACATTTTTTGCTTTATAAATTGTTTTAGGTTCGTTGGCCTTATAAATGAATATTTAGGTCCGTTCGCCATATAAATGAACAAATTATGCATTTTTGCTTTGTATATGAATTGTTAGGCTCGTTCGCCTTATAAATGAACAAATTTAGGTTTGTTCGCTTTATAAATGAACAACTCGGGTTCATCCACCCGCAAATATGATGTGTAGGTTTATTTCAAGTTGAGTTGGGACGTTGGATGCTTCGTGACCAGACGCCTCATTTGTTTTATCAATTGATTGAAGCACAACTCAAGATTTGCAAATTGCCTCTCCATGATTTAAGCATAATACTTTATCATGGATTATTACCAAAAAGGCGACATTTTGCATCTCTATAATTTTATTTAAAGTTTACTTTATGTTTCTATTGATTGAAGTCATGTATTACTTTATTTTTCAGTAATTGCCATAAATACCCGAGGTTCTCCAGAAGGAGCGTCTCGGCAGTTAATCGAAAGATAACTTATTAATGATATCGCAACCTGCACCTGAAAGTTTATTTATCGTTATTTATTTATTCATTTCTTATTTCGATTAGCAAGCTTTATTTACAGTTACTCGCTCATCGCTTATCAAAATTTTACAGAAAAATTTAGCAGGACCGCAGCAGTATTTGGAACATAATGTGGAACTTTTCTTAGCAGTGAACTGGGGCAATCATTGATATGAACTAGACTCGTCAACGAAGATCTGAAAAATCATACTCGAACAAGCAAGTCATACATAATTCCTCGTTCCGAATTAGGTTGTCAGTTGGATTTCTTCCTATCCATGCGTTCCTTTCTTTCAATCGTGTGTGTGTCTGTCAATTGGGCATAGTTTTGAGTTGAATTGAACTATATATGACCTGATTCTTGTTAAGCCCAAGATATGTAGGCAACTCGAAGACCAGAGTTTGGTCATATCCATAAGCTTCGCTTATGGTCTTTTGAATCGAATGTCTTTTGCTTCATCGTGACAAAATTGTTTTCACGTCAACTTTCTTTCCTCTGAAAACTCTTTCATCATTTTCGGGTAAAAAGGGGCAGTTGTTGTCACTCAATTTTGTCCCAGATTTTTCTTAAAATTAGTAATTTGTTATATGAAGTTTGTAACTGGGGCTAATTGTGAAAAAAAAAGAATAAAAAAGAAAAGCAGTTACATTTTCACAAAAAGGGCGAAAACGTTCAACGCAGCTCAATTTTGGCCTATCTATGAAAATTCAGCTTATTGGATACACTACACACACCCATCAGTCTTAACCCGACCCATTATCTCAAAACCCCTAATCCTAACCCCAAATTAACCTCGCCGCCCCCCTTTTAAGTCCATCTCACGAACCGTAATTGCAGAAACACGCCAAATTCTTCACGTCATCAGTGGTACCGTGATTTTTCCACCACAACAACGTCGGATTGCTTTTCTCTCATTTATCCAGTATAAATCACTTTTATGCTCGAAAAATGAGAAGAGAGGAGTACAATCCAACTGATCTCATTTGTCCAGCCCAAAAAATGAATTGTTTTCCACCCTTGGATCGTTTGAGGTAAAAATTTCACTTCTTTTACTGTTTTTTTACTCACTGATTCACATGTTGTATACATTACGTCCCACATCAAAATTCTAATTATTGGACACTCCTTCGAGTAGTATAAATAGCCCTTAGATTAAAGAAATATGGGTTGGGAATTTTTAATTTAAAAATGAGTCTTAAAATATCAAGAAACCCTAGCCATTGTTGGCATTAGTTTAAAAATTGTTCAAATATGTATTTACGTTGTTTCTGGGTCCTTTTTGCTTGTTTAAAATTGTTGGTGAAAGCTCGGATTTTGCCTTGTTACACTGCACGACAACCGGTCAGTGATTCCCTTGCATATTTTGATTTTTTTTTTACATCATATGATTATACTTTAGCTTAAATTTTAGTCTAAGTAATTAGTGTATCTATTTGTATAATGAAATCTGAAATGTACCAGATTATGAGGTCTAATTTCTTTTAAATAAGTGCTTAAGCATTCAAAAGATTTCTTGTAATTCATGCTTAAAATCAGAAGTAAATAAGGCAATATAGTTAGTCCATTGAATAAATTGGTTTAGTCCCAATGGAGAGCTTATTAGATAATTCTCTTTTTAAGTTAACTAAAAGTCTATAATGGAAGAAGCAGTCTAGAGAAGAAGAGTCATGCCTGCTAGGTGGGCCTTAATCTCAGTTAATTTTAGCAACATCATTAAGCATCTCAAGGTTGAAATACTGGATTTAGAAAGAATCTTAGGCTGGGATGTGCCTTCTTTTAGAGGGAAAGGGTCTATATTGAGTTTGCATTTCCTGCTAGGATAAAAACTAAGTTGGATGAATGTTCTGTCTGGTGAAGCTGAAATAGGTAGCAAAATCCTATTTTTCGTACCTACTTCTTCATGTGTTGATAGTTTAAATTTACCTAGTAATGTTGAGCTAAACCTGTTGTCTCAAAGTCAATTTTAGGGGATCCGTCCCTTCTTTAATATGTCTGATCTCATGCGTCATGTCTGCAGTTATGTTTGCTTCCTAGTCCTTGTGTTGGCTGTAATTCTTCAAGCACAGCTTTCACTGATCTCTTTGTTTCAAGGACTCCATCCAGACCTCGGATGCGTTCTTTCAAAACGCTCAACTCGGCCTCGACCTTGGAGAGCTTTTTAGTGTAATTGATTTCCACATCCATCCTCAATATAAGCTCCTCTAATAATCTCCTATTCTCCTTTTAAAGCATGGAATCTTGATTGGCACGAGGGATTTCGAGCTCATGATGTTTCACTACCAGCTTGGCATCAGCGACTTCTAGAACTTTGAAGTTCTAAAAGAAAGAGCTTCCACAGGTCAACAACACACGAACCCTCCAATTTAGGTCTACAACCTCTAGGCTTGAGCTACCAGACTCTTTCTGCTGACATAACGGTAAAAAATGTCCGTTGAGTAGCCAGAAGATGATTTAAGAACAAGGATAACTCTTCAAAATCAAAAGACAATCATAATAGAGGAAGTTTTACCTGAAGGGCGGAATACACCGCCTGAGACGCGAAAGATATATTGCTATAACAATCCATTTAGGCACGCTCCCCCGATCTGAAGAGCTCGTGAAAATAATTAGATGCATGCCTTGGAGCTCTTAGCAAATCAATCGAACCGAGGACTCTTATGTTAACAGTCTGATCTAGAGCTTGGCTGATTTGTATAACATGTTTCAAGGTAGCATAGCCCGCCACCTTCTCCCTAGCCCTAAGGGGAGTTATCAGCTCAGTAGCTCACCCTTATAGAACGATGAGCCGAAGCTCTTTTCTGACCGAGTCTCGGCCACCCAAAGTCCACAGCCAACGGGGGCAGCTATTTCCTTCCTCTTCAGGTGGCATAGGCCTCACTGGGCTTGCAATAAGTGGCTGTTATCAGATCAATTTCTGTCTCTGACCCAATGGTGGGCTTATAGTATTCAGCTGAAAATGGAAGCACAGAAGCTCCTGAATCCTTATCCATCAGCTTTCTTGTAATACTGACTTCATCTAATTCGGCTTGACGTTTTTCCTTTCACACCAGAGGCACCTCAGGAGGAAGATCGATGGAGGTAATGGAATTGGGTACATTTTAATACCCATCTCTTCTATTTCTCTGGTTTTCTTAGCCTCCTAAACTGTCTTCACTACTTCGACTTTCTTCGCCTCCTCAATTTTTTATGCCTTCTTAGCCTCTTCCTTCTCCCTAATAGCTTAATAAGAATTCAACTTTCTTTTCTTCTTGGGATGGGGCTCCTTCTCCTCTCATCGCCGCCCGATTCTTTTGTAGTGCCCAAAGCAATTTGTGGAGACAAAGTCTTGAGTGTAAAAACAAAAATGACTAACAAAATCAGGGATAATATAGCGTTCCACTCAGCGTGACTTTTAGCTTGCAACATATATTCAACGGAAATATGCTTCCAATTTCTCTGTCCGTTCGTGGTCTTTGCCAAGATTAGACTTAACCATCCCTCAATGTCGGCGATGGGTTCCAATTCAACTTTTTGAGCTGCATTCAAAGGGTGGCCAATATAATTGTATAGCAAGAGATGAAGGAGCAAGTTAGGGACACTTACATGGAGGGTTCCATCTCTCTAAAAGCAATGGAGCTCCAGGTGCTGTCACGTGCTTAGTTGGGATAATGAAAAATTGTTGAATCTAATACCAAATATTGTCATTATTCTTGGAAATCAACCCATCTATGCCAGTTTATGGAAGCTTAGTACCCCGACTTTGAAAAATTTTGGGCCATAAAGATGCAATATATGCTGGAGGGTCAATTCCATTTTGGCTTCTTTGACAATCCACCTCAGCATTACCATTATTCTCTAAATATTGAGAGTTATCTGTGCGATGTAGATATTGTAGAGGCGTCACAATTCTTCGACTAGAGGATTGATTGGGAAAGAGAAATTGATCGTGAAAGGGTAAGTTAGCACCACTGAATGGTCTCAGGTATGGTGAGCAAGGGTCATGTGTGGTTGTAGGCATGCAACTGAGATTTCACCCTCTTTCCAGTTTCAATCCTCTTAAATACGCTGGATGTAGTCGGAGTAACGACACAAGTCACAGTATGAGCTGTAACATTTCTTTTTGTCGATTTCTGATTGTCCGACTGTGGGTTCACGATGCAATCGTCTTTGATAGCCAATTCCTTGGGTATGAGTTCGTGAAGCATTTATGCGGGACCATAGCCTTGGGTTTTCTTCGTTTTGCTATTGTCTTTAGGTTCTGGTGACTCTACCGCTGTGGCTTTTGCACGCTCCGCCCTAGCCCACAGCGGCACTCCGGCACCAGTAGCAGAAGGTGCCTCTAAACTAGTGGCATTGGCATTAGAACCTTGAGGAATTCTTGGTTATTCAGAAGCCACTTGAAAAAGGAAGTTGAACAAAATTTAAAAAGAGGGTTTCTAACACAACTCTGGTAGAAAGCACGATGGTGGTGGTTGAGAAATTTGCTCTGAAATTTTTTTAAAAATTTGAGATGATAAAAATTACAAAAGTGTAAAGAAGAAGCCAAAGCCTACCTTTTATAGGCAAAGAGTTATCATTAGTTCGGTAATTGGCGAGGGATTTCAACCGTTTGCTGGAAAGCACACGGGCACGATGGGAAATTGAAGAATTATTTCAAAATACACGGCGCAGATGCGGCCACGTCATCTTTCCGTTTAATATTCAGCCACTTCCCGAGTTCATTTGGACACTTGCTCGGCAAGTGGGGGGGATTTATCTATATTGGCCAAATTTGGACCGGACACGTGTTGCCTAGTGTCTGGTGTCGTGGAACTATTTGAGTGAATTTCGGAGACAGGTCATCTTTCACTTAGTTCGAAGACAACAATGTTGAGTATATTCGGACATCGGACATCAGACATAAACTCAACACTCGCACAGTCCGTCTCCGGGAGAAAACCGTTTGGATACTCAATAAGATAAGGATTTGTCTCCAACGGCCTCCACTATTTTTGGGGGTAGACCTTATCATCACTTAACAGTTAGCAGATCATGGAGAGGCGTGGAGAAGTAGGATTTCTACCATGCTTAGGAGTCTAGGCCCATAAATAATTCCTTCTCCCTTCATTTGTACGCCTTAGTCACTCATTACGCACATAATACATATTGTTCTTGTACTACATTGAATTGGTGATGCACTCTCAGCTCGTTTGGTGTTTTCCATTGCTCTGCCACTGAAGAATCAATGGCTCCAATAAGAGTTCTGGTACTTTGCTTTCTTTGTTTATTTGTTTATATTGCAAATCATTGATTCGTTATTGCTACTCGTTTAGTTAACATCCCATCGTTGTTTTAGTTATTTAATCACGTGCAAGCTTTTAATTATTACGTTAATAATCTTGATATAAATGGTTGCTTGTGCCCTAACAAATATAAATCCACTTGTTTAACCTTAAAATCAGCATTTAGGGAATACAATGTTTTGCGGTTGATCCAATGACAGAAGCAAAGGACTTCATAAAGGTTTCTTCACCGAAAGTGATAATGTCGATAGGCATCTACAGCAGTGAGTGAACATTAAGATGAAATTCCTACTACTGGCTTTTCATGGTAATCTCGCAGTTAATTCCAGAAAAGCAATAGGTTGAAAATAAGTTGCGGGCTGGGGTTCGTTACTGAAATCTCGCTTTGATGAATAACCAACTTGAATGGTCTCGAGATGAAGTTTCAATGACGTGGATACTTCCAGTTCCAATATTTTACAAATGGACAAGTAAACTGACTCTTTGTCATGACCCTAAAATTTTACTAAAAATAAATAAAGGTTGTGACTTAGGTGTTATAAAGGTACCCAATTATTTAGAGATTTCAGAGTTGCCACTTGACATGGTTCACAGGTGTGCCAAGTCACCAAAGAGGTACCTTGGAACACCTATGACTCGTAAGTGGTCTGCGTCAGAGTTCTGGGTAAGGATCTCAGTTGACTCTCGGGAAGGTATTAGGCACCCTCGAGTCCTGTGCAAGCACAGTTGCTTTATTGACGCTCTCCGGGTTTGTGGATTATTGTTTGTTTGTTTAATTGCCAAATTATTATTTGTTACGCTTTGATTTGGATGAAAGTCGTTCGTTCATTGACGAAAAACTCTACTAGAGATTAACCGTGGACACGTGCCCGTTCGAATCTCTAATATATAATTGAGCTCCGTATAAACGCCGGACATTAATTTGAGCTAGTCTAAGAATTTTATTTTTATAATGTTTACATTATTGAGAACTTTTTGAAGTGGGTTTGAGAGTCAAAACAAGATACTTTAATCTAAAAAAACTGATTTACAAGCATATTTAAATATTCGCAGCTCTTTCATCATAAGTTACGGCTATAAGTTGAAAGTTGGGTTTTGTTTGGACCAAGATTTAAAACTTTAAGCCCGTTTCTGTATGTTTCGATTTCTCACAGATATTTGGAACAGACGTCTTGTTTTATAAATTTTTTGCACAAGATGTCCTGTTGCTCTGTTATAGACGGCTTTTTGAAAACATTTACAAGTACAGCCTTATTTAATGGACTTTACACCAGATATCCCCTTTTCCAATTTTCTTTTCGACCGATGGCTTATTTTCCTTGGTTAAGTTTTTGACTTCAAATTAAAGGGTCAAAACCTCAAACTGGATTGTCTTTGCGAATCTGGCCCATTTAACTATTTAACTGCTCGTCCTGAAGTTCACGCAACACCTCACCCCTTTTAATTTAGTTTAAAGTGAGCGTCCCATCTATCCCTTATGTTTCGAATTTAGCACTTACATTTATCTTCTCTTTTAACTTGGGATAATAATTCTTACAATTGCTTATTGTGCAAAAACTAATTCGAGTTTAACAACAGGTGCTTTTTTTGTATTATTTTTTTTGCTAAACATTCAAAATCATCTCGTTCATCATTTGCAATGAACAAATTAAATAACTATGGATACACAACTAAAGATACACATAACAAAGATAGGAAATCGATTTCAAACTTGAACATGTCTCATTTATAATCAACAGTACTAAACATGTTTAATCCCCTAGGCATGGCCTACTTCAAATACATATAAAAGGAAAGATAGGAATGAAATACCTAGTGAAGTATATTCCCCAAATTTGTGCAGCAAAACACCAAAGCAACCAACAACTTTAGTAACCAAAGCAGCAAAGCCCACAACAAAGAAAACCTTCACAGAACTCCAAAGCCCTTTACCCTTTAAAAGTGAGAATTCAAATCCCAAGCTTAAAATCCTTGCTTCATTTTCATTCTTTCTCTCTTCTTCTTTTTTTTTCTTTTTCAGACTTTTCTCTTCTTTTTTTTTTTTTCCAAACTCTGGTAGGTGAATTTCTTTTGAAGTTAATGCTATGTGTAGTTAATGAAAGGGTAGAGTAAATGCCCCCCCCCCCTTTATATATCCAGATCTGCCTCACAGAGCTACTGGACTTATTGGCGTTAAATGTCAGGTCCACAATGTGTCCAAACAAAAAAACTCTCGGGCGTGCTAGCTTTTCTCCTTTACATTTAATACAAGGCTGATTAAAGAGGGAGAGTAGAGTGTTGGCAAGCAAAGAGACAAAAGCCCCCATGTGAGACTTTAAAATTTTAAGCCAAAAAGTAAGAATCCTATGTTAAAGTTCCTTGTTTCAAGCTGACTGTTGTACTTTCATTTTGACCCCCTTTTCACTCTTTTTTGAAATAAAAATCGATCTGATTCTAGCATCAAAACATCAACTAGACTATCAACAGAGAATGAAAGCTATCTTCAACTCTCCAACCATACTTAATCAAAACTAAATTGAGCAACTTATGTCTTAACACATTTAGTACAATACTGCATACTTGAAACTAGTAGATATGATCAATAATCAATTCAAAGCAACACTAGTTAAACTAAAACGATAATCTGACATCACTGAACTCACAATATGCTCAACATGAAACCAATGCTAATCAATTGGCCAAATGACAATGATAAGTAAATTGTAATGGAATGAATCAACTTTAATTAAAATTGTCAGCTTCAATCATAACTAAGAATCATGTAAAACTAAGACACAACTATGTACCATTAATCAAATCAGGCTTGAAACTACTAACACTAATCCGAAATCAAAGGAGCTAAGTGATTCAACTAATTGATTACACCAAAAACAACCAGCTTCTCTATTATTGTTGCAGTGTTGACACTGCCTTGCTACCCTTGGATCAGCCTTGCCACTGCTCCCCCGAGCTTGCATCACCAGTCATCGAGCCTCGATAAACTTCTAGCGTCACAGCGCCATTGCATCAGCCTTGCTCACTATTGAAACACCGCCATTGTTACAGTTTCATCACATCAAACAAATCAACATCGCAGCAACTACCACTGTTCGTCGACGCCAACAAATCATAGGCAAAACTGAACTAAAGTAACCCCGATACCATCACCCACGCACAGCCCCATCCAATCAACATCAATCCACAACAGCATCGTCACCACTGCCTCGCCTCGACAAGCACAACAGCCTCGCCAACACCATTGTCATCACAGTAAACATTGCAGCCACGTCGACACCATTATAGCTTTCACACGGCCTCAAATCCAGTTAATCACCCTCACTGTCTCACCACTGAAACACCCCTGCCATCGAATCCCAAACGCAGCGTCTCCACCTCGATATCACCTAGTAACTAAGAAACGAATCATCACAGCCCCTCAAGACCCCGTTGCGCAGCCGCTAAATCTCCTAGCCTAAACTCCATCCTATGCCATCAGAATCAAAATCGAAAAAACCACCCATTCTCGTTCTAATTGAAACGACCTCATTTGGGGTCGTCTCAACTAGAACAAAAGAAGAGTGGAAGATTGAAACACGCAGAAGTACACGAACCAAGAAAAAGAATAGGGATCCAGGTCTGTTTTCCGTTCGGGTTCAACCGGAGGAGGATTTCGGCCAATTGGTATATCCGACGAGAACGGGGAGGGGAAAATAAGCCTGGACATGTAAAGGTCGCCGGAAGAAAAATCAAAGGTGGTCGGAGGTGAGTTTCTCCGCCAGTTTCGGTCCCGATCTACCACGATTGGTGCGTCTTTTAGGAAAACTAGTGGTAGAATCGAAGAGAGGACGGCGAGGCGATTCTGCTGATGTAGATTTTACAAGTCGCCGGCGACGGCGGACGGCGGCCGACCGGCGGAACAGTGGTGGCTCACAGGTGGGGCGATTTCCGGTGGGGTGAGGGGAATTTTGGCAAGAATTTCCCCTTTTTCTGGGTGTTTTATGTCAAATGCCAAAAATGGCAAAGAAAAATGTTTATATGTAATGGGAATGGGGCGGGTTAACATATAGAGTGGGGATTGGGCTGGAAGATATGGGCTGATTTCCTTTGATTAATAGCCATTAACCTATATTGCTAATTAAATTAAATCAACACAAAATATTAATCAATTACTAGATAAAAGCATGATAACACGTAAAATGTCATATTGACACTAACCACACATGATTCTATTTTTTTTTTCAGTAGTTTTCTAGTATTTTTATCTAATGAATTAAATTAAACGGCCAAATAAAGGCTAGAATCTAGCAAAAAGAAATACACAACAATTAAAACAACTATTTTACGTATTTTGGTATTTTAGGTGCAAAAATTAGGTGATTACAGCTGCCCATCTTTTTTGAGAACGTGAAGAGTTTTCGGACAAAGACGTAAGTGACAAACTAATTTTGGCCTTTTCGGTTCTAGCCGAGAACACGCTTGCAAAATTGTGACCGTACCTTGCCCTTACGGTTCTAACCAAGAACAAGGCTACCTACATATCCCCGGACCAAGGAATCAGGTCAGTGTAGTTCCTCACGTGCAATAGTTGAGACTACCGCATACGAACTGATACTAGACTTTCCTAGACTGACACTAAGTATTCTCTAGACATACACAAACTAACTCTAGACATTTTCAAAACTAACTGGGACTGACTCGATGCCCCTAGACTTACCCGGACTAACTCGAGACACCTTTGACATCCTAGAGTTGTTGCTGCTGGTCACTTGTTGCTGGTTGTTGGTTGCTGGTTGTTGCTGGGTATTGCTTTTCTACAACATTTTACAAGAGAAATAAAATTACAATATAAAATTCTGCCATTTTCTAAGGGCGGCTTGCTTGAGCTTCGGTGCAGGCTTGTTCTTCCAGGATTGATTCGCAGAAGATGAATTGCTTCATTGTCAGGAATGAGCCCAGTTGCTGAAAGTAGACTGCATTTGTGTGAGGGGTGTGTCCCGATTGCTGAAAAGATAAATGCTCCATTGTGAGGGAGTGCTCCAATTGCTGAAAGATAAATGCTCCGTTGTGAGGGAGTGCTCCAATTGCTGAAAGATGAATGCTCCGTTGTGAGGGGAGTGCCTCGAGTGCTGGAAGATAAATGCTCCATTGTGAAGGAGTGCTCCAATTGCTGAAAGATAAATGCTCCATTGTGAGGGAGTGCTCCAATTGCTGAAAGATAAATGCTCCGTTGTGAGGGGAGTGCCTCGAGTGCTGGAAGATAAATGCTCCATTGTGAGGGAGTGCTCCAATTGCTGAAAGATAAATGCTCCGTTGTGAGGGGAGTGCCTAGAGTGCTGAAAGATAAATGCTCCATTGTGAGGGAGTGCTCCAATTATTGAAAGATAAATGCTCTGTTGTGAGGGGAGTGCCTCGAGTGCTGGAAGATAAATGCTCCATTGTGAGGGAGTGCTCCAATTGCTGAAAGATAAATGCTCCGTTGTGAGGGGAGTGCCTCGAGTGCTGAAAGATAAATGCTCCATTGTGAGGGAGTGCTCCAATTGCTGAAAGATAAATGCTCCGTTGTGAGGGGAGTGCCTCGAGTGCTGGAAGATAAATGCTCCATTGTGAGGGAGTGCTCCAATTGCTGAAAGATAAATGCTCCGTTGTGAGGGAGTGCTCCAATTGCTGAAAGATAAATGCTCCATTGTGAGGGAGTGTTCCAATTGCTGAAAGATAAATGCTCCGCTATGAGGGGAGTGCCTCGAGTGCTGGAAGATACATGCTCCATTGTGAGGGAGTGCTCCAATTGCTAAAAGATAAATGCCTCGTTGTGAGGGAGTGCTCCAATTGCTGAAAGATAAATGCTCCATTGTGAGGGAGTGCTCCAACTGCTGAAAATAAAACTGCAAATCCTGTAGAGACAGAGTTTTGCGAATTTCTTTTGTTGCTTACATTAGGTTAGTGCCGAAAGGGCAAGGAAATAATGGTGAGGTGGAATAAAACAAAAGGGACTGAAAAATTGGAGCGAAAGTCGTTTGGACAAGAAACGTCTTTCTGAAAAGGGAAAACTTATCTGGCGACATACTGGCGGCCCTGATGATCACGACATGTACCTTGAATGATCTCGTCCGACTAGCGTTGCTTGTTTGTCCATAATCGTTTCAATGCGGATATAAGACCCATAACCAATCATAGTTGAGGTGACTCTCAAGTCGGCTAGCAGCGCCCTTTTGAGTTTTCGCCGGTTAGCCTCTCCATTGTCTTACGGCGCCTTTTCAGGTTTTCACCGTCAATACATCATCATTTTTTCATCTTTTTTTTTAAATAACATCAAAAATACATCATTGAGGTGATTGCGTGGAATTCGCCACCGTTGAAAACATTCTCCTTTAAAATAAAAACATCTGCCCCTGTTTAGAATATTAGAATAAACTGGGGCGTTTGGGTTTCTCTTTGATAGGGCATAGACGTCCTTCAAGATGCATCAGGCGGACGACCTACCTCCTGGGATTATTTTGGAAAACAGAAATAAAAAATCTGCTCCAGTTTAGTATAAACTGGGGCTCTGCATTTCTTTTGTATTAGCCGCAAACTTGGAGGCAAGGTTTTGCGTCAATGTGAGGCAGGAAAGAAAAGGAACTCTTCCATGTTATGACCGCACCCGAACGGCTGCCTACGTATCCTTTTGAGAGGAATCAAGTCAAGACGTAGCTCTGACAACTTAATGCCAATTTTGTTTTGATGTTTTCTCAATTTTCATTTCATTACAATTTCATTGATACCCAAAACAGAGTTCACAATAGGAAGTGCGAGGCTCTAGAGGCCATCAAAAAGTACAATGCTTTGGGATAGGAGAATGTCTATCTTAACAAAATAAAGCTGGCCTGAAGCTCATATATAGTATTTCTTGACTGCATCTGCATTAACTGGCATCTCGGTGGTCCTTCCTTCTGGATCCATTAAGTACAAGGCACCGTTTGGCAACACTTTCTTTATCAGGTATGGTCCTTGCCAATTTGGAGAAAATTTCCCTTTAGCTTCTTCCTGATGAGGGAAAATTCGCTTCAGAACTAATTGTTCTTCTTTCAGATCGCGGTAACGAACCTTCTTGTTATATGCATGTGCCATTCTTTGTTGATAAAGTTGGCCGTGACAAAATGCATTGAGCCTCTTCTCATCAATAAATGACAATTGTTCTAGCCTGGTTTTGACCCATTCTGCACCCTCAATTTCTGCTTCTACAATGATTCTGAGTGATGGTATTTCAACTTCGTCTTGTATGACCGCCTCAGTTCCGTACACCAATGAATATGGAGTCGTACCTATGGAAGTGCGCACAGTTGTGCGGTAGCGAGCAAAGCAAAAGGAAATTTCTCATGCCAATCACGAGATCCCTGTATCATCTTTCTAAGGATCTTCATGATATTCTTGTTTGCTGCTTCAACCGCACGATTTGCTTTTGGCCGGTAAGGTGTGGAGTTTCGGTGCGTAATTTTGAATCTTTCACACACTTCCTTCATCAGATGACTGTTCAGATTTGCCGCATTATCAGTGATAATGGTACCTGGGATACCAAAGCGACAAATAATATTGGAATGAACGAAATCCACCACGGCTTTCTTGGTCACAGATTTGAGAGTGACCGCTTCGACCCATTTGGTGAAGTAATCAATGGCAACCAAAATGAATCTGTGTCCATTTTATGCCCTTGGTTCAATGGGGCCAATCACGTCCATACCCTATGATGTAAAAGGCCAAGGAGCCGACATTGTGTGCAACTCTAGGGGAGAAGAGTGTATTAAATCACCGTGCACTTGACATTGATGGCACTTTCGCACAAAGGTTATGCAATCGTGTTCCATGGTTAGCCAAAAGTATCCTGCTCTGAGCACTTTCTTTGCTAACACGTACCCGCTCATGTGAGGTCCACAGATCCCTGAGTGTATGTCATTGAGAATCCTCGTGGCTTCAGTTGCATCCACACATCTTAACAATCCCAAATCTGGTGTTCTTTTGTACATCACTCCTCCGCTCAGAAAGAAACCACTCGCAAGTCGTCGAAGGGTTCTTTTCTGATTGCTTTCTGTCGCCGGCGGATATGTCCCATCTTGAAGAAAATTCTTGATGTCTAAATACCATGGTTGGCCATCAATTTCCTCTTCGACCATATTACAGTAGGCATGCTGGCTTTGAACCTAGATCTCCAACGGATCAATATGAGCTTTATCAGGATGGACAAGTTGACACGACCCGGAATCCAGTTAGGCCGTGCGGGCACCCGACATCCTCCCCTAGACCCGTCGGGCGAACCCTTACCAATTAAATCAGGAAAATAAATATAACAATTTACAAATAAGGACAAAACTTAAAATAAAAACACAAACATACTGATACCCCTAAGCTGTACAAAAGAAATTACAGCTGACTACCCAACATGCTAGGTTTAGGGCTATCCAGACCAGACATCTAAGAGTACAAAAGAAGACAGATACCTCTTGAGGGGAGCAAAATGCAACTGAAATAATGAACAATAAACTGGTGGCCATCCGGAATAAATCTGGCTCACCCTGACAGCTGAAGTCGTTTTCGCTCCTGAACAACGCGGCGAACTCAATCCTGGAGCGAACCTGCCGAAACGAAATAGATAGACAAGAAACAAACAACAAACAAGGGTGAGTCAAAAGGACTCAATAAGTGGGGCAGACTAGCCACCTCAAAGAATAGGATAGCTAGCCAGGGAGAAGAAACAGATAAACCAAATACCTTTTATTTAAATTATGAAAAGGCAGAGCCAATTAATAACTAGAAACACGTATGGAATCACAAACTCATGAAAACCAGGAACGTAAGATAGCCAGAACATATAGGTATCCCGAACATATCAACAATCAGAAATACTTCCTGCTGCGGCGTGCAACCCGATCCATATATTCATTCTGTCGCGGCGTGCAACCCGATCCCCGCAACTCAGAATACAAGCCAGAAATATATAGGCAAACTGAAATATGTCCACCATATGGTATACATACTGCTTACACAAAACACAGCATGATAGTCACACAATAGTCAGCACGCGATGCAATGAAATGGGATGAATGCAGTATGATGCAATGGTGTCACATGTGCCAAATAGATGGAGCGGAATCCTCCTGCTCCGAGGGCGGAATCCTCCTACCCTCAATATGATGCAATGGAGCGGAATCCTCCTGCTCCGAGGGCGGAATCCTCCTACCCTCAATATGATGCAATGATAACCCATCACCAGCGCGGGAGTCTCATTGACAGCTGGAAAGTGTATACCAACTCACAGCCAGAGTACAATGTTCAGATCCTCAAAGCAATACCAACAACAGGACATAACATATAATGTATAATGTAAATCCAAAGCTAAGGCGTAATGAGTACGCCTATCGGCAGCTACACACGTAAGGAACACGTAGTAGAAAATCCACGAGGCCAGGTGCCTCCAAAGAAATGGATATAAACACTTACCTCTTCCAAAAGTTAACACAGCCTCTCAATAACCACTTTGTCCTTTGGTTTCATTGCCAAACGATCCCACTCTGAAGATTTGGGGTAAAAATTCCACTATTTTTCCACTCCTTTTTCCCTTTTTCCCTCTCTCTCTTCTAATTTTTTCTTTCTGTGCGTTTTTGTAATGTTTCTGATATGTATCGAAGTCACTGTGCTAGTGGATTAAATCCCCCTAAGCCACCGACTTTTTTCCAATTTTTTTTAATTATTATCTTTTTTTTTAATAATAAATTCGCTATGACGATTAAAATTGAAATGGAACCCTAGAGAAGTCGAAATGATCCAAAATTTTTCAAGTAAGTTATACAAAATATATGTAACATACTCCCGAAGACGGATCTCAAATCCGACTCCTGAAACTCAAGATGCGAATTTAAAGGAAAAAGGTCAAATTATTTAACTTTCGGCATTTTAGCGGAAACTAGCTGAACAACATCGAAATTCACTTTCGAAAAATCACAAAAGTCACAAATAATCATACGAACCTAACAACGCTTTCGGATTTCGATTCGGATTTCGTTCGGCAAAACCGAGCTCGAAAATCTCTTTTTAATATTTATCTCCAATAAAAACTGAAACCTTCTTCCGATGCCTACCAAACGAGGTCTGATCTAGCTCAAATTTTACAGTGAGGTTCTAATGGATATTACGAATATTTTAAAATTAGCGGCACGCCAATCGGAGTACTAACTTCCGAAACGACTGACGGAGGTCGTTTCACAAGTATTGAGGCTAGTGTGGCCAATGCATCAGCCAGTTCATTGTGTATTCTTGGGACATATCTGAACTTTAGAGCATCGAACCTTTGACGGAGATCATCCATACACTGTTTGTACATGATCAACTTGAGGTCTCGGGTTTCCCACTCACCCTTCATTTGGCGTATCAAAAGATCTGAATCTCCGATCACCAATAACTCTTTGATGTCCATATCCAGTGCCATGCGCAAACCCATTATGCATGCTTCTTATTCAGTTGTGTTGTTAGTGTAACTGAAACGAAGTTGGGCTGTGGCAGGGTAATAGTGCCCTGTGGGAGAAATAAGAACCGTCCCAACGCCGTGACCCTTTGAATTTGAAGCGCCATCAAAGTACATTTTCCATCCCTGTTCCTCTTCATTGATCAATTCTTCCAATGTATCCACCTCCTCATCGGGGAAGTAAGTTTTCAATGTCTCATAGTCATCATCCATCGGATTCTCGGGCAGGTGGTCGGCTAAAGCTTGACCTTTCATTGCAGTCCTCGTGACATAGACTATGTCGAATTCCGTGAGCAGGATCTGCCATTTTGCAAGTTTTCCTGTTGGCATCGGCTTCTGGAATATGTACTTCAGTGGGTCCATCTGAGATATAAGAAAGGTGGTATGGGACAACAAGTAATGTTTCAGCTTCTGTGCGACCCAAGTTAAGGCGCAACATGTCCTGTCCAACAAAGTGTATTTGGCCTCACCGTCGGTGAACTTCTTGCTTAGATAGTAAATTGCCTGCTCTTTCTTTCCTGAGGCATCATGTTGCCCCAGTACACAACCAAATGAGTTGTCATTGACTGACAAGTACAAAAACAGCGGTCGGCCAGGCTCGGGCGGGACCAAAACAGGAGGGTTCGACAAGTATTGCTTGATCTTGTCGAATGCTTCTTGGCACTCTTCGGTCCATGCAATCTTCGCATCCTTTTTCAACAATTTCAGAATTGGCTCACATATTGTAGTGAGTTGGGCGACGAACCTGCTGATGTAATTCAACCTGCCGAGAAAGCTTTTGATATCCTTCTTGGTCCGAGGTGGAGGTAATTCTTGTATTGCTTTGATATTTGCGGGATCCAGTTCAATACCTCGCCTGCTAACGATGAAGCCTAGCAACTTTCCAACGGGCACACCAAATGCACATTTGGCTGGATTCAGCTTCAAGTTATACCTACGGAGCCTTTCGAAGAACTTTTTAAGGTCCCTCACGTGATCTTCAGCAGTTCTGGACTTGACAATCACGTCGTCAACATACACTTCTATTTCTTTATGCATCATATCGTGGAAGATAGCAGTCATAGCCCTCACATAGGTTGCCCCAGCATTTTTCAGTCCGAACGGCATCACTCTATAACAGAATGTCCCCCAGGGCGTAGTAAATACTGTCTTGTATGCGTCATCCTCATCCATCTGGATTTGGCGATACCCGGCATAGCAATCAACAAAGGACTGTATCTCATGTTTTGCACAATTGTCAATGAGAGTGTGAATGTTAGGCAGTGGGAAGTTGTCTTTGGGACTTGCCTTGTTCAGATCTCGATAGTCGACACATATCCTTGTTTTCCCATCTTTCTTGGGAACCGGCACAACATTCGCAACCCAAGTGGTGTACTGGACTGGTTGAATGACTTTCGCATCAACCTGTTTCATGATTTCATCGTGGATTTTCTTGATCATGTCAGTTTTGAATTTGCGTTGTAACTGCCTGACAGGAGGGAATCCGGGCTGGATTGGCAACTTGTGGACTGTCAAATCCGAGCTCAAACTTGGCATCTCATCGTAAGACCAAGCAAAGACATCTTGGTATTCAAAAAGCACTTTTAGAATATCGCTCTTCACCTCAGGATGGGCATACATGCTTATCTTGGTTTCCCTCACATCATCAGGGCTCCCAAGGTTAACATCTTCTGTATCAGCCAGATTTAGGCTTCTCCTCGTGACGTTCCACTTCCAAACTTATTTCAAAATCAGCCTCTTCCTCATCATATTCAATCTCATTAACAAGCTCATCATTATGTTCTTCATCATTTTCAACCTCAACTATGGTTATGGAATCAAGATTAGTTTGCAGATGCTGGACGGATGGTAAATTTCTTGCACATGTCATGATATCAGGACCATCAGATACATCACTACAGATAAACAAAATAAGAATAAAATTAGGAAGATAGATAGAGATTTAGGGAAAATTTAGCTCTCAGGCCTTTCATTAATGAAAAAGGGTTTGAATTACAATAAAGAAGGTGAGCAAAATAATACACTTGGCATACAACCCTTAGAATATCCAAGTGTATTCAAAAGAAACTGCAAAACAACAGTCTACCAAGATCCCTTCCTGATGGGGAAGGGAGTTGCATTCCAGTTAGTCAGGTGCACATCCGGGCCAATGTACTGAATTGAGGCATTGCTGGAGCCTTCGCCCGGCTGAACCATACAAATTTCAAATATGCCACCCAAATCAAGTGGTGCATCCTGATCGTATTTCACTATATTGACATCCGTTGCAATAGTCTTCGGCTTCATAACATAGCCCACAAAAGACTGGGCAAGACATGGAATTGGCTTTGGGAGGGACCAAACTTCAGACTTCTTCTTTCTTGCTTGCTTGCGATCAGCTGCTTTTGGCTTGAAGCCTAGCCCCCAAGTACCTTGCACGCCAATCGGCTCTACTGGTTTCACCCTGCCCTGCAATGACGTTCCCAGACCTTTTCCAAATTGAAAACCATGTTTCAGCATTTCAGAGGCCATCATGATAGCCGTATCCGACACTTTTGGGACGGGTATGGGTTTCCCTTCTGTCACTTTTTCCACATACACCACATCAGAGGTTTGGTACATGACGGTCGGGCGAGTGGTGATGACTTCGAGGGCTGGCACATCCAGACTATTGTTGAATTGAGAGTCATCCTCTCCAAAAACCACGACAGCTTGATTGTCCCAAGTGAACTTAACCGCTTGATGGACTGTAGAAGGTACAGCACATGACATGTGGATCCATGGTCGATCCAATAGCAAATTGTAAGATGCATCAGCTTCCAAGACTTGGAATTCAATTGTGAAAATTGCAGGGCCAATGGTCAACTCAAGATCAACTATACCCAAAGATTCTCGAATTCCTCCATCAAAAGCACGAACAGAGGATGAGCTGGCTCTGATCCTACTGGTATCCACTTTCAAGCTCTTCAATGTGGTGAGAGGGCAGATGTTCAAACCTGCACCACCATTTATTAACACACGTGAGACATAAGAGTTTTCATATTTGACCGAGACATGAAGTGCCCGGTTATGACCAGTTCCTTCTTTGGGTAACTCTTCATCAGTAAAGGTCACGCGGTTGGTCTCAAATACTCTACCTGCAAATGCTTCCAGATTAGCCACAGTTGTTTGTTTAGGAATGTAAGCTTCATTCAGTATCTTCATTAGTGCATGGCGGTGTGCCTCAGAGTTCATCAGCAAAGACAAGAGTGATATCTGAGCTGGAGTCTTCCTCAACTGCTCGACGATAGAATAATCCGTCGTTCTCATCTTCTTTAGGAATTCTTCAGCTTCTTTCTCTGACACGGGTTCTTTAATTGGTCCTTGGTTCTCACGACCAGGCTTCACCTTTCCCAATTCTTCAGGAGTGAAACATCTACCGGAACGAGTCAAACCATTAATATCAGCAGCGACTTCCATGATCTCTTTCCCTTGGTAAGATACGATTGTTTTGTTGTAGTTCCAGGGAACAGCTTTTGTACTTGTAACAGGGAGTTGTTTTGCCTTTGTGATGATGACCGGTTCACACGGCTTTGCCTTAACCTCAATGACCGGAGCCTTCTGACTTGATGCTCCTTGCACGATAAACACTGGCCCATCAGGCTGAACCTTTTCTGGCTTTGCAGCTGGGATTGTAAAACTTGGTTCAACAGCCACATCTTGCTTTGTTTTGTTGACAATAGATGCATTTGGACTTGCGGCCGATACAATGACGAACGGCTCCTGGCATTTAATATCTGAAAAGGGATCGACCGCCACAATCTGCTTGGCAGCTTTCCCTTTCAAATCTTCCTCTATGTATACCATCCCAACTGTATGTGTGTCATTCTGAACATTATGAACTGGCAAAGGATTCTGGTTCACATTTTGCGTCTCGTCTCCCACAACTTTTATCTGATTGTTATCTATCATTGCTTGGATTGTACTCTTCAGATACCAACATTGCTCTGTGTCATGTCCAGGCGCCCCAGAATGGAATGCACAGCGGTGAGAATGATCCACCTTCCCTGTCGAATTCATGTTTCCTGGGATCGGTTTTAGCAAGTTAGCTTGTTGCAGTTTTTCAAACAGGTTGGTGTAAGTTTCACCCAACGGGGTGAATTGCTTCTGTTCTCGATGCATGTTCCTTTGCTGCATGTTTGGACGAAAATCTGGTGGACCTCGTGGACGATAAGGCATCTCCTGCTGAGTTGGGAATTGAGCGTGTGCGTGTTGGTTGTTATATTGAACCGGGGCAGGGGGTGCACGCCATTGCGGACCAGATAGTGGTTGAGAATAAGATGCTGCATTGACAGGGAATGGGAACTATGACATGGCATATTGTTGGCCATGAGGTGGATAGAATTTTTGTAGAGAGGGTGTCTGAATGTACCCTTGACGGTCATTGTATCTTCCTTCATTTCTTCTAGGTCCAGGACCAACCATTGCCACTTCATCTTTCTTTTCTTTCTTCTTTCCAAATGCACCTGACCCTGATTGCAATGCTTGGGTAGTGGCTCTCAAAGCTATTTGGCTGACAATCTTGCCTGCCTTGATTCCCCTCTCAATCATCTCCCCATTTCTCACTGCTTCACTGAACTGCTTCCCAATGGCAGAGGCCATCGCTTAGTAGTATGTTTCATCGAGCACTTCGACGAACTCGTCAACCATCTTATCATCTGGGATCAAACGGCTCACACGCGCCGCTTGTTCACGCCACCTGTAGGCATACTCTCTTAAACTTTCACTTGGTTTCTTTGTAATCGTCTTCAAGGAAGAACGACCGGGAGCAGCCTCCATCTTGTAACCATAATGGTTTAGGAAAGCACTGGCCATGTCATCAAAGGTGACCCACTTCAAAACATCTTGTTGTACGAACCATTCTGTTGCCGGTCCTCCCAAACTGTCAGCAAAGTATGCCATCAACAATTCATCCTTCTCGATGCCCCTCATTTTGTTAAGGTAGATCTTCACATGGATCCTTGGATCACTTTGTCCAGTGTACAGATCAAATTTGGCACAACAAAACCTTCAGGCAATGGCACATGGGGGAACAAACACAGGTCTTTGTATGAAATATTGGTTTTACCCCCTTGCCCTTGTATGTTTATCACAGTTTGCTCCAAGCTTTTCAATTTTCGAGCAAAATCATTCTCTTCTGTTTTTCCCAACCTCTCGATATCAGCATGCGATTCTGGGTGGTGTCCCTGATCATATGACTCATTTTGGTGGAAGACATTACCCTGAGCTTGGTCAAATTGTGGATCATGGGCCCTCAACTGTGGGTCACTGTTCGATCTTTGCAAAGTGTGTCCTGCAGGAACGGTGAATGTTGCGGCAGGAACCTGGAGTTGGCCTTGTTGTCCATGTTGTGGGAATTGTGCCCCAGGTTGTACAGTAGATGGTCCGGCTACATTGTTAGTTGCTAGATGTGGACCAAATCCCGGAGGGTAACGGGGGTCTCCTACTACTGTGGATTGCCCTTGCCCTGGTGGCTGAGTATTTGCCATAAAACCAGCGAACAGGAGGTGCCTGAACTGCTGCCAAGTTACGAACCAGCTGTGTCATCATTTCTTTCATAGCTGCGAAGTCCTCGGCCATCTTGGCCTGTTGCTCAGCTAAGCGAACCAGCTCAGCGTTCTCAGCTTCCTCGGCCATCGTTGTTGGAGTGTTTTCCTGAAGAGGTGCTTCAACAACTTCTGGAACAGGCAGCGGTCCCTTGATTCTGGTGGAATAGGAATGTGGGGCCAGCACGGCAGTTTCTCGAGCTAGTGAAATCAAAACACGTTAGTGCAACAAGATAGCATGGAACATGAATTTGCTTGTTGGCTTAACCAATGCCTAGGGTCGTTATGCGTCATCCCGAATTGGTTCATGGCGTATTTCAAATATGTACCCAAAAGACTTGCCTGTTCAGTATGTTTCTTTGCATCATTATTTTCTTTCTACCTTCCTATTATTATTTCTTCTCCTTTTTTTTTCATTTTTTTTTCTTTTCATAATTCCCGTTAGCCTTTTTAAGAAAAATCAGAATGCGAGACAAAACAGTAGCACAGTTTGAGACCAAGTCAAGTTCCATTCCATTTAAGCTCTCAAAAATACATCAATGGTACAATGACCAATCCCACAAAATAAGACATAAACTCATAACTTGGGAAGACACCCCGACATAGACTGGAGAATAAAGTACTGGACAATAAAAGAGTTTGAAACATAAACAAAAAGTACAACATGTCCAAAAGTGCATAAATGAAAACAACATCCTAATCCCAAGTCTGGCACGGCTACATGTCCTCCTGAGGATCCTGCTGATCTGCTGGTGGGCCTCCTGCCAAAGTGTGGCGTAATCCTGTCAAATCAGCTATAACCTTGGTAACAAATGGCAGCAACTGCTGAATCAACTACTCGATGGGCCGCCTCTTGTAATCGACACACATCCGTGCAACATACACGGCAGTGTCATACACCTGCTGATGTGTCGTCCTAATGACCTGATCTGTGGCCTGCAAGCCATGAAGTCGACCCAATGCTAGCTCTCTGATCCTCACTCCATCCCCCAATGCTCTGTCAAGTCGGGCCCGCAACACTGCAGCCTCATGGCGATGATGATCCTCTCTGCTCTGACTATCAATCAAAGCTGCTCTAGCGGCATCTCTCTCAGCAACAATGCGCTCCATATCCATACGATGCCTCTCCTCAAGACGGCGCGTCATGTCAGCTAACTGCAATTCCATCCTCTCCTCGATATCCACAATACCTCTCCCGGGTCTCTCGGGCATGACCTCGAGCGGGGGCTGGCGACGGAACCATGCCTCATACTCGGGAGTGATCTCTCCCTGCAGCTTATTATGTGCCAGTGTGCGACCATCCAAGAATACTCTGTTATCCCACAATCTCCAAAACTCTGCCTTCGCTTTGCACTGACTAGACTCAATCTCGGCGATATAAGAGCTCATATTTTCAACTATGGGAACCTCCTGGATGTGGTCAAACTGCCTGAGTACCCTGACAGGGGCATATGGCTGAGTCCCCTCTAATCCCATCAGCACAAAGAAAGGACGGTCTCGGCTTCTAATGGCGATCTCATTTTCCATGAACCAATTACAATACCACAAAATATTATGAGGAGTTAGGGCATTCAGAAATGATTTCCAACCCTCTTCACTGCCCGGGAAGCGAGTATTTTTGACATGTTTTGGGTGATGACTCAAATAACTCGTGTTAACACACCCAACCATAAAGAGAGGCGGACGACTGCATATATGTTCCATAAACCAAACTTGAAGGAGTACGTTACAAGCATGGAATAAGTTTTCTTTCGGGTCGTTCTTGCACCGACCCAGAGCACCATAAATGCTGCCTAAAATCATCGGCATGACAGTGAAGTCTTTATCCTTATCAAACAGAGCTTTCATGACCCAACTTACCGAAATGGGTATATGCCTACACTTCAGCGGGAAAACCATCAACCCCAGGAAAGCAAACACAAATACTTTTGCCCTATGTTGAGACCAATCATCATAGGTCACGGTTTGAAAGAACTTAGAACGATGTTCCTGATAACCATCTGACATCCCAAAACATTTGTAGAGGTATCCAAATGAGATCCAACCATTGCTTACCCAACCCAACGTATTATCCACCGGCATCTCTAGGTTCTTGAAAAACTCTTGCTTACCGACAGATCTAGGAGCTAACATTCTTTTCTCTGTAAGGTCCATTTTGACCAACCCAGCTAACTCCTCTAGTGTGGGAGTCATCTCAAACCCATTGAACTGGAAGGTGTTCTTGGTGGAGTCCCAACGCGGGATAAGTGCATTAATTAGATCACGACGAGGGATCAAAACAGGATCGTCGAGCAAAAGATCAGTCAAATGACTAATCCTACTAGTGACAAGCTTTTTTTGCATAGGGGGCATAGATTTCCACCAATCCCTTAACTCTTTAGGCGGGCCATCAATCATCATAATAGCGGGTGGTCTGGCACCTTTTTGGTATTTTCTTTTCCCGGACCTCGAGGACGATGCAGCCATAATACCTAAATAAATATGGATTAGGATTAATGCACAATTTGGACGACTTAAACAAAGATGAAGCAAACAAGACTCGACACTTAGTAGGACTCAATTTCATTTTTTTTATCATCATTTTTTTTATTTGTGCGACGACTCGGCATAAAATTGACAGAAAATACAGAAAAATTCGTCATTATGACGGCATTAAAACGACAGTTTTATTTGACACCTTAGGACAAGACCCCAGACTGAAATTTTGACAGTTATTGCAACAATGCAAAAAGGACGAAATTGAGGACTCTTCGACACACATTTGGACACGAACTTAAAAAAAGAAAAATTTCGCCATTATAACGGCGCAAAAAATTATTTTCAATATTTTTAGAATAGACTACTTAAACACAAATGGCCTAAAGAAAAATTCGGCATTATAACGACACAATAATAATATATTTTATGACTCGAAAAACTCTTCTTATGGATTTTGACATAATGACTCTAAAAAAAATTCGCCATTATAGCGGCGCAAAAATTATTATTATCAAATTTTAGACTATACTATGAGACTTGACTTAAACAAAAATGACCTAAAGAAAATTCGGCATTATAACGACACGATAATATATTTTATGACTCGAAAAACTCTTTTTATGGAATTTGATATAATGACTCTAAAAAAATTCGCCATTATAACGGCGCAAAAATTATTTTTTCAAATTTTAGACTTGACTTAAACACGAATGACCTAGAGAAAATTCGGCATTATAACGACAGAAAGTTGAAGAAAAAATAAAAATATTTCTTATGGATTTGACACAATGACCCTAAAAAATTCGCCATTATAACGGCGTAATAATATATATATATATATTTTTTTGACCCAAAATTCTATGTTCTCTTACATCCATTTAAGTGTATCCGACCCCCAAACCAATAACGGTCAGCATAACGACCTTCCGAACATATGCAACACAGAAAATGTCGTAAATCTGTCTTTCTAGGACGTAGGTCCCGTCTTGACACGAAAGAGGTCAGCCTAGACAAGTGCAGTACCGGTGTACCGCACCTCACTAAGTCATCAAATGAAATGCAGATAAATCGGGCCTAAAGGCTTAACTTTAGGTGACAAAATTGACTCGGTGTCTAGACTGGCTCAGAACCCGGTGGACAAACCGGGCGGAAAGCGCATCGAGGTTGTTCGGCAACAGTGTCTCCGACTTAACCCCAACACACCGTCCTCCTAAATCATGGACAATTTTGTGTAAGAAGGTTTCCCAGATGCTGAAAGCAATACTGGTATAGCAACACTTATTGTGCAAAAACTGATTCGAGTTTAGCAACAGGTGCTTTTTTTGTATTTTTTTTTTTTTTTGCTAAACATTCAAAATCATCTCGTTCATCATTTGCAATGAACAAATTAAATAACTATGGATACACAACTAAAGATACACATAACAAAGATAGGAAATAGATTTCAAACTTGAACATGTCTCATTTAAAATCAAAAGTACTAAACATGTTTAAGCCCTAGGCATGACCTACTTCAAATACATATAAAAGGAAAGATAGGAATGAAATACCTAGTGAAGTATATTCCCCAAATTTGTGCAGCAAAACACCAAAGCAACCAGCAACTTTAGTAACCAAAGCAGCAAAGCCCACAACAAAGAAAACCTTCACAGAACTCCAAAGCCCTTTACCCTTTAAAAGTGAGAATTCAAACCCCAAGCTTAAAATCCTTGCTTCATTTTCATTCTTTCTCTCTTCTTCTCTTTTTTTTCTTTTTCAGACTTTTCTCTTCTTTTTTTTTTTTTCAAAACTCTGGTAGGTGAATTTCTTTTGAAGTTAATGCTATGTGTAGTTAATGAAAGGGTAGAGTAAATCCCCCCCCCCCCCTTTATATATCCAGATCTGCCTCACAGAGCTGTTGGACTTATTGGCGTTAAATGCCAGGTCCACAATGTGTCCAAACAAAAAAACTCTCAGGCGTGCTAGCTTTTCTCCTTTGCATTTAATGCAAGGCTGATTAAAGAGGGAGAGTAGAGTGTTGGCAAGCAAAGAGACAAAGCCCCCATGTGAGACTTTAAAATTTTCAGCCAAAAAGTAAGAATCCTATGTTAAAGTTCCTTGTTTCAAGCTGACTGTTGTACTTTCATTTTGACCCCCTTTTCACTCTTTTTTGAAACAAAAATTGATCTGATTCTAGCATCAAAACATCAACTAGACTATCCATAGAGAATGAAAGCTATCTTCAACTCCCCAACCATACTTAATCAAAACTAAATTGAGCAACTTATGTCTTAACACATTTAGTACAATACTGCATACTTGAAACTAGGAGATATGATCAATAATCAATTCAAAGCAACACTAGTTAGACTAAAACGATAATCTGACATCACTGAACTCACAATATGCTCAACATGAAACCAATGCTAATCAATTGGCCAAATGACAATGATAAGTAAATTGTAATGGAATGAATCAACTTCAATTAAAATTGTCAGCTTCAATCTTAACTAAGAATCATGTAAAACTAAGACACAACTATGTACCATTAATCAAATCAGGCTTGAAACTACTAACACTAATCCGAAATCAAAGGAGCTAAGTGATTCAACTACTTGATTACCCCAAAAACAGCCAGCTTCTCTATTATTGTTGCAGTGTGGACACTGCCTTGCTACCCTTGGATCAGCCTTGCCGCTGCTCCCCCGAGCTTGCATCACCAGTCATCGAGCCTCGATAAACTGCTAGCGTCACAGCGCCATTGCATCAGCCTCGCTCACTATTGAAACATCGCCATTGTTACAGTTTCATCACATCAAACAAATCAACATCGCAGCAACCACCACTGTTCGTCGACGCCAACAAATTATAGGCAAAACTGAACTAAAGTAACCCCGATACCATCACCCTTGCACAGCCCTATCCAATCAACATCAATCCATAACAGCATCGTCACCACTGCCTCTCCTCGACAAGCACAGCAACCTCGCCAACACCATTGTCATCACAGTAAACATTGCAGCCACGTCGACACCATTATAGCTTTCACACGGCCTCAAATCCAGTTAATCACCCTCACTGTCTCACCGTTGAAACACCCCTGCCATCGAATCCCAAACGCAGCATCTCCACCTCGATATCACCTAGTAACTAAGAAACGAATCATCACAGCCCCTCAAGACCCCGTTGCGCAGCCGCTAAATCTCCTAGCCTACACTCCATCCTATGCCATCAGAATCAAAATCGAAAAAACCTCCCTTTCTCGTTCTAATTGAAACAACCTCATTTGGGGTCGTCTCAACTAGAACAAAAGAAGAGTGGAAGATAGAAACACGCAGAAGTACACGAACCAAGAAAAAAAAAAGGGATCCAGGTCTGTTTTCCGTTTGGGTTCAACCGGAGGAGGATTTCGGCCAATTGGTATATACGACGAGAACGGGGAGGGGAAAATGATCCTGGACATGTAAAGGTCGCCGGAAGAAAAATCAAAGGTGGTCGGAGGTGAGTTTCTCCGCCACTTTCGGTCCCGATCTACCACGATTGGTGCGTCTTTTAGGAAAACTAGTGGTAGAATCGAAGAGAGGACGGAGAGGCGATTCTGCTGATGTAGATTTTACAAGTCGCCGGCGACGGCGGCTGACCGGCGGAACAGTGGTGGCTCACAGGTGGGGCGATTTCCGGTGGGGTGAGGGGAATTTTGGCAAGAATTTCCCCTTTTTCTGAGTGTTTTATGTCAAATGCCAAAAATGGCAAAGAAAAATGTTTATATGTAATGGGAATGGGCCGGGTTAACATATAGAGTGGGGATTGGGCTGGAAGATATGGGCTGATTTCCTTTGATTAATAGCCATTAACCTATATTGCTAATTAAACTAAATCAACACGAAATATTAATCAATTACTAGATAAAAGCATGATAACACATAAAATGTCATATTGACACTAACCACACATGATTCTATTTTATTTTTCAGTAGTTTTCTAGTATTTTTATCTAATGAATTAAATTAAACGGCCAAATAAAGGCTAGAATCTAGCAAAAAAAAATACACATCAATTAAAACAACTATTTTACGTATTTTGGTATTTTAGGTGCCAAAATTAGGTGATTACACTCTTCACCCAGCTTATTGCACGAATGAATAAAATAATGCCTACATTTTCATTATTAATAAGTTTAAAGAGTGCACACTGTGAACTCACCACGCAATACATGCTAAGCTGAATTGCATCATTCGATTAAGGAAGACATGCATATCCTCAATGAAATCTTTTAACAAACGTCCCAACTTTTTATAAGATAACTATCAATTTCCATCAAGAGGAACATGCCCTGTTAGCTGAATATCACCCCTCGCCAAAATAAAAATTAAAAATATTCCACGCTGCATCTAGAGACTAGATTTGGCCAATTTGATGATGAAGAAAACAAGGGATCGCCATTGGTTACTATCACTTTTGCCACAATTCAAAATCAAATCTGGACAAAATCAAAGTGCAAATGTAATGTCACGGTCATAAAGAAATTTTGGCCACTCGCAGGATTGGACTTGAAATGTTTGAATCACGAACCGCATGTTTGACAATTAAATCAATATACAATATAATTTACCTTAGATAACATGAATTAACAATACATGGATTAAACACTATCGACAGAGTTACCTTTGTCTTTTCTTAAAATCCATCATCGACACCCTTTCAGTTTTATTAACTTTAAAAATAAACAATACATTTTAAATTTCTTATCCTACGTAAGTACAAAGAACCAAATGTCGATATAAATATAATTTTGCATTACAATCTCTCATATAATAAATGTGTTCATACAGTCTGTATATAACTTGGACTCTTCTACTTGCCCAGAAAGAAAAACTCTTTATCTCAAATACGCTTTGGCTTGGAGCCTTCCTCAATTGGTGATTAAGCATACTTCAACTGCTATGGCTTTCAAGCTCAGCATCTTGTCGACGTGGACAGTTAAATCAACAACTAGTGTGATGGAAGAGCACCACTCCAAATGCAAGATTGAGCTAACACCATGGGACATTCTTGAGCTTCAAATTGAGTACGCCCAAGTGGGACTTGTTTACCTCATGCCTACATTTCAACAAATAAAACATCTTTCAGAAACTAGTAACACCAGTTCTTTGATTGATCATCTTAAAGCTTCACTTTCTCGAACTCTTGATTTCTTCCCTCCCCTCTGTGGTCGCCTTGCCACTAACAAAAACCACACTGGTGACACTTGTTTCTTCATTGATTGTAACAATGCTGGGGCCCAGTTATTTCATGCAATTGCAGATGGCATTACAGGTAAATTCCATATGATAAACATTACTAATTGGTAACCACCTAGTTAACTTTAGAAAAATTGTAACAAACTTACTATAATATGATAGATTAAAATGGTAGTGTAAAAATTCATTATTCTGTGAGTATAAAACTGAAATGCTTCTACTTTTCCCAAAAGATAAACTCTATAATATCATTGTTTGCTTGGATGGAATTATAGTTCGTCAAGTTGTGGAGTCAGATTACGTTCCGCACTTTGTTGGCTCTCTCTTCCCACTGAATGGAGTCAAAAACCAAGAGGGTATCTCTCATCCTCTACTAGCAGTACAAGTAACTGAGCTTGTGGATGGGATATTCATTGGCTGCAGTGCCAATCATGTGGTGGTTGATGGAATATCACTTTGGCATTTTATAAGTTCTTGGTCGGAGATATCAAGAGGTTCTGATTTTATCTCTACACTGCCAAATTTGAAACGTGAGTTTCCCTTCGAAATTAACCAAAGCGTCTATATTCCAGAGGCAAAACTTAATGCAAGTTACAAATCCACTCCACAAGTATTGTTAGAAAGGGTATTTCATCTGACCAAAGAAAATATGGCCAAGCTAAAACAAAGAGCCAACCATGAAATGAACACCACAAAAATTTCGTCCTTGCAAGCTATCTTGGCTCATTTTTGGCGATCCGTTATACGTTGTCGTCTTATTGACAACAACCATGAGACTACTTTTGAGGTATCTATTAATATGAGAAATAGATTGAACCCTCCTTTATCTGAAGGGTTCTTTGGAAATGCAATTTATCCTGCTTCTATAACGATTAAAACCGGTGAGGTACTTGAACACGGATTAGGATGGGCTGCATTACAAATTAACAAGATGATTGTTGCGCATGACCATGAAAACCTAAAGGAAATATATGAGAGTTGGGTGACAGAACCTGAGATAACGAAAATCGACAATTTACCAAGTAATTACTTTATGATAAACAACGATCCGCGATTCAATGTTTATGGTAATGATCTTGGTTGGGGAAAACCAATTGCTTTTAGAAGTGGCCTGCTAAATAACATGTTAGATGGGAAAATATTCGTATCTTCTCATGCAGCGGAAGAGGGAGGCATGATTGTTGAGCTTTGCCTTTCTCCTGAGACCATTCATGCGCTGGAGAAAGACGCAGGGTTCAGAGAGTCTGTCACGCCAACTGTTAGCCGTTCAAAACGAGGAATTCGAGCTCGCATCTGATCATACTATGCAACTTATGGTACATCTTTTATTCGCATCGATCATGTGAGATTGAGATATACTGAGGCGTTATGCCTAAATAAGCTACGTATGTCTTTAGCCATGAATCCAGTGTAAGATCTATATCTGGATAGAGCAAAATAACTACCAAAATATAATAAATGTTTTAAAATTCATGTCTAAGAGTTACTACTCATCATTACTTCCGAAGCTACAATATTTTCAAACATCTCTATTTTCGGGGCATAACCTTTTGTCAATTTTTTCTGTTTTTGACCGATTTTGACCCGGGTAAAGCTAAATGTGCGGTGACTACAGTGATCCTACTTGCTACCAAAACACACGGCATGATTTTTTGACAACTAGAGCATATTTCCAAAAAAACAATTCTTTAAAACTTCTTGCAAGACTAAACATCAGAGAGAAAATCAACTTCTGTAATGATAAAGCTAGTAAAGTTAAAAATACATTGCGACACCGAAAGCTAGCTATCAAACATTTTCACTCAGCAATGAGCTATAGATTGGTTATTTTAGTTTCACAAAAGGGTCAAACTTGCCCTTAAACTAATCGAAATTCACAAAATTTACCTTCCGTTACAAGTTCAGATTGGCCATGTCTCCGACGTTAATTTAAAGACTCATATTTACCCTTAAGGTGGATGGAAAAATTTAAACTCCTAAAGAAAATTCTTATTTGCTAATTAGAACAAAAAAAAAAACCCACGGGTGCACCATTACTCCGGCTAAACCAAACGAACCCGCCTCTCCGCCCCACCCTTCCCCCACCTTTCCTTTCACGTTCAATCATATGCCCACTTTATCTCTCTTTAGATAAACGACATTGTTTTATCTAACAAGCTTTCTATTTCATGGCAAAACCTTCTATTTGATACAAACTCACCGTGTCTTCTTCCTCGCAAGACTAAAAACTTATAATCAGAACCCCAGCTGCTCAAATCTTACCATAAATATAATAAATTGAACCAATAAAAGTTGAAATATTTGAGAAATTAGAGTTGTTATTCAAGAAATTTCTTAAGTGAGACAAGGAATAGAAGATGCTAACGGAAAAAGTATAAAGAAAATATTTGAATTTAAGGTGCAAACATTATATTTCAAGAAAATGTGATGAAAAGACTAAAGAAGTGACGAATAATTCAGAGAGAGAAATGGCTATTGAGTGGTCATGGTTTTAATCTGGAAGAATATCAGGACCAATTTGTTGTATTTTTTGCTTTTCCATTTTTTTAGTTTCATAAAAAAAAATTTGACGAGTTTCAAAATATTCCCTTCGATTTTCTGTGGAGAAAAAAAAGTTGCGGTGATGAGGGAATTGGTTAAAATTTGTGGTTGTATTTTTACCATATTCTGATTATCGCAAAAATGGGTGAAGATGGCCCGTGGAGATGATAACCGAAAATTTTAAAGATGAAGAAAATGATGTGAGGTCCGCGCATGGGTAAGTGGGTAATAGTTTAGGAGGAGATAGAGTAAATGACGTAAAAAAAAAAAAAGGAAAAGGGATGGAAGGGGGGATGTGATTAGAATTGAACTAATTAGAATTTTTAGAATTTTAATTAGGGGTTCCATCCACTTTAAGATTAAATGTGAGCTTTTAAATTAATGTGTGGGGCATGACAAAGCTGAACTTGTAACGGATGGTAAATCTTATGAATTTCGATTAGCTTAAGGGCAAAGTTGACCCTTTTCCGACCCGACCTAACCCATTTAAAAAAGGTGAAAAGATTTGGAGGTTACGGGGAAGATAGCCTGACCATTTAAAACAACAAAGTTATTATTTATAGTGGGAAATTAACGTGTAAAGTGGGATGAAAAATCCAGAAAATTGCTCAAATTTTGCTCAATTTTTTTGTATGGCAAAAAAGTAACGTACCTCCTATCCTTCTTGAAATGATTTTCTCTTCTTTTCGTCTCCAATAATGCACATTGAGAAAATGTCATCTTGTTTATGGAATACAATTTGTTTTCTAGTAATTCAAAGTCGATTTAGGCAAAATACTTTTCACGAACTTCTGCTGTGATATTAATAGGTATACGATTCTTATCCGTGTTACCGTTTTAATTGCTTGCAATGTTATCAAAGCCAGGTCACAATGTCGAAAAAGACTGAAAATTTTGTAATCTTGAGTTAATTGATTATCATTGCTGAAAAATGATTGAAATTTTTTGATCTTGTGTTGCGCCGATCAGCCGATGCCATCTCTGTTTGATGGTGCCGTTGTTATACTTTAAACGGGTTAGAAAAGAGACGTATTGTCTTAGCACCTAAATTTTTAAATTGATTGAAATCTTCAAGTTTTAAAAGGAATTGAAAACAAAAAGTGGATAAAAGTTTCTTGTTAACCGTGTGAAATATTATGTCATTGGTGGTGTTTCGCTGCTTTGAGGCTAAGCTAGCGTTTGAAAATAGATTTGGTTGAAATTTGAAAATTTAAGTTTTTAAAGTTGAGTTGAAATATAGTTTTTGAAACTAGAAGTTGTGTTTGTACATACATTTTGAAAGAAAGTTAAAAAAATTTCCCCCAAATCTCTAAAAAACCAGCAGGTATCCCATGCAAGCACGGGCCTAACAACATTTGCTAATTGTGTTTAGTTTATATAAAGAATTCTTTATCTAAGACTCATTTCCAAACAATATCATAATTACTATGTAAATATGTTAAATCCATAGTATCATAATTTTGTTTGTCCCAACAATAGTTTAAAACTTTATATTTAGAAGTAGCTTTTGTAAAATACTTAACTAATAAGATCATAATGGCATCATTAGATATAATAGTATGTAAGATTTGAATGACACTCTGTGTAGTTTAAATTGTTGCCATTAGATATAATAGTATGTAAGATTTGAATGACGCTTCGTGTAGTTTACATTGTTGAGAAGAAAAACAACTTACTCATATTAGTGTGCAATATGAAATGAAAGATTTTATTATTACTATTAGAAAACATTGAATTACCTAAGAAAGAAGTAACAAAGGAACTCTATTTCTGAACACCTAGCGAGGGATTTTCCTAGCTATGCTCTTTCTTTCCCTCGTTCAAATTAAAAAGAAAAAAATTACAACAAATTCCTCACTCAACGAGGGACTGGCCTTGCTCAATTAAAAAAAAATTCATCTGATGCTTGGCGAGGGAATTTCCTCGCTACTCCACATTAAAGTACGCAATTCTTTCTCTTTCTTCATTAAAAACCCGCCCAACAGCTCAAAACTCTTTCCCAACCTTAGAAAAAAAAACACCCACTCTCCTCTTCAATCCAACTTAGCAAAAAACACTCTCTTTCTCTGTTTTTAGTGATTGTTGAAGAAAGCTAATGTGATTTTTTCTTTTTTCTTTAGTTTTGCAAATTTACCAATTGCCAGACGAGCTTCACTTACCAGGTTATTGGTTCTTCAATTTATACGCAAATGTAACAAACTTTTGTATGGAATTCAAGAGGGTGCTAATTGTTATTTTAGAAACAATTCTTTTTCTTTTTTTCTTTTTGACTGGTTATTCATTGTTGTATGATTTTTTACTTGACTTTGTATCAACATTAATTCTAGTTGGTATTAATTTGGATATCCACAGGCTGACTACAAAGGCACCATATACAATAATCAACCCCGATAACCAGGCAGCAGCTTATCCTAAGAAGGAAAAAGCAAGGCATGGCTGGGATTGGGTGCTCAATTTCCAGTAAAAACTGAGCAAATCTAGCCATCTTTTGGCTTTCCTTACTTAGTGTAGCCCTAGATATACTACTACATACTACTGAGGACAAGGTTATATCCAAGTTTAATCTTGGCTTCAATTTTTTATTGAAACCACTTATTAGATCTGATCACTCTGAATTCACTACTATTCATGAATTTTTGTAATTAAAAATAGAGATGATTTGTCTAGTTATATCTTGCTATTCCATTCATCAACGATCCAATTTTATTTCTATTATCTTGTAATTTGGCGAGGAAATTCCATCATTGAATTGTCTGACATATAGCCTTTGAACACTTTTCACACTTTATTGGCGAGAGGGACCAGAGAGGAAATTGTTTCGCTTGGCGATATTTGCTGAGGACCGTGCAGCGATGGAAATTCCTCTCTATGGCGCATTTAGCGATGGATTTCCCTCGCCAATCTCCCAAGCAAACATCAAATTTTCTAATAGTATATTAGAGAAAAAATATTTATTTTGGTTACCTAGTGTTCGGTATCCATAATTGGGCCTAACTGATTTGAATTTATTCCAGAAAGTCCCAGTATTGTTGATATTAGTTGTAATTTCCTCAATTCTATGCCGAAGATGAAACTAATCAAACGACTTTTTTTTAAAAAATTTACTGCTAATCAGACTCTAACTTATAGTATAGCATTACATGTTTCAAAAATTTGGCGACTTCATATTATTTCTGTATCAGTTATCATGCCTCAACAGTCACAAAATATTAAACGTTGTACCTTCTTAAATATTTGATCTATACTTCATGACATATTTCCATACTTCATTGGTTTATTTAGTAAATATTTTTTATTTATGGACTCAGCTCCCATACATCCAATTGTGCTCCTAATAAATACTTTAATCTAATCAAAATGAATTATAAATATGAGTAGTAATTTTGGTATAATAAATATTATATAATAGTAATTACTCTAAAACCTTTTTTGTTCCATTGCTAGTTTGCAAAAGTACATCACTTCTCTTGATAAATTTTCTACTAATTAGTTTATCTATTGGCTTAACCCAAAAAGATTCATGCTGTGCGAGTAGTTTGCAATTTACATATGTTAACAACAAGCTCAAAATATCCGTCCAAGTTGAACTAAGTTTTATATGTCTCAAAGAGGTGCCTCTTAGAGGTCAATTTAGGAATAGGCGCGTGCATGGCTGGGGTAAGCAAGAGAGCATACATAAATGGTTGGTTTGTATGGCTATGGTGACGTCAGCCATGGATACTTTTTGGTGAGAAAAGAGACATAGGGACCTCTCAAGTTTGAAAAAAAGAAAAGGAGACACAAATTTCATTTTCCTTTTTTTTATTATCTGCGTGTCATTAAGGGTGTAATTAAGTGGGGGAGAGACTTGTTTATAATTTTTAAAAGCTGAGTCAAAAAGCAAAAAGTAGGCATACATATATATAATCACTCTCTCTTCACTGTGACACACATTCATTTCATTCTCAGACTTCTCAAGTACACAACCGGTTCTCTCTCTTTTTGAAAATTCAAAACAACAACTGTTCATCATCGATTTCTTCCTTGTTTTCTCCGATTCCATAAAAAATTATTGTTGCTCATCACTGATTCTTGCATATTTCCGATCATCAAGTCAAAAAGGTAATTTTTCAGCTTTTTTAAAGTAAAAACAATGTAGTTCGTTTGAAAACCCTTGTTTTACTTTTCTTCTTTGGGTTCTTTTTCTAGTGCATTTTCTAGGTTTGTTTGTGGATATTTGCACATAAAACCCAGAATAAATGGATTTATATTATTTGTTTGGTACCCACAAAAAAATTATGCGTAAACATCTATAATGATGTGTATACATAATTGCAAATGTGTACATATCTTTGCAGATGTGTAAACAAAAAATGAGTAAGTATCTGAAAAGATGGGCATAGATCTGCATGATCTGTACATATATTCCTGATGTGTACACATATGTATACACATATTCTTGATGTGTGTACACAGAATAAGTTCAGAGAAAAGGTACTATTATTTTTTACACATATTCTTGATGTGTAAACATATTCTTATATGTGTATACATATTCTTGATGTGTGTACACAGAAGAAGTTCAAAAAATGCACAATTATTTTTTACATATATTCTTGATGTCTACACATATTCTTATATGTACACATACTCTGGTATGCATACACATCCATAATATGTGTGCACCTGCCAAGATGTAATTCTGTTGGAAGCTGTCTTCATTTAATCTTACTTTGTTATTCTTTTTATTTGCTATGTAGATACCAAACGCACACGTCGTGGTAACAGTGACATGGGTGGCAAAAGAAAGACTGATGGAAGAAGCGAGACTTCTAAACAGGCTAGGAAAAGAACTAGAACTGCTAGCGGTAGATAACAATCAAATAAGGTCCAATCAGAGAGTCAAGCCAGCATAGATATGTGTGTACATGTAGATATTAATCAAATCCTTGAATAAGTTGATCACCAAGCTGCACTCATAGATAGTGCTGTTAATTAGGACCCCGATTGACGTGCTGTTAATTTTAAAAGCTTCGTAAGGACCATCCCGACTTGTCTGTAAAATTTGAGCTAAATTAGACCTCGTTTGGTAGGCATCGGAAGAAGGTTTCAGTTTTCATTAGCGATAAATCGTAAAAAAGAGGTTTTCGAGCACAATTTTAGTGAATGAGCTCCGATTCGAAATCTGAAAGCGTCGCTAGGTTCGTATGGTCATTTATGACATACGTGAAGTTTTGAAATGAGTTTCGAGGTTGTTCCGTTGATTTCGGCTAAAGTTCCGAAAGAATTAATAATTTGGTCCTTTTTCCTTTTAATTCGTATCTGGAGTTTCGAGAGTCCGATTTGAGATTTGCCTGCGAGTATGTTACATATATTTTGTATAACTTAATTGAAAAATTTGGGATCATTTCGACTTCTCTAGGGTTCCATTTTAATTTTAATCGTCGTAGCGAATTTATTAAAAAAAAATAATTAGGTCGGTTAGCTAAGGGATTTAATCCCTTAGCAGCAAGTCACTATGTATAATCAGAAACATACGAACGGAGTCAAAACTGACGAGAAAAGAAAGGTTAGAAAAGAAAAAAAGAGAAAAAGAGGTGGAAAAATAGTGGAATTTCTACCCCAAATCTCCAAGTAATGATGTTAACTCATCATCTTAGCTTATTACGTATGTTTGAACCTATTTTTACGGTAAAAATAGGGATATTAGACACCGCCCTAATGACTTAAATTGATAGTTTAAAGGGTCAATTGGCCCCTGATGATGGAAATGATTATATATTCGTACTCAGTGAGTTATGGGCAACATATAAATGTAATTTATTTAGGGTTTGGTTATGTGACTTTGAACCCTGTACATAGGTCTGGCCTGCGTATTGCATATGCGAATAGGGTATCAGGTTCCTAACTGGATTGCCCTAAGACATAAGGAATGAAGCCTTTACCTTTATTTGATATAATTTTTCTGCTTATTGAATAGAGCGGGATCGTTTGGCAGTTAATCCAAAAGAAAAAGGTAGTTGTTGAGTAGTAGGGCTAGCTTTGGAATCCGGCAAGTGTTTGTATCCATTTCTTTGGAGGCACTTGGCCTTGTGGATATCCTACTACGTGTTCCTTACGTGTGTAGCTGCCGATAGGCGTACTCATAACGCCTTATCTTTGGATTTATATTGTATATTATGTGTTATCCCGGGTTGTTGGTATTGCATTGAGCATATAAGCATTGCATTCTGGCCACGGGTTGCTATATCATTTACTGAGTGCAGGAGTATTCCGCCTCTGGTTTATATTATATAGGAGCAGGAGGATTCCGTTCCATTGCATCATATTGAGGGTAGGAGGATTCCACCCTAGGAGCAGGAGGATTCCGCTCCATTGCATCATACTGAGAGCAGGAGGATTCCGTCCTAGGAGCAGGAGGATTCCGCTCCATTGCATCATACTGAGGGCAGGAGGATTCCGCCCTAGGAGCAGGAGGATTCCGCTCCATTCATTTGGCACATGTGACCCTTTGCATCATATTTCTTTTCATCTCATTTCATTTCATTTCATCTCATTCCATTTCTGTACATGACTACTGTTCTGCTTATATGTGCATTGCTTATTTGTTGATTGTTGTCTGGTTCCGTTTCCTTGACTAGCGTATCTATTTTTCGAGGTTGCTAGTTTGTTCGCAGTTATTGAGTCCTTATGACTCACCCCCTATTTGTTCTTGTGTTTTCCTTTCGTTCGGCAGATTCTGCTCCAGGACCCAGCCAGCCACGTCGTGATTGAGGAGTAGTACGTTTTCAGCTGTCTACGGTGAGCCATCTTGTTCATTGCGGCCACCAACTTCAGATATTACAGTTTTCTTTACTTTTGTTTCCTTCGGGAGGTGTGTATATCTTTTGGCCTTCTTAGATGTCTGATCTGGAAACCTTTAAAACTGTGTATTCTGGGTGTTAGTTGTATTATTCAAACAGCTTGTATGTTTGTCTATCCTTGAGAGTTTTCTTATGTTGTTAAAGTTTGGTTCATTTTTATTTCAAGGTAATTCTTCACAATTTATATCGATTCAGTCAATAGGGTTAGCCCGACAGGTTTAGGGGAGGTGGTCGGGTGCCCGTACGGTCTAGCCGAGAATTCGGGTCGTGTCATCTACAACTCATGTAGTGGAAAATAAGGACGGCGATGAAGAATGCAATAAGGGAGGGAAGAATACAAGTGATGGTAGGTCTGAAGGGAATGTAATTTCTGCCACAGATGAAAGAGATACTGGTGATAGAGAAGAAGCTGATGGAAAAGAAGGGACTGGTGAGGGTAGGGAAAAAGCTGTTAGTGAGGGTATAGAAAAAGGCGTTAGTGAGGGTAGAAAAGCTATTAGTAGTAGTGATACAGAAAGAGAAGAAGATGTTGCTAGTGGAAGTGATGGAAAAGAAGAAGAAGAAGGACGATAAGTTGTTTCTAGTGTTAGTGGAAGGGATGATCAAGAAAAAGAAGGACGACAAGGTGTTGCTAGTGGTAGTGGAGTACAACAAGAAGGAGGAGAAGGTGTTTGTGGAGAACAAGAAAGAGGAGAAGGTGTTGGTGGTGGAGAACAAGAAGGAGGAGAAGTTGTTGGTGGAGAACAAGAAACAGAAGAAAAACATGCTGCTACGAGTAAATGGAAGATGTTGCTTGAGAGAATGGTACAAGATAATGTTAGTGATGATGAGGAGTTGGAATATGATAAAGTTGATGATGCTGAGGATAAAGATAAAGTTGATGATGTTGGGGAGGATGATGAGGAGACGGAGACGGTTGAAGAAGTTGATGCTGCAAAATAAGTTGAGGCAGCCCCAGAAGAGGTACGTGTTTATGTGCACACATATAACATATGTGTACACATATTTTTTAGGTGTACACATATAATAAAGTGTACCCGTATTTCATATGTGTGCACATAATTTATGTTATATGTGTACACATATTTTTTAGGTGTACACATATAATAAAGTGTACCCATATTTCATATGTATGAACATATAAATTATGTGTACACGTATAGATAATGTTTAAAAAAATTCAACTAATTAATATCTCTTAATCATTTGCAGGTTGAGGAGGGCACTATGAATTTTCATCCTGATATGAATTTCAGGACCTTTATGAAGGATCATGGAGAGTTCACTGTGACCAAGGATACAACAAATATCCCCCCTTTCTGGAAAAATAAAGAAATTTTGAGATGCCTTGACCGATCTGGATATGTTGGAAGAATTTAAAACGTCAGTGTTTGTGCACTTGCTGGGTTTGAGTGATAAAGCCATTTTCCTCCAAAACTAGTCCATGGTCTCCGATTGCGGACATAACATGCAAGAAGACAAAGAAAGTACGGGTCAAATTTAATAGACTTCTCGCTCGTTTTGAACTAAATGAATTTGCATTAATGACGGGATTGTCCTGCCATGATTGCCCCAGTGATCTTTATTTGGAGGATGTGAAAGAGAAGGGGCTATAGATGTGGGACACGTTAATTAAGCAGAATGGAGGAAAAAAAGTTGTTTCAGGATGTGAGCTCTTGAGAGTAATCAGTGAAAGTGATCTAGATGCCAGAAAAAAGTATCGACTTTCCCTTGCTTGGTCTGCACACTCAATCTTATGTTCGAAGGATTTGCGTATGAGTGTTGATCCTTTATTTGTCTGCTTAGCTAATAGGCCTACCACATTCTTCGCCAAGTATCCTTGGGGGAGAAAAATCTTTGAGATGATAATTCAAAGCCTATTCAAGCCAATGTCTGTAGGAATGAATGGATACAACCTCTATGGCTTGTCATGGGCATTCGTTGCATGGGCATATGAAGCCATTTCATCCCTTCGGCACCCTGAATTTGAACAAAAATCCACAGAACCAAGAATGATAAGATAGATCCCTACCAAGCAGGAGAAGGAATGCGGTCATATCCTTTGCCGTGTCGATAGCCCGGTTAGTAATTTTTTAGTTATCGTCCATTTTATGTTTACACATAGTTTATATGTCTACACATATTACTTATATTTGTACACATATTACGTATATGTGTACATACAAGTAAATGTAAAAATATATTACACATATTATCTATGTGTACACATATTATGTTGATGTGTACTCATTTTACCTATGTGTACACATAACTTATATGTGTAAACATAAATAATATGTGTACATATTTCTATTCCTCTGGTTGATTTTTTTTTTTTTGAACTTTTAGTTGGGATGGGTTGTAGGTGGTGATCCCTTTTTTTGTGCCTACTCCAAAGGAGAAGAGAAAGGGTTTCATGAAAAATCTGGTGTCGTTCTTTGATGAGAGTGATGAGTTGATTGATGGACTCATGACAAGACTTGAAGGTGCACAAACTTTGAGGCCGGGGAAGTTGCAGTTGGTTATGCAGAAATTGTTGTATATGATGCTGCAAAGGCTAGTGACAAGGGTGTTGTTCAAGAACAAAGTGAAAGAAGAAAAGTACCAGAGCAAATTGGTGATGGAAGAGGCAATGTTGGTGATAACACTGTTGGAATAAGTGTGGACATTGTTTATGATAGAGAAAGAGAGCATGTTGAATTTAGTACTGGTTGAAATGTCTGGAGGTGAGGCTGGTGAGAGCACCTCCATAAGACATGGATGCAACAGGTGCAAATTATGTGAAGTCTGTAAGGAAGAAAAGGAGAGTGAAATGAAATTTTTGAAGGAATTGAAGGAAACTGTGGATTTCTTATAAATCTGTGTTGAGGAGAGAGGCCGAAGAGGACGGTGTACCCTTCGAGGGCAAAGATATCTCTATATGTTGCGTCATTGAAGAAGGCGAAGAGGGCCATAAGGGCAAGGTCAGCGAAGGCGACAAGGGCTAGGGGGACCAGACCAAGGGTTGCAGATGTTGAAGAGCAAGAGAGGCTGCCTGTTGATCTTTATAGACCACTTGATCCAGATAACCAGGGTGTATTTGATGCATACATGAAGAAGAGAAATAAGAGAAGTGCCTTTTTATGGGTCATGAGTACAACTACCTCAACTTCCAAGATGTAATCTGCATGAAGAAGTAGCTGGAGAGTCAGGTACACTTTTCTGTGTCTATTTACACATATGATTTACATGCACACGAAAATCTAATGTGTACACATAAACCATATGTGTACACATATATCATATTGGTGTGTACATCTCAAATATGTGAGTGTTCTTTTTTTTTTTAACCATCTTATTTACATGCTTTTACTCAACTTTATTTTATCCATTATCATACAGCTTGTTGATGAAATTTTGAACTTAATGCAGATAAGGCACAAGGAGTTCTACAAGCACTATGACAGGACCGATGTCATACTGGATATGAACTTTTGTACAAAGCTAACTGCAGCATACGATGATTTTATAAAGAGTGTTGAGGAGTTTGGAATTTTATTTGAAGAATGTATGAAGTTGAAGAAGTGTGAGGAAGGGCTCCTTGATTATGCTAGTGGAAAGGTACCTTATCCTGGTGGGCGTAAATGGGATGATGCGAAGAGGATATTCATTATCTTGAACCTTGAGAAAAAGCATTATGTCACAGCCGTCTTTCTGATTGAGCAGGCCAAGATTGAGCTATATGATTGCTACATGGGATTTTATAATAAAGATGCATTTGCTCCATTCATCATACCAATCATGATTATGTTCCTAAAGTTCTTAAGAGACTGCGGTAGATTCAATCATTTATTAGAGGAGATCCTTAACAAGGATATGTGGCCTTATGAACGAGTAAAGAATCTGCCAAGAAACGAAACTAAAACTGCGTGTGGTGGGTATTCGATTATGTTCATGGAGCACCTCTTGACAAACACCCCAATGACGGGCCTTCATGATAGTTCAATGGAAGATATGAGAAGGAAGCGGGCTGTAGACATATTTAACGAGAAAGTGGAGCCCTAGGTTATTGTAGATTTCATTGATCTGTATGGATAATTTTAATCTTTTTATTTTTCTGGTCTGTATGTATGGATGATTTTCTTTCTTTTTGATGTTACATTTTTAATATTGTGGTTAGACTAAAGCTATACGACTCTTATGTGTACACATAAAAAATATGTGTAGAAAGTTACTTGATTAATTTGCACGTTTTTCCTATACATAATATATGTGTACACATAAGAAATACGTGTAGGAAATTAGTTGCTTAATCTGTACGTCCTTCATACACATCAAGAATATATGTACACATATGAAATATGTATAGAAAATTACTTGATTAGTTTGCACAAGTCTACGTTTTCATACACGTCAAGAATATGTATACACACAAGCAATATATGTAGGAAATTACTCGTTTAATTTGCACAAGTCCTTCATACATATCAAGAGTATTTGTACACATACGAAATATGTGTAGGAAATTACTTAATTAATTTTCACAAGTCTACATTTTCATACACATCAAGAATATGTGTATACATATGCAATATGTGTAGGAAATTACTCGTTTAATTTGCACGTCTTTCGTGCACATATATATTATGTGTGCACATAATAAATTATGTGTACACATATAGGATTCCAATATGTTGGTAAGAATTAATTAGTGTGGACGGTTAAACAAATAAAAGGTGGATAATAAAACTAGGGCGGTAATGTAAATATAGACCGGTTAATTATTAATCAAGAAACTGTCGTTTCTCTTAAAAAGACCTAAGGCGACCCTTCAATAAACCTAGTGCTTTAACACATAATCATGGAAGGACGGAGCCCTTCTCTTCCTTGCACTATAAATGGTCCGAAATAATTTCCTATCATCGCACATGCAAAAACAATTTCAATATTTATAGCAAAAATAACAGAGAAATCATGGCAAGACGTCCAATTATAAAGATGGAAGACTTGAAGAAAGATCTTGATGAAGTGAAGGAATCCTTAATGGAAGCAAGGGACCGCCAACTTATGGATATAAGGAGGATTAAAAGGGTCTTTGAAGTCCTCCTAAAAGCAATAGGCAAGTCCTTGAAGGACATCTATTTTACTCCACCCAACTCTCCTCCTCGCTCCGGCAAAGAAAATTAGAATCTATCATGTAAAGTCCCCCTTGTTATTGTGAAATCCCCATTATTAGGCTATATCCAAGTTAAGTCTTTGTTTTAGTATATGTGAAGTCTATTCTATATATGTATTTGAATTAATCTTATGTTACTCTATTATAAGTTCTGCAATATATTATTCCTTTTTTGGCTGTGAAATTAACCAAACATTGTTCAAACTGGCACAGATATATTTAACGTGTACACATATTACTCATGGTGAGGTTCAAACATCTCAAATCATGGTAAGTTGGAGTGCCTCTAATGGTGAATCTATGTTTATATGTTGGAATGTAAGTTATTTGAGTGTTGACACTAGTTATCATGCATTCCCTATCATTGGAGCATTAACATGTTAGAATTTAGCCTTTTCATTTGACAAGAGTACTCATATTGATTCTCAAATATCTCAAATAATGGTTAGTTGGAGTGCCTCAAATGGTGAATCCATATTTCTATGTTGGAATGTAAGTTATTAGAGTGTTTACGCTAGTTCTCATGCATTCGCTATCATTCGAGCATTAACATGTTAGAATTTAGCATTTTCATTAGACAAGAGTTATCATATTGATTCTCATATATCTTAAATCATGGTTAATTGGAGTGCATCTAATGGTGAATCCATGTTTCTATGTTGGAATGTAAGTTATTTGAGTGTTGACATTAGTTCTCATGCATTCCTTATCACTGGAGCATTAACATGTTAGAATTTAGCCTTTTCATTAGACAAGAGTTATCATATTGATTCTCAAATATCTCAAATCATAGTTAGTTGGAGTGCCTATATCGGTGAATCTATATTTCTATGTTGGAATGTAAGTTATTTGAGAGTTGACATTATATATCATTTATTCAAATCTATCATTGTGCTTTTGGCTATGGATAAAGTTGATAATGTTCAAATGTGCATACATATAATTTACGTGCATACATATATTATATGTGTACACATATTTGTATGTATGCACATATTAATTTTATATGTACACATAATTAATATGTGTAAATAGCTTTTATTTATTTTTATAATGTATCTACACATCAACAAAATGTGTACACGTCAAACGAGATGTGTACACATAATTAATATGTGTAAATTACTTTTATTTATTTTTCTAATTTATCTACACATCAACGATATGTGTACACGTCAAATGAGATGTGTACATATATTTTTCAATGTGTGCACATAATTTATATGTGTACAGTACTTTATTATTTTTAGTGTTTCTATCTAACATGTTAAAATTTGTTTGTTTGTTTTACGCGGAAGGATAAAGAAATATTGTCAAATGTGCACAAACAGGACATATTAACAGAAAAATAAATTAAAGAAATAGGAACTATAAGTTTACAAATCGTAGCAAAATTGATTGTTCAATATAATAGTTTACAAATACAAGAAATGAACATATATGGTTCTATGAAACAACACTACGGCCTCCGGAATCTACAACCCTCCGCTGGGGACATGTTGTTCTTTTGTGACCAAGTCTCTTGCATATGCCACATCTATTCTTCCTACCTGTAAATGCTTCACCGACGGATGGCATTCGCTTGGTCTTCCTTTTTCCTCATGTGACTTTCAAAAAGGTGGCTTTATCTTCCTCTCATAAAGCTCTGGTGGTGCATTCCACTACTCTTCTGCAATTATTGGATAGATTAAGCCCTCATACGCAAGAATATATTCATTTGTGGAATAATATCCCGATGTTAGTGGTATATCTCGCTCCCATGCTCAAACGCTCCTCCATATCGACATCTTATCGCTGCCATAGCATGTACACAAGGTAGTTCGTCCAAATCAAACCTCCGACAAGAACAAGTCCTTTTAATTAGATCGACACTAACTACCTCATCCCCAGTACCGACATTGTACACATCATTGCCAATTAAACAAACGTAAACCTTGTTGCCCTCTGAGGCATTTTCCTTAATATTTGTTAATTTGAAGGAACACAGGGCTATGTCTGCTGTAAGAACATAGTACGCCTATATATGATGAAACTTTTCAGAAAAATTTCTCAAAATTGCATTGAACATTGCAACAATGGGATATTCTCTTTCATCCTTTAGCATTGCGTAAATTGACTCAGCAATGTTTGTGGTCATCACACCAAACCTACAGTGATAATGAAACAGTATATGATTTTGTATTTATTTAAATGACTACACATAAGACAGGCATGTATACATGTAAATTTATGTGTACACATATATAATATGTGCACATAAGTTTCTAAATTTTGAAAAATGACAACACGTGACCACATATATGTGTAATATGTGTACAAATAATATTATATGTGTACACATAGAATATACGTGTACACATTTACATTATGTGTACACATATAGTTAATGTGTAGAAATTCTAAGGCATATGACTACACATATAAATGGTGTGTACACAGATATTATATGTGTACACATCGTTTATATGTGTAGCAAGTATACCTGTGGCCTGGAAAGAAGGCTCTTCTCCATCACTCAAAACCAACCTGCTTAAGATATGTGGCAACCCTTGGACTTTTAGAACGAATTTGCAGGAAATGTTCCTCGAACTCAGTAGCGTATATGATTCGGTTGCTTTATAAAATAGGATACAAATTTACCACAATGAAGCTTTGAACGAATACTTTCAGCCAAGAGCCACTTGCAAACTCCATAACGAGCTTGTGGAAAAAATTTGGAAACTGCTTTGGGGATGCTTGGATGTCTATCAGAAACAACACACAACTTATCAGTGCTTGGGACTATACCAACCAAATTTGCAAAGAAGAACTCATAGGAGGCATCGCATTCCGTGTTTACAACACAAAATACTACAGAAAAAATATGGGTCTCCGAGTCTTGTGCCATGGCAAACAACAAAACTCCCTCGTACTTTCCCGACAAATGAGTTCTGTCTTCATCGATAACTTTCCTCATATATGCAAAACCCCTTATCCATGCACCAAGAGCTGCAGAAAAATACATGAATCTTTGGTTGTCATCAACCTTCAACGCTGTATGTGTACCCTCATTTGTCGTCTTAAGCATATAATGGTACACATCCAATATCGCATACCCGTGCTCCGGATTCCTTCTTATCAAAGGCTTTGCAATAAAAATCCCCATCTGACACTTCCAACAACTAATGTTACAACCCAAATCCCTACGGACCGCAGCTTTAACTTCCTTTATCGATATACCTTTTCCATTTCCCTCTTCATAACTACTTTTCAAGTATAAACCGATGAGTTTCGCAGAGGCATGTGGGTGATGGCTTGAAAGATGCTCTAACCCGCATGAATGTTTGTTCATGTACACAGTAATGATGAACCTATCACTGTCTACGTACTTTACGGCCCGGATCCACCACTTGCAGCTAGGATTCACTGCAGCAAGCTGCGAAGTATTTGTTAAGGCGCACTTGTTTTTGAAGGTTAAACCGTTATAAAAATCGGTGCCGTCATCGTCCCCGTCCCTTTGAAAGCTGCAGCCTGCTTCAGAACCTCCTACATTGACCGTATTGCTTTCAACTACAGGAGTTGGACTGAATTTTATTTCTTCTTCTTCTTATGCTCCTCCTCCTCCTCCATGTGCATCTCCAATATTTTCATCTTCAGCTCCTTGATTCACTGGAATTTCCCTATTCAATGGATTTTATAGATCCATGTCATCCCATCCACTAGTAAAAAGATCATCACACTCCCATCATTACGCACAGGATGTTCATTTGAAACCTCCACTAACCTATCAGCCAAACATATTCTTAAAGTAGGCCTATTTCCAGATCCGTCGACATCGGCAAGGTAAACAAGGAGATCCTCGTCGTTCTTTATTGTACAAGGATGACTCCTTTGCTTTGAATAGATGCTAAGCATGTATCTAATGCAAAAATCATTTAGATTATGACTTCCCCCACATCTAGTAATGATCTTGTGAACCAACTCAGAATACGTAACATCGTTATTCAAAATAACTTGTACAGTCTCCCTTGTCGCTGAAATCCACGTGAAACATTCTGGGGGTCTCAATCCATTCACCAAGAAAATCAACTGCTAACAGTTGTACACCCATTTATGGTGCAAAAATACCTGGATGCATAAGAAATTGGATATGCATTAGAACTTAAAAACACAGTTGATATGTGTACACATAAAGTAAAATGTGTACACATATTATATTGACGTGTACACATATATAGGATGTGTAATAAGAAAAAAAAAATCCAACATCATCTGATGTGTACATATATATGTTGATGTGTACACATAATATAATATGTGTACACATATTGTATTGACGTGTACACATATATTTTATGTGTAATAACAGAAAAGGATGCAACGTCAGATGATGTGTACACATTATATATTATGTGTAATACGCATATATTTGATGTGCAGGGTGCAACTTAATCTGATGTGTACACATCTCTCATTATGTGTGCACGTTCTTACGTATGTGTACACATATTATATATTTGTACATATATATTCTTTGAATTCGTACACATAACGACCCAGAATTTACATCTTTCAAAAAATGCAGAAACGAAACCCAGAAATCACAAAACAACATGCATTATACAATGTACCATACTGCATACTTACCAGAGATCCTTTCAAGCGAAAAACAAGACAGATCTTCAAAACTGGTATAATCGCTGAAAAATAATTTGGAAAAGCTTTTAGATTTGAACTAGAATGGGTTTAAATCAGGTTAGAGATGAAGAAAAGCTTAAAATACACTTTAATGGAGGATAGATTTGAAGTGAATTTGGAAAAAAAAAGGCCGGGAATTTGAGCGGCTATTGGGCTGGTGAACTTTTTCGGGAAGAAGAAGAATAAGAGAGGAGAGAGAGAGAATGTAGATTTTTTTTGCCATTTTTGGATGTTAAATCTATATATATATGAAGTGCCTTGGGGGTGGTTTTTATGGGACCCCAATACTTCTCTTAATCACTAATTAAAGGGGTGTCCCCCACACCCAATTGTTAGAAACTTTGTCCCCTTTTTTCTTTTTTGAGACTCATTTGTCCCTCTCACCCAAAGAACCCTACTTTTTGGGCATATTAAAGATTAAATCTCCCTAATCTTGCAATAGTTCCTTAAGCAAACAAGCGTCCCAATAGGAAACCTATTTTATCCTACAAACCAACTTAAATTATCAAGCCAACCCATAAGAAAACAAATAAGGCACAAACAAAGAGGATCTATCCCACCTGACCCTTCATGGAAGAAGGGATCTCCAATAACTTGAAAATCAGCTTCAAGAGCGCATCCACTTTTATGCATAGAACTGCAACAACAAAAACTATGATGCCTAATGCAAACCCTTGCCTAGTGATATTTAGCTATATATGCCTATATTTCCTTAATATTTCCTTGTATTTGTAGTACTTTGTCTGTTCTTTTTAGGTGATACATATGGTTTTAGCACTTATTTTTTGTAATATTGCTTGTAGGGCATGAACGAGTGTAAACGGAGTAAGAATGGATACAAACGAGCAAAGAGTTGATGTACTTAGCAAAATATGGGACATGGTATTAGAAGGCAAGGCTATGCTGCAAGCTGTAGATCTGTCACAGCTTTAGACTATGGAATGATGTCGTCTAAGCGACGCCTTTAGTATAGCTTGCAACATCAAGGTGCTATTTGGCATGCGCCACTTGAGCAATCGCTTGAAGCTACTGTTTTGGCAATGCGACTACGCATGCTATGCTTGCCTAGCAGCTTTCAAGTTTCAAATTTAACTTATCCTTATTAGTTTAGGATTTTGAAACTAGTACTTTATTACATTGTAAATACTATAAATACATTATTAGGAGGTTTTTTTAGGAGGTTGGACGTTGAGGAGAGCAGAGGAACAGTAGATGTCTTCTAAACAAGTTCTTTCTCTCTTTCTCTTATTCTTTTCCTTAATTCTACAGCTTGTTCGTTCTAGGGTTAGAGCAAATACATGAAGGTTGTTGTTTGAAAGTTGATTTCTATATATTGGTTTACCGTTACAGTTTATTCTTTCTTGAGCCTAATTGTTTTGTTATTAGGGCCCGATAATTGAATACTATCTACGGCTTACAAGTTGAACTTGACAGAGAGAACTTGTGAATGCACATAAGAAATAATAGGGCTTGATTGTGAACCTGGGCATCAGGGAATCGATTTGAGGGTAGGATAGACATATATCTATTCACCTTGCTTAGTTAAATACAGAGTTCTTTAATGCATGCATGTGATTTTAATTCCATAGAAATATAGGCATTAGAGTAGCTTGCATAGAGTCGTGAAGAATCGACAGGTTTTCACGAATATATTTAACCTGTTAGTTAGCAATCTAGGAAATCAAGAAGTAGAATCAACTGGCAAACTCAACTGAATTGTTTGTCGCTCTAACGTAACTCTGGACCGTTTCTCTCTTATTGATAACAACTCATAAATTGCTCTCGAATACTTGACTTCATCACCTGTTTTTAATTATTGTTTTCTTTAGTTAATAAAAATTACAACCATCATCGAAAAAGACCCTTGAATAGTTTTTAGGAATTGTTTGCTAGGATTCAGTAATAACAATAGTCCTCGTGGGAACGATACTCAATCTTATCACTTTATTATTTGTCGACTACATATACTTGCGTGTGCGTTTGGGAGCAACAAGTTTTTGGCACCGTTGCCGGGGACTAAATAATCGATTGTTTTCTTTTTGAACGATTTACTATTTTCTATTCAAGTTTAATTTTTTGTCTAGTTTATTATTGTGTTACTTGTTAACATGGCATCTTTTAATGAAAACTGGTCAAATGATAGTTTCTCAAAGTTTGATGATCTTTGTTTACTCTATGGAGGAACTCACTTGTGGGAAAATTGTTCAAGTCTTTAAATCCTACGGGACTGGTTATGTGAATTTTCTACAACCTTTGACTGGAACTTTTGCGAATTGTATGGTGGTCTGTGGAATTCTTGTCCTAAGTGTCATACTCCTTCCCCAATCAATAGGTGTGATGATTCTAATAGTGTTTGTGAGTTTGACAGGAGCGATAAAGTGCAGGTTGTTAGCGAAACTTGGATAATGGAGCACACCAAACTCTTTGAAGCATATGAAGATTTCTCTAAGGAAATAACAAATATGACGATGCAATTTATGGAAGAAAGAGTGGAGCTCACACAAGAAATGGATCAATTTGGCTTAGCTATTCATGATCTAGAGGCAAATTTGAGTGATATGGTTGAGGTGTCTAATGCCCAATTATCAATTGTCGTGAATAGTAGATTTGAGATAGAAGAGCTTAGGAGTCAATTCGAGGAGCAAAAAGTGGAATTTCTATCATTCGACCCAATATTAGTTAATGATGCCGAAGTTGACAAAATTACATTAGAGTCAAGTGAGGAAAAAGAAAACATCATATTTGAGGACTCTAGTGTTTGTGCAAGTGAAGGTGTCAAAAGTAATGCAATTTTAGAATTGAAGCGTATTGGACCTCATTCCAATCATTTTTCAACATTGTGTTTGGATGGTGACATGAAAATTGGGCCACCCGAGCCTATGAAGAAAACAAAGGAGGAGGAACAAGGTGCTTATATTTTAAAGTTTGTGATGTCGAGGAGACAAAAAGACATCCCTCATTTAAAGGTTAAGAAGTATAAAATGCGACATTAGTTACTTGGTCCTTTTGCATTTTTGCCACCACCCCAATACTGTAGTCGTAAGCTTGAGGCAAAGTTGGGGATTCAATTCATAAGTTCAAGGTGGAGGAAAAAGTGGTGAAGTTGTCTTCGTCGTGTCGCGACGTTAAATCAAGCGCTTCTTGGGAGGCAACCCAGTTTGCTTGCTTTACTTTTATTTTTTATTTTTTATTATTATTTTTATGGTTGTATATTACTTTGAGTGATTCTTTGGATTGCAGGTTCATGTAATGTCGAGTTTAAGTGTGAGGTGTCCTCACCCCTTCCTAATATTGATGACCTGTTGGGGGAAGTCTGAGTATCTTATGCTATACGAAAGCTTGGAAGATGCTAGAACAAAGGGCTAGAGCTTTCAGGGAGTTTTCTTACCCACTTGCAATATTAAATTCATTTACTTGTTCGCACTGAGGACAACGCTTGATTCTAAGTGTGGGGTGGGAGAACTTTCGTTCTTTTTGAGGTTATGAATGACTATACCATTAGGAATTTCTTTTTAGCAATTTTTATTTTTGTCACTTGACTTTATTTTTATTTGTTTCCTGCTTTAATATATAAAAAAAATGAGTGGTACATGTCATTCGCCCCGTAGTTTTTCTTATGGCCTCGGTTCTTTTCCATGGGTAGACTGTTGAACCGGATAAATTTTTATTTTTAGGAATTGTATAGTATATTAGTTAGTAGAGTATCTTTAGGAAAATGATAGAATGCTAGGTGCCTTTGGTTTGTTTGATACCGGTGAATTTTGATATGCTATTTGTGAAGCCCTTTTGTTCTTAAACTTGTGATGCATGCCTAGAAAAATTTGAATGACCTTCTTGAGACGCTTAGGTTCAACTATTTGACTCTTTTGTGAACCATTGTGCCTTAGTGCTTAAATTTCAAGAATTGCACCTTATTTGCTTAAACCGAGAGTTAGAATGAGACCGTCTTGAGTGAACTCTGCCATCTGTGATGTGAGGCATATTTTCTTATGTTCTGTGCATGCATATGATGTCTAGAACTTGCCCCGTGTGTGTTCAAAGTGAAATCCTAGGTTTGCTCTAGTCGGGAGATGATGCATGTGTTTCTTTGATAAGTTTTTTTAGCCCTGATTAGCCTACTCTTTAATATTATCCTTGTTAAGCCCTTTTGAGCCTATTGACCTTTTTATTGGCACCCACATTTCAAGCCTTATCCCTTTTGTTCTTAATTATCTTCTTTTTGAACCCGTACTCCTTAGAGCACTTTAATTGAAAATACTTTTGTTTGTAGAGTTGTGGTTGGAGAAATTGGGTGGCTTTTGAGTGGCACCAATGAAAGAAAAATATGGTGCAATTTCAAAAAAAAAATAATAATAATTGGCGAGGTTGAGAAAAAAAATATAGAAAAAAAATGAAAAAGAGAAAAATAAAGAAAATAAAAGAAAAATCTCAATCCTTACTAGTGCTATGCGAAAAGTAAAATTGCAAATTGCTTAAAGTTGAAAGGGAGTTCTTAAGTGTATGTTTGGGCAGTTGTTTGGTTTCTTTTGAAAAGAATTGTGAAAAAATTGATAGTGATGTATTAATGTGCTTAGGGAGGTAGTCACTACTTTATCCATATTTATCCTACCCGTTCTTTAGCCTACATTACAACCCTTAAAGTCCTAGTTAATCCCGAATTGGAGCGAGCCTACATTAGTGGAGTCCTACACTACGGGCAAGCCTATGGTACGTCGTATGTGGCACATGAACTTCTTTGTGAGAGCGAGTGAATTCTTCCTATATTATGTCCCTAATTTGTTCTTGAAATTTATTCTTTGTGTGATATTTGGGACGCTCTCTTGATTCATTATTTTTTGTGAGGGCACATGGTTTGCGCGAGATAGGTGAAGTTATTGACTTCTTGGTTGAGTAAATGAGTGTGATTTTGTGAAAGCTTGGTTTTATTGAGTCGGTTTTTGAAATTGAGATGTCTTGAATTGGTTGTTCTAGTGTTTTAAAATTTGATGATTTTTTGGCATGTTGTGGGTCACATGTTATGTAATTATGCTCTTTTCTAATAGCCGGTATCAACCATAACCATAGGTAGACCTGTTCTATCGAGTGTTGCTGTTTAGTTGTGGAGTTATTTTTGGTGATTGCTCGAGGGCGAGCAAGGGTCTAAGTGTGGGGTGGCACACTGCATGTATAAGAAAACAGATAAGAATTGATATTATTGAAACTTCAAATTCAAATCTGTGGAGTATAAACCTCTTAAAATTTTTCAGACACAAGTTATGAGTATTCAGCTGCACAATCATTATATATACAAGTATAGGTTAGAAAACTTATACATTGGTGATGATAAGTTGTTTTCAATCTCCAAAAACTAAGCAATTTCATCAATACTATTCAAGTATCCTCCTCCAATGTTCCTGACAAAGATCTCAGTAAGGTAGGCACCTGTTTCAAAATAATTGGACATTCATATCGTGAGTTACATGGAGACGCAAACAAGAAAAAGATATCAACGCAAGCATATCATGTTTATATAGGAAAATGACTTCTTAAGTACCAGTGGGAGAAGTTTTTTGCAACCATATCATCGTGTTCACTTCTTATGAAATATGAATACATTCTTCAAAATATTCCAAGATCTAACAAACAAAAGGGCCTTGGTTAGACTCCATTCCAGAGATATATCGTCCAATTAAAGAGAAATGGAAACTTTCACCAAACATTCACATCTCATTCTCATTAACTACTCAAAAGAGTTCTCTTGATCTCAAGTTGAAGAACTTTGCAATTATTCCAAATCTTTTTCTACTACAATAGTCATTATAAGAGAATTTTAATAGTTATCACAGAAATAGGAAAATCTAAAAAGGGGACAGCGTAGAAGTAAGAAAATAGTTTTTACATGCGCTTCTGGATGTTACAGGGGGTTGCTCTGGAATTTCACGCTCATCTTCTGAAGAAAATTCTTGTTGTTCACCAGGGACTCATTTGGAACACCATGTTTGGTGATGTAGCCTTTAGTTCAAATTGACAATGTACTTCTAGGCCAGAGAAAGCATCGTTATATCTGCTGCTAACTTGGAATGACACAATCCTTCACAATGTACAATCTATAGGTGAAATATTTTTTCTTTAGTATCAGAAAATGAAGTTAAATGCACGTAGAGATAAATCATATATGGAACTACTGATTTCGTTGAAGAAAATCCAATGACATGTTTTCTCTAAGGAACAAATCCATGAAGCAAGTTAAATAAATTTTTCAAATTTGCTAGGTAAAATCTATGAGGCAAGTTAAAACTATTCAAATTTTAGCGGTCTAACTTCTCTCAAATTACTTTCATCTTCCTCTGTGTAACTCACTTGCAACCTTTCACCGGTGCTTGCAATTTAAACTTATTCTCAGAGCTAGCAAGGATCTTTTAGGTAGTCCTTTAGTCTACAACAAAGCTTCAAACATATAAACCTAGAAACAGCTATAGCACACATCTTTATCATTACTTGTTATAATCTCTATACCTCCTAAAGACACTAGAAGGGGGAGGTTGAATAGTGTCTATCGATTTTTGTTTCAAGAACCTAGGTCTTCTGAATGTAGGACCTAGTTCTTGCCTTCGTGATTAAGCTCGTTTAAAACACTACAACACACCACAACTGCACTCACAGAAAACACAAGGATTTTTACGTGAAAAACTCCTTGCATAAGGGAGAAAAACCACGACCCACACTCTGGGATTTTAGAACTGAATCCACTAACACAATGAGCAAGTTTCTGATTACAAACTCTGTAACCAAGGGGCTACACTCTAGACCCTAATCACTATTCAAAGCTACTCTAGCTTTTTTAGTAATTACACAAGAATTCACCTAATACATGTGCTTCTGTAATAAGCAAATAGGTAAAACTATGAAAGCTCAAAACGATGACAACTTACAACTCAATGAACCTAGACAGAAAATCTATACTCAATATACTACATGCACTCAAGTTGTCTTCTCCAGTTTACTCACGTAGAAAGATTGCAGATCGCCTTTGTATGCTCTCAACACTTTGTTTGTGAATAACTAGTTTACGGCTGTCTCCATTACTTGCATTTATACGGATCTTGAAACCCTAGTTGAGTTCTACCAGGAATCCTCTTAATTTAGGTAAGTCAGGATTCGTAGTAACTCTTTTCCTTATTGAAGTCCAACTCCTTTTCACACTTCGAAGACACAGCCTGGACACCGCCTTTTTTAGTCTGACTAGGATACATATACCTTCACGCGCCACTACTCCTAGTTCCGCAGGGATTTGCAACCCGTAATTCTTTTCGATCAAGCGTGCCCTTTATTTCAAGAACTAGGTTCTTTGTAGGAACCTCTGAGTCCTTTCCGTTTGTCATACTTCAAAACCAGCTCTCAACAGATTCCCCCTTTTTGATGATGACAAACAAATATTGCCCAAGAACCTGAGTAGACATAGACCAAAAATACAAAAATAAAAGGTAACAAGTTCAAGAAAACTAAACAGATGAATTAGGTCACAAACACCCCAACATTTCCTTCTTCCCCCTTTTGGCATCATTGAAAAGATTCAAATACCTGCAGGAACCTGTCAATTCTATCCAGTCTAAAGCACAAGGCAACACGTCAGTAATAAAAACACACATATGCAGAAATAATGGCCCAATCAAGAACCAATTACTTAAGCAGAAACCAGTCATAAGCATAAGAAAATGAAAATCATCATCCAGGTTGTGATATCAGCACAACCCCTGTTAATAAGTACACAACTGAAAAATTAAATTGTCTTAAACAACCATAACATGCAATCAGGAGAGAATGAGAAAGAATAGACAGCAGGTAGAAGGAGGAGGACAGGACAGGAGGATTCAAGGTTGAATGTTGAAGTGTTTGACAAGTGCCTCAAGTTGCTTCGTATTTTTGGCCCTTTCCATCACTAACTCGGCCTCATACTTGTGGCAGTCTAGCTTCAAACGATCAATTTCTTGATCCTTCAACTTCAGCTGTCTGTGGAGCTCTGCATTTTCTATATTAACCTCAAGGATATGAGTCTCCAGCTCCTTCACAGCATCAATGGCCTCTTCAGGTCCATATTCCTCACTTTCCTCTGCTTGCTCTTGCTTCACCCTCATTGGTCTCTTTGAAGCTCTGCTTTCCTTGAAGAAGTCACAATTTTTAAGCACATTGTGCCCAAACATTTGATGAATGGTTGGCTTCTTCCCAGCTTCCAGGGGGACCCCAAAGTGTTCAAGTACCTGCTAGAGAATGTAGGAATGCACAAGGGAATGAGGCTTCTGATCTGTGTCAGCAATCCTTTTTATATGTCTGATTATCAGCCCAGAAAAATTGATCTTTACCCCCTGTCCAGCAAGTCCATGTATGTCAGGTCCAAAGCACTAGCTTCACAGTTCCTCTCTCCTCTAGGCAGAAGGAACCTATGCACAAACTCAAACAGCAATTGGTATGCAGGTTCCATCTCCTTCTTGTCTACCTTCCTCTCATTCCTCAGCTTGGGTTTACCTGAGAACTTCCTGACAACATCCAGAGAAGTGACTCCATCTGTTCTCTTTGGCCACTTCAATTTTACATACCTGCAATAACCTTCAGTAGGTATGTCAAGAATCACTCCAAGCTCAGGTCTCCCAAACTCTACCTCTACTCCCCTCACTGTGGTGAACACTCTCCTAGCTGCTACTCTGCAGTTGGTGTAGAACTCTCTGATCTCATTGACAAACAATTTTATATCTTTGTTGGCAAACAATCCAAGCCAACCCTGGTCACCAATCATCCTTAGTAATGACTTCATGTGGAATTCCTTTTCATCATGCAAGATGCTGCCAGGCAACACCTGATGCTTTGAGAAAAAGGTTTCCCTGTCAACCTCTTCTTCATTGCCTCTTCTTCTTTTCTTGTTCTCCACCTCACTATCTGTATCAGAATCACTTGGCTCTACGTAACTGCCAGCCTCACTCTCCTCTTGTGCTTCCCCAGCTTCCTTTGCTTCTTCTTCTTTCTTCTTTTCCTCTCTATCTTTTACATTTGTCACTGTTTTTTCCAATTTACCAAGTTTCTCAAGTTGTTGCTTTAGTGCAGACCTGGTGCCAACCCTCCTGGCAACAGGTTCATCCACAGTCTTGTCCTCACTTTCTCCACTAGTCTCATCAACCAGTCTTGTTTTTAACACTGGTTTTCCCCCTTTCACCAGCCTCCTTCTTTTCTCAGGCTCCACTTTGTTTTCTCTGACAAACACAACTTCCTCTTCTTCCTCCTCACCAGCCAATCTCTCATCTTCTTCACCAAACTTTCTTTTTCTTTTTGGTTCCTCTGCTTTCTTAGCACTCTCTTCCTGTTCAGTCTTTTCTAAAACATTATCCTCATTCCCAGCTTCCTCAGAATCGGTCCAGTCCAAATCTGCATCATCAGCCTTAGAGGAATTTGGAGAAGCAACAGGCTCTTGAACCAAATTCTCTGTGGCTTTAGCAAGATCAAGTCCACCAACTGCTGGACTTTCTGGCACAGATTCTTTCACATACTCATCAGTTCCACCAACTTCTCTACAAGGTTCCACTTCACTTTCCCTCAAGGTTTCAACACTATCTTGTTCCCTAAGTTGTTCTTTCCCTTTTTCAGCAATATTCCTCTCTACACCAGACACCAGCACATCTTTTCTAAGTTCATTTTGTAAACTATCTCGCTCTGCCTCACATGAGTTTCCCCTATCTATTCTGTCATCATGCTCAACTCCTATTATTTTGTCTAGTCCTGTGACTAGGGTTTCAGTTTCTATAGTTCCAGGGCTTTTTATATCTACTAAACCGACAGGAGTAGATGAAATAGGAACTGGGATTACCTCAGAAGGTGATTGTGATGAACTTTGTGCAATAGGTGTGGTAGGTACTGCTCTTGACCTCATCTTCTTTACCAACTTCTTGTCCCCTTTTTGAAGAAATTTTGTACGAGCCCTCGCGATTCTCTGTGCGATAGTGGATGGTGGTGGCCTTTCAGACATTTTGAAGCGGTTTTTGCGAGTAGCTACTGAGATTTCTAGACAGTTTTTTTCTTGTTTTAGGGCTTGAGAGAGAATTTTGGTGTTGAGAAGAAAGAGTGGGCGGATTGTGAGGGATTGAGAGTGTATTGTCAAAAAGGGAAGGAGTTTTGGTGATTTGACAATATCTAGGGAAGGCAAAGAAGTAATGATGTAGAATAGAAAAGCAGCTTTTTGAACTTTTTGAGAACCGGGAAGAGTTAAAGATTTGACGGTTATGGACTCATTCAATATACTCTTTTTAAGTAGTGGGGTCCAAACGAATCAAATAGAATTCTACCCGAAAAAGAAATGTGTTCCTATAATTTAGGGCGGTTATAAGAACATGAATGATCTCTCTTGACACACGTATGATTGACAATTTTAATTTCAGTTATGACTTCTATCATGCAGAGTAGTGTGAATGTACCTGGACATGATTCCTCATGCTTTTTGTTTGTTCCTTCTTAGTACATAGTAGGTTTTTCATGGGATCACATTATTCATACCTGGTGCTCAAAAACTGAACGAGTGTACTTACTCAAGTACGGGGTTAGACTAGACACTAATGATAAGGTTTAAACATGAACATTGAATACTTAACTAGCCAATCATAAGGGGATTACCTGCTGGGTCATTCGTGTATTTTGGTCATCCCTAATTCCAACCTGTTCCTCTCAAACTGTACCTTGTTCAATGCTTTGGTAAATATGTCAGCAATTTGATCTTCAGTCCTGCATGAATTCATGGTGATCAGACCCTTTTCCACATTTTCTCTCAGGAAATGGTGTCTAATATTAATATGCTTGGTTCTTTTATGTTGGACTGGGTTCTTGGCAATATTCACTGCACTCGTGTTATCGCAGAAAATTGGCACTGCCCCACACTTTATACCAAAGTCCTCCAGTTGTTGTTTGATCCACAGCAATTGTGAACAGCATGAAGCAGCTGCCACATACTCAGCTTCAGCAGTTGATAAGGCAACTGAGTTTTGCTTCTTTGTAGCCCACGAAACCAAACAAGGACCTAGAAAGTTGATGCAGCTCAAAGTGCTGATCAAGGACTCGATGACAATCAACCGAGGAGGCCATCACCGAAGGCAGTGACTGATCAACCGGGGAGACGAATCACCCGAAGTCAAGCTAAGCTGCTCCATGACATGCACGTCCAACTGACTATGATGGGAAGTAGCATGTGTTCGGAGAGGGAATTGCAAGGTGCTGAAACCAAGGGCTACATCTTCAAAATTGAGCCCGAGGACAAGGTTACCGAACAGCAGCTCTTGACCCCGGGCAGCTCAGAACCGAACACAACAACATGTGTTCGAAGCTAAGCCAGCGCCCGAAGAGGATTGTGTTCGAGCAGACATTCGAGAACCGAAGCCAAGGCTGACCGATGTCAAGGCTGCCGAGCACATTTCAACTCAGCCCTGCGTGGCTTATTTTTTTTGGTCGACTGTGACCTATTTACTAGTTTACCCTTAGTATTTCCTATATAAACCTTATTTCCTTACATTGGAATAGTCAGTTGTTTTTGGATATTAAAATTGAATGAAAGTGCCGAGCACATTTCTTCTTGTCTCCGTCGTGAGCAAAACCCCGGTGAGGGCTTTTAAGGACTTGTGGCTTTCGGTTAGTCCGATTGAACATTCCTCTTGATCATTCAGTTTGCAAGAGGCAATGTTCTCTTGAGGATTGTTGCATAGTTAGGGTGATTCTTGTCTCCCTTTTGATCGAGCTTTGGGACAGGTTTCCCACTGTTCTTTCGAAAGAAGCAAGTTTTGTCTTGCTTTTATCTTCTTCTTTATTGGTTCTTGTTCCGCGTTTGTGCTAAGCAAACCCTTCGGGAATTGCCTTGCACCATCTTGGTATCAGAGCACGGTTTGGGCTTGTTTCTACAACCCCAAATCCTGTTCACGTTATCTTTATTTTCGTGCGTTGTGTCTTTGTTTTCCATTTCGTGTTCCTGTGTTGTTTTGGTTACTGTTGGTGTTCGTACAAAAAAAAAAAAAAAAAAAGTGTTAAAAAGAAAATTCAAAAATTGTGTTTGATTGTTGGATGTTTGGGAAAAACAATTTTGGATTCTTGTTCACCATCGAATTCTGATTCCAAAGAATACCCGACGTACTAATTTCGTGACTAGGGTTTTTTGGTGAATTTTTGGACTGATTTGAACTTCAGTGGTGACTGGAAATCGAACCCATCGTGATTGGAAGAAACCGATGAAGGTTGGTGGTTCTTGAGTGATTTGGGTCTGTTTTGTTGCTAGAAAAATCGAAGTTCTCAATTTGAATCGTGGACCGTACGCCGGAAACTTGTTACAAAATTTCGTAACAGTGTACGACACGACGAGCAAGCTCTTAGCTCGAAGAACTTCGTTTGATTATCTCCGTTGTTGCTGAGACCGGAGCTGAAAGGCGACCCAGATCCTGTTGAAATTCTTGGTCAGTGAACCGAAGTGAAATCATCCGTACGCCGGAGCAAGGTCACTGTTCCATTGAAGAAGAAGGGGTTAAAAGTTTGAACATTAAAACCCCAGGTGAAAATTGTCGGCTGAAAAAGGAAAGTGGATAAGGTAAAACCCTATCCGTACCAAAGGGGACCACTGTTGTACGGACAGGAGTGGGTGTGATCGAGAAAGATTCCAAAGGGAATCAAAGGGTAGATTCTCCTAGGTTCTCCCTTTCTTTCGTGTCAAAAATTCTGGTTGGTGGATCTCTCGAGCAATTATCCTACTCGAGGTCGTACCAACTCCTTTGAGCTGATAGGAACTCGTGCGAAGGGGTGACCGAAGTCCCAACTTTCGTAGAAATTTCTTTTGCCTCCCCGTGCTCAGTTAAAAAAAAGCGTCCGTTCCATCGAGTCGAGCATCACTTCACTCTTCCCGAAGAGACAGTGACTATTGTCGAACTTGAAGGATCTTAGAGGACCGATCAATTGGACGAGCCACTGTTAACAAGTCTTTGAGTGAAACAAAACCGAACCCCTAAATTGAGTGGACCCGAGTGCCACCCATCAAAGGTGAGGGAGAGTGTGAGGTGATTTCTAACCTTAACATTTGTTTGATCTTTGACTTGTGCAGGTACCATGGCTGGAAACGAAGGCAAGGGCATTGAAAAGGCCGAAGTGTCGTTAGCCGATCTCATGGCTGCGATCCAAGGCATCAGTGCCGAAGTAAGAGGAGTGAGTGCTCGAGTAGCTAACCTCGAGCAGGGAAGTGCGTCCGTGGCCAAAAATGGGTCCGGCGCCGGAACGAGTGAATCCACTCCGATGAAGCCTGAGCTGTATGCTGAGCTTCTTCGACAACATCAGTTGACGAGTGAAGCAATTCGAAGAGAGCTTAACTTGGGCAATCCCCAAGCACAACAAAATTTGGGCAATCCCCAAACTGGAAATCAACACTTGGGCATTCCCCGAGGAGAGAGGTTACCACCTCCAAGGATCCGAAGAGACCTTGGTGCTGTAGCCGAAGAGGCTGATGAAGAGGAATTTCCCGAGGACGAGTATGAGCGTGAGCTGCCATTCGCTCATCGAGGGCAAGCTCACCGAGGTCGTGGAAATTTCCGAGGTCGAGGCCGAGGCGCAAATTTTGGAAGAAATATTGAGCGTGAGGCTGATGATCGTGATGATGAGAATCCCGAACAGGTTCGTGGTGTTCGAGACTCCAATCTGAACAGTGTCAAGATCACTATTCCTCCCTTTAAAGGGACTAGTGATCCCGATGAGTATCTTGAATGGAAACTTAAAATGGAGCGCATCTTTGAAACCAATGAGATGACCGAGGAGAGAAAAGCAGCCCATGCCATTGCTTCGTTCGAAGCTTATGCATCAACATGGTGGGAATCTGACAAAAGGCATAGAAGGAGAAATGACTATCCAGTAGTCACTACTTGGCCACAGTTGATGAGAGCTATGGATGGTAAATATTTGAGTGCCAAGTACAGGCAAACTCAAATGCAGAAGTTATATGAGCTGAAACAAGGATCGAAGTCAGTTCAAGAGTACCACGATGAATTTGAAAAGGTTCGATTGAATCTTGATCTTACCGAAGACGAGGAGCAGGCCATTATCCGGTTTAAGAGTGGCTTGGCCAAAGATGTGTCATCTCAGTTGAGACTCCACGTGTACCACACGATGGAAGATTTGTTCGAAGCTGCCACCGAAGCTGAAAAATTGGTTAAGGAAGAAAAGGCAAGCCGGTATCGAGGAGTCACTACTTCTACTCCCTTGAACCGAGGTAAAGAATGGAAGAATCCTAACCAAACAAGTGCCAACGCTGTTCGAGATTCGAAGAGACCCTTCGAGAGGGGTGTGACCGTTAACCAACCGAGAGAAGTGGGAGGTAAAGTTCAACTAAACTCTCCTAGTGCTTCAAATATTCAGTGTCATAAATGCAGAGGTTATGGTCACATGGCAAAGGAGTGTCCAACTCGCAAAGTTATGCTTCTGCTCGAAGATGGAACCGTCCATGAGCAAGCGAGTGACACCGAGGAGGAATTAATCGAGGAGACTGACCGAGCTGAAAATGATGATGATCATGAGGCTGCCGAAGCTGATCATCCGGAAATGTTTCTTGTGGTTCGAAGGAATTTGAGCTGCATGACACTTGAAGAAGAGGACAACCAAAGAGAAAACCTCTTTCATGCCCGATGTCGAGTGAGGGGAAAGGTGTGTTCGATGATTATTGATTCTGGTAGTTGTGCCAATGTAGTGAGCCAAACTTTGGTCTCACAAATGGGATTACCAACGATGAAGCATTCCCACCCTTACAAATTACAATGGCTGAATGAGTGTGGAGAATTGAGAGTTGTCAAACAAGTGTGGATCAAGTTTAGAATCGGCGAGTATCAAGATGAAATGGTATTCGATGTGGTGCCGATGCAAGCTTGTCATTTGCTACTGGGTCGACCATGGCAATATGACCGAACAGCTGTTCACAATGGCAGATCCAACACTTACACCGTAAAGCTTGATGGGAAGAGTTTCATCCTCAAACCACTGTCTCCTAAGCAAGTCTCCGAGGACTATAAACGGATGAAAGAATTGAAAGAAGCGGCCAAAGCTAAGCTTCCGATGGGAGCAAAATTGATGGCCGAGGAGACAAACTCACCGACCGAAGAGAAAGGAATCTGTGCAATCATGCAACCCGGTGAGATCTTACGAGGCAACGACCACGGTCAGATGATGATTTGCCTCGTGCACAAGGGTATCTTTCTAAACTCTAATGATGAATTTTCTAATGATAACCCTTTGCCTTTGCCTGTTCGTAAAGTTTTGCAGGACTTCGAGGACATGTTTCCCGAGGAAATGCCAGGTGGATTGCCTCCGTTGAGAGGAATCGAGCACCAAATTGACTTCGTGCCGGGATCTCAAATCCCCAACAAACCTGCATACCGGTGTAATCCCGAGGACACCAAAGAACTCCAACGGCAGGTTGATGAATTGCTGAACAAGGGCCTCGTTCGAGAGAGCTTGAGTCCTTGCGCTGTTCCAGTTATCCTTGTCCCAAAGAAGGATGGAACATGGCGAATGTGTGTTGACTGTCGATCAGTCAACAAAATAACGGTAAAGTATCGTCATCCTATCCCTCGATTAGATGACATGCTAGATGAATTAAGCGGTTCTTCATGCTTTTCAAAGATTGATCTCAGGTCCGGTTACCACCAGATCCGAATGAAACCCGGTGACGAGTGGAAAACCGCATTCAAGACCAAATTCGGTCTCTATGAATGGTTGGTAATGCCATTTGGCTTATCCAACGCCCCGAGCACATTCATGCGATTGATGAACCATGTGCTCAAACCGTTCATAAACAAGTTCGTTGTCGTTTATTTCGATGACATACTTGTTTATAGTCGAACCATGGATGAACATGTCGAACACCTAAGGCTTGTGCTTGAAAAGCTTCGAGAAGAGAAGTTGTACGCCAACTTCAAGAAGTGCGCCTTCGGTGTCGATCGTGTAGTCTTTCTAGGATTCGTTGTCAGTGCTAATGGTGTCGAAGTCGACGAATCAAAAGTCGAAGCCATCAAAGATTGGCCAACTCCGACCTCGGTATCACAAGTTCGTAGCTTCCATGGGTTAGCTAGCTTTTACCGAAGGTTTGTTCGAGACTTTAGCACCGTGGCAGCTCCTTTGACCGAGCTGGTTAAGAGAGACAATCCATTTGTGTGGGGAGAGTCCCAAGAAGGGGCTTTCCAAGAATTGAAGCGGAGGCTTTGTTCTGCCCCGTTGTTGCAACTCCCTGACTTCGGCAAAGCATTCGAAGTCGAGTGTGACGCGTCTGGAGTTGGGATCGGAGGAGTGCTTATGCAAGAATCGAAGCCGATCGCTTACTTTAGCGAAAAGCTTAAGGGTGCAACTTTGAATTATTCAACATATGATAAAGAGTTGTATGCCCTCGTTCGAGCACTCGCCCATTGGCAGCATTATTTGTGGCCTCGAGAATTTGTGATCCGAAGTGATCATGAGTCCTTGAAGCATCTCCGGGGACAGGAGAAATTAAACCGAAGGCATGCCAAATGGGTTGAATTTATTGAGAGCTTTCCCTATGTAATTCATTACAAAAAGGGAAAAGACAATGTTGTGGCCGATGCGCTATCAAGGAAATTTGCCTTAGCGACCACTCTCGCCTCGAGGCTCATGGGATTCGAGAGCATCAAGCTAATGTACGATGATGATCCCAAGCTGAAATGCGTTCGTGACGCAATCTTGAGTGGCCGAAGGGTTGAGAAGTACCAGTGGCACGATGGCTACCTCTTCAAGAATGGGAGGGTTTGTGTGCCAGTGTCATCGTGGAGAGAGCTCCTTGTTCGAGAAGCTCACTCCGGTGGTCTAATGGGACACTTCGGTGTCGACAAAACTCTTGGTATCTTGACCGAGCAGTTCCATTGGCCCAAAATGCGACGAGATGTGGAAAAGCTTTGCAACACTTGTCTCGTTTGCAAGAAAGCTAAATCGAAGTCCAACCCTCATGGTTTGTACACCCCGTTGCCTGTGCCAGATCGACCTTGGGTTGATATATCCATGGATTTTGTCTTGGGGTTACCGAGGTCGGGGGGAGGACATGATAGCATCTTCGTTGTGGTTGATCGTTTTTCCAAAATGGCTCACTTTATTCCTTGCAAAAAGTGTGATGATGCACAGCATGTAGCTACATTGTTTGTTTCTAATGTGTTGAAATTGCATGGTGTCCCTCGTACTATTGTGAGTGATCGAGACACAAAGTTCTTGAGTCATTTTTGGAAATGTTTGTGGGGTGCCCTCGGCACAAAACTACTATTCTCAACGTCTCACCATCCTCAGACTGATGGGCAGACCGAGGTAGTAAACCGAACCCTTGGATCGTTGCTTCGAGCAATGACCAAAGGCAAGGTCGGGAACTGGGCTGATCGTTTGCCCATGATGGAGTTTGCATACAATCGAACGATGCATCGAATGACTAACATGACCCCGTTCGAGTGTGTGTATGGATTTAACCCTTTAATTCCACTTGATCTGACCCCGTTGCCTCGAGATGTTGTTATCGATTTTGCAGGTACTCACCGAGCCAAAGCTCTGCTCGAGTTGCATGCGAAGGTGAAGAAGAACCTCGAGGACGCCTATGCAAAGGTGGCCGTAAAGAAAAACAAGGGGCGTAAAAAGTTGGAGTTAAAGAAGGGTGATTGGGTTTGGGTTCACTTCCGAAAGGAACGTTTCCCGAACCTAAGGAAAGGAAAATTGGCTCCTCGAGGGGATGGTCCATTTCAAGTGCTGAGCAAAATAAACAACAATGCTTATGTTATCGACCTCCCAGGTGAGTACAATGTGTCCAACACTTTCAATGTTGCTGATTTAGCTCCTTGTGCTGTAGGTCCAGTGTCGGAGATAGAGGATGAATCGATTTCGAGGACGAAATCCTCTCAAGAAGGGGAGGATGATGCAGCTCAAAGTGCTGATCAAGGACTCGATGACAATCAACCGAGGAGGCCATCACCGAAGGCAGTGACTGATCAACCGGGGAGACGAATCACCCGAAGTCAAGCTAAGCTGCTCCATGACATGCACGTCCAACTGACTATGATGGGAAGTAGCATGTGTTCGGAGAGGGAATTGCAAGGTGCTGAAACCAAGGGCTACATCTTCAAAATTGAGCCCGAGGACAAGGTTACCGAACAGCAGCTCTTGACCCCGGGCAGCTCAGAACCGAACACAACAACATGTGTTCGAAGCTAAGCCAGCGCCCGAAGAGGATTGTGTTCGAGCAGACATTCGAGAACCGAAGCCAAGGCTGACCGATGTCAAGGCTGCCGAGCACATTTCAACTCAGCCCTGCGTGGCTTATTTTTATTGGTCGACTGTGACCTATTTACTAGTTTACCCTTAGTATTTCCTATATAAACCTTATTTCCTTACATTGGAATAGTCAGTTGTTTTTGGATATTAAAATTGAATGAAAGTGCCGAGCACATTTCTTCTTGTCTCCGTTGTGAGCAAAACCCCGGTGAGGGCTTTTAAGGACTTGTGGCTTTCGGTTAGTCCGATTGAACATTCCTCTTGATCATTCAGTTTGCAAGAGGCAATGTTCTCTTGAGGATTGTTGCATAGTTAGGGTGATTCTTGTCTCCCTTTTGATCGAGCTTTGGGACAGGTTCCCCACTGTTCTTTCGAAAGAAGCAAGTTTTGTCTTGCTTTTATCTTCTTCTTTATTGGTTCTTGTTCCGCGTTTGTGCTAAGCAAACCCTTCGGGAATTGCCTTGCACCAAAAGTGTGCCATTCTTGAAGTGCTTTTCCTATCCACCAAATGACCTGCATAATCTGCATCAGCAAAACCAATTTGTTCAAAAGTTCCTCCTCTTGGGTACCAAAGACAAAGGTCCTGAGTTCCTTTCAAGTATCTAAGGATCCTCTTCACGGCTGTCAAGTATGACTCCTTGGGCTTGGACTGAAATCTGGCACACAGTCTTACACTGTATACTATGTCAGGTCAACTAGCTGTGAGATAAAGAAGTGAGCCAATGATTCCTCTATATTTTGTCTCGTTTGTCGAAGGACCTAGTTCATCCATATGCAGCTTGGTTCCAGGTGCAATAGGAGTAGTCATTTCCTTTGCTCCCTCCATATCAAATTTCTTCAGTAGTTCCTTGACATATTTTTGCTGGTGAATCATAGTTCCTTCCGGCATCTGCTTTATCTGCAACCCAAGGAAAAAGTTCAATTAACCCATCATGTTCATTTCGAACTCACTTCCCATCAGGTCGGCAAAACCTTTGCTCAGCTCCTCATCAGTTGCTCCAAATATGATATCATCGACATACACTTGAACCACCAGCAGATCTTTTCCTTTCTTCTTGAGAAATAACGTGTTGTCAATTTTACCCCTTGAAAAACCATTCTTCATCAGAAATCCTGAGAGTCTTTCATACCAGGCTCTAAGAGCTTGCTTCAATCCATAGAGAGCCTTGTCCAGTTTGTAAACATGATCAGGAAATTCATTGTTCACAAAGCCTGGGGGCTGTATCACATAAACTTCCTCATTCAGGTAGCGATTTAGGAAGGCGCTCTTTACATCCATCTGATAAAGCGTGAATTCCATGTATATAGCAAAAGCGATTAACATTCTGATAGCCTCCATTCTTGCAACTGGTGCAAAGGTTTCATCATAGTCTATTCCTTCTTCCTGACTGTAACCTTGCACCACCAACCTTGCCTTGTTTCTTGTCACTATACCATGTTCATCTAACTTGGTCCTGAACACCCATTTTGTTCCTATTATGGATCTGTCCTTCAGCTTAGGAACTAGGTGCCACACCTTGCTTCTTTCGAATTGATGAAGTTCCTCCTGCATAGCCAGAATCCAGTCTGGATCTTCTAGAGCTTTTTTTACATTTTTTAGTTCCAAAGATGAGAGGAAAGCAAAGAATGCGCAGAAGTTCTTCAGGGCTGACCTGGTCATGATTCCTGTATCCAGTTCAGATAGGACATTCTCCAAAGGGTGAGAGCTTTGATGTTTCCATGGCTTGAGTTGAATCTGAACGGAAGGACCTGCAACATTATCTTGGAGAAGTTCCTCCTGACTTGTTGGATTGTCAGCTTCATCAGAAGTTCCCCCTGACAAGTTGACTCCTTGTTCTAATGTGCTTGGATTTTCACTAGATGTTTCCTTTTCTTCTGAGTCTTCCAGTTCATCTACACCTTCTTCCCTCCTTAAGCCAATCACTTGATCGTCTGCCTCAGTTTCCCCCATTGCCTTATCTGATTCATCAAATACGACATGCATACTTTCTTCTACTGTTTGTGTTCTTTTGTTAAACACTTTGTATGCCTTGCTTTGAGTAGAATAACCCAGAAATATTGCCTCATCACTCCGAGCATCAAATTTTCCCAAGGGTTCCTTGCCATTGTTGTGAACAAAGTATTTGAAACCAAAAGGTCTTAGGTGAGCAATATTTGGTTTTCTACCTCTGAGTAGCTCATATGGAGTTTTGTCTAGAATTGCTCTGATGAAACATCTGTTCAGCAAGTAACATGCAGTGTTTACAGCTTCAGCCCAGAAGTTTCTTGCCAGCCCACTAGACAGTAGCATAGTTCTGGCCATATCCTCCAACGACCTGTTCTTCCTCTCGACCACTCAATTTTGTTGGGGAGTTCTTGGGGCGGAGAAGTTGTGATCTATGCTGTTCCATGCGCAATACACAGAGAATTTTGAGTTTTCAAACTCAGTTCCATGATCAGATCTAATACTGATGAGTTCAAGATTTAACCTTTTCTGAACTACACCAGCCCAGTCTTTAAAACTGTCAAAAGCTTCATCCTTAGAAGCCAAGAACAGAGTCCACGTGTACCTTGAGTAGTCATCAACGATCACGAACACGAATCTCTTTCCTCCTCTACTCCTGACTCTCATAGGTCCACACAGATCCATGTGTAAAAGCTCTAGTGGTTTTGATGTACTTACCACTTTCTTTGATTTGAACGATGTTCTCACATGCTTTCCCTTTACACAAGCATCGCACATTTTTATGTTTTCAAATCTCTTGCTTGGCAATCCACGAACCAGTTCCTTCGATGCAAGCTTATTCAGTTGTGAGAGGCTTGCATGACCCATTCTTTTGTGCCACAGCCGAGAGTCACTTTCTTGCACATTCAAGCATGTTAGATTATTTTCAGGTAAGGACTTCAGCGATGCCTTGTATATGCTGTTCACCCTTTTTCCTTCCATAACGATTTGTCCACTCTGTAGGTTCTTCACAATGCATCTTACAGATGAGAAACTTACTTCGTTGCCTCTGTCACACAGTTGGGAGATGCTCAGTAGATTGTGTCTGAGACCGTCAACACAGTAGACATTCTCAATTGCATGCTCCAGAGTTCTCCCAATCTTCCCAATACCTACTATCTGACCACTTTTTCCTCCTCCGAAGGCCACACTGCCTCCTTGAAATGCTGCGAGTGAGAGAAAGTTTCTTCTATCTCCTGTCATGTGCCTTGAATAACCACTATCAAGAATCCAGCTTGAGTTGTTCTCCGTCACTCCAGCCTGCAAGACAAATTAGAGGTTAACTTTAGGAACCCAGATGAGCTTGGGTCCCTTCTTATGAGAGAATGGATAAATCAGATCTTGTTTGGCCCATTTGGGTAAAACACATCTTTTATTTTTGGCCTTTGCCTTGCTAATATTAGCACACTTTTGTTTAACGTGACCGGTTTCACCGCAAAAGGTACATAACATGTTGCAAGGTAACCCCACATACTTGCTTTTAGGGTTATATGGAGGCAAAGGTTTGTTGAATCCTAACCCTTGTTTTCCTTTATTCTGATTTTTAAAAACCCAATTCATTGCCTCTGAAGATTTATTCCATTTGGTCAATCTGGTAAGCTCAAGTTTTGTGTTTTCAACCTTTTGATTTAAAACCCTGTTTTTTTCAGTTTCCTGATACAGAATTTCATTTGCTCTTTTCAATTCATTTTCCAGAAAGGTTTGAACTTCACTCATAACTTGTTTACCATTCTTACTCTCTCTTAACTGATTACATTCCAATTGTAGTTCAGTGATCTTAGAGTTTGACACAAGAGTCTGCCCTTTTAAGATTGCATTGGTTTCTTCAAGTTCAATATTCTGTTCTAAGAGACTCTTGTGCTTAGTTCTAAGATTACTTAGCTCTTCAGTTAATTTATCCTTTTCAAGTTTCTCCTTTTCATAACCCTCAATCAAGGTGGCTGTGATTAGAATAAAATTTTCAGAGGAGTATGTATGTAAAGTTTCCTTGAGATCAGATAAATATACCTCTGCTGAACAACCAGCTTCATCTCCATCAGTTGCCATGAGAGCGCAGTCCTTCCTATTGTTGTCATTTGTGTACAGCTCCTTCAGTCTTTCCTAGATTTCCTTGGCCGACTTACATTCAAGTGTCCTTGTAAGCACATCATAGGTAAGTCCTCTCCACAGATACCATTCAGCCTTGGAATTTGCCTGTAACCAGTCTAGGTCTTCAGGATCCAGTTCTTCCACTTTCTTTGGCACCAGGACTCCATTTGCTGCTCTCTTCACAGGGACGTGAGGTCCTCTCTTCACGATCAACCACAAGCTGTAATCAGTTGCTTGCAGGAAAGTCTTCATCTGTTTCTTCCACTGATTGTAATGAGTCCCGTTGAACACAGGTGGCCTTGATGGATCTCTTCCTCCTCTGAACTCTCTAGGGTCTTCCTCATCAGAGCTTATGTCTGTCATACCTGCTAGTGCTAGTGGTGAGTCATCTTCAGACTCCTTTTCATGATCAGATTCACTATCAGTTGGTCCCCACATGGCATAGAAAGCTTCCTTCCTGTTTCTCCGTTCTGTTCTGAAGTTAAGAGGCCGTCTTGACTTCTTTTTGTCCTTAGATGCTCTATTCTTCATCCACTCTATTTCCCACATAGGGCAATCCATGACAGCGTGATCCTTCTTGAAGCACTTAAAGCATCCCGAGTAATCTGGGCTGTCAACTATGTTCTTTCTGCTAGAACTTTCCTTGTTGCCTCTTTTGAATCCTTTGAACCTTCCCAGATTGAGCTTTTGTCTTAAGGCACTCACCATTACTGCTTCAACTGATTGAAGATCAACATATTCATCAGTTTCTTCAGTTGCTTCCAGAGGAAGGGTCTTGTCCTTCTTTACTGCTGGTTTAGCCTTTGAGTCCTTCATCATCTCATGGGTTTTCAGACTTCCAACCAGTTCTTCAAGCTTGATAGATCTCAGAGGTTTGGATTCAATGATGGCAGTCATCTTTGGTTCCCATGCTTCAGGCAGCATATTCATGATTTTATCAACCATCTCTATTTCGGGCAATTCCATATCCAGGGATCTCATTTCATTTGTAATCATGGTCAATCTGGTCATCATATCCTGAATTGATTCTTTTTCTCCCATGGTGAACAGTTCAAATTGTCTCTTCAGCATTCTCCTAATTGAGTCCTTCACTTCTGTGGTTCCTTCATGTGCAACCTGTAGGTCATCCCATATCTCCTTAGCCGTCTTATAAGATGATACTCGATTGAACTCCTCAGGACCAAGACCACATATGACTAGGCGTTTGGCTTTGTGATTCTTTTCGATCATCTTATAATCCGTCTCATTAAACTCTTCTTTCAGTTTAGGTTCTTGCGTGGCAGTAGCTCCCTCACCAACTATTTTAGTGGGGATCAGGTTTCCTTCAGAGACTATCAGCTAGAGTTGATAGTCTTCAGCACATATGTAATTCTCCATCCTGTTCTTCCACCATGCATAGTATTGTCCACTAAACTGTGGGGGCCTCAGAACCGACTGTCCTTTAGTGATGGTATGATAAGAATCAAACGCGGAAAAGTAAAAGATAATGAACGAGACGTAACTCGATCAATAATATCAAGTAGCAACGGAGAACTCGTTCCGTTACACCCCGAGAGAATGTCAAGAACACCTACGCTAAGCAACTACCCTCGAGCTAACGTGAGCACGCAAGTAGAATGATCGGGGGGAATTGGAATTCATCTTGATCCGCTAGAGGAAGAACAAGTCCCATCAAGGTTTTCATTCAATCCACAAAGACTTTAACTCTTACAATATTCTTAATCATCAATCATAAGCTAAGGAATAAAACAAGCTAACTAGCTATTTATATTTGTTTTTAGGCACTAAGTAAAAGGTCTAGAGTGCCCACACTTAGGTTTAGGACTAAAAGACCACGTAGGGTCAAATCAGTAAAAGCATGATAAATCCCGCAGCTGGGAGGGGCGCCTGAAGGTAGGAGGGGCGCCTGGCTTGTACTGAGTCTGGGCGGGGCGCCTGGCGGTAGGTGGGGCGCCTGGGTGTAGGCCTGGGCAGGCGGGCGCCTGGGCTGGGGCGCCTAGGTGGGCGGCCCGCCTGTGCACATTTTGTGCCTTAGGCAGTAAGCTCCTCAGGCGGGGTGCCTGAGCTGCTGTGTTGCTCCTCGTGCATTTTGATCACCCGGAACGGCTTCCAATCATTTCCTTCTTCTAGGCCCTTCCTCACCAAGTGTAGGTGTACTCCTTGGATCTCTTTAGCTTGGCTCCGTGTGAATGGTCTTGTTGGGGTTTGGGTCTTATCATCCTCCCCTTCTTGAGAGAATTTCGTCCTCGAAATTGAAGCATCATCATTCACGACCTCTTCATTACCTACATCCAAAGGAACCAAGTCATAAACATTAAAGGTATTAGACATTTGATACTCACTTGGCAAGTCGACCACATAGGCATTGTTGTTTATCTTCGAGAGCACATGGAATGGGCCATCTCCTCGGGGTGCCAACTTCCATTTCCTAAGGTTTGGAAACCTTTCTTTCTGGAAGTGCACCTACACATAGTCACCATTCTTGAGTTCCACCTTCTTTCGTCCTTTGTTTTTCTTGGAGGCAACCTTAGCATAAGCTTCCTCCAAATTCTTCTTCGCCTTTGCATGGAGTTCAACCAAAGCCTTGGCTCTAGCTTTACCTTCAAAATTAACAACCATTTCCCTTGGCAAAGGGGTTAGATCAAGCGGAATCAAGGGGTTAAAACTATAAACACACTCAAAAGGAGTCATGCCAATCATGCTATGCAATGTGCGATTATAGGCAAACTCCATAAGAGGCAATCTATCAATCCAAGTCCCGGTCTTACCTCGGGTCATGGCTCTAAGAAGAGCACCTAAAGTTCGGTTTACCACCTCGGTTTGACCATCCGTTTGGGGGTGGTGGGACGTTGAAAACAAAAGTTTGGTGCCGAGGGCACCCCACAAGAATCTCCAAAAGTTGCTTAGGAACTTGGTGTCCCTATCACTCACAATGGTCTGAGGCACACCATGCAACTTTAGAACATTGTCAATGAATAATGAAGCAACATGTTGTGAATCATCACACTTCTTATATGGAATGAAGTGAGCCATCTTGGAGAACCTATCCACAACAACATAAATGCTATCATGGCCCCCCTAGTCCGTGGTAATCCCATGACAAAATCCATTGATATATCCATCCACGGGCTAGTAGATATAGGGAGAGGGGTATACAACCCATGAGGGTGGGCTTTAGATTTGGCACGTTTGCACTTAAGGCAATTAGTGCAAAACTTTTCAACATGCACCCTCATCTTTGGCCAATGGAATTGTTCTTGAAGAACGGCCAAAGTCTTTCTTATCCCAAAGTGACCCATGAGTCCTCCACAATGTGCCTCTTGCACAAGCAATTCCCTCCATGAAAACTCGGGTATGCACACTCTACCATTTTTAAAGATGTAACCATTAACCCATTGGTATTTCTCAACTCTCTCCCTCTTCTCTAGAGAGCTTCATGGATGCTTTTGAGCTTAGGGTCATGAGCATACATCAACTTGATGCTCTCGAATCCCATGAGCTTGGAGGTGAGAGTAGTGGCAAGAGCGAACTTCCTAGAAATTGCGTCCGCCACAACATTGTCTTTCCCTTTTTTATATTGGATGACATAGGGAAAAGACTCAATGAACTCGACCCACTTGGTATGCCTCTTGTTCAACTTCTCTTGGCCTCTAAGATGCTTGAGTGACTCATGGTCACTCTTGATCACAAACTCTCTACGCCATAAGTAGTGTTGCCAATGAGCAAGAGCTCTCACTAAGGCGTACAACTCCTTGTCATACGTAGAGTAATTCAAGGAGGCACCCTTCAACTTCTCACTAAAGTAGGCGATGGGTTTGCTATCTTGCATTAAAACACCACCAATTCCCACCCCCGAGGCATCACATTCAACCTCGAATGCCTTTCCGAAGTCGGGCAATTGCAATAGAGGGGCGGTACTCAACCTACTTTTCAATTCTTGGAAGGCCTTCTCTTGAGGCTCTCCCCACACAAATGGTTGGTCCTTCTTCACCAATTCGGTGAGTGGAGCGGAAATGGAGCTAAAATCTTTCACAAAACGTCTATAAAAACTAGCAAGACCATGAAAGCTCCTCACTTGAGTCACGGTGGTAGGAGTGGGCCAATCACGAATGGCCTCCACCTTGGACTCATCCACCTCCACTCCTTGGGCACTCACAACAAACCCAAGGAAGACAACCTTCTCCACACAAAAGGCACACTTTTTCAAAATTGGCATAGAGCTTTTCGGCTCGTAGCGCTTCAAGAACTGACTCAAGTGGCCAACACGATCATCTATTGACTTACTATAGATCAAGATATCATCAAAATAGACAACTACAAATTTATTGATAAAAGGCTTCAAAACATGGTTCATGAGTCTCATAAAAGTGCTAGGTGCGTTGGAAAGCCCGAAGGGCATTACCAACCATTCATAGAGACCAAATTTGTTCTTGAATGCGGTTTTCCATTCATCCCCGGGTTTCATCCGGATTTGATGGTAACCGGACCTAAGGTCGATTTTGGAAAAGACACATGACCCACTCAATTCATCCAACATATCATCAAGTCGTGGAATAGGGTGACGGTACTTTACCGTTATCTTATTCACGGCCCGGCAATCCACGCACATTCTCCACGTCCCATCCTTCTTGGGCACAAGAATGACCGGTACGGCGCATGGACTTAAACTCTCCCCGACCAAGCCTTTAGTGAGCAAGTCATCTACTTACTTTTGCAATTCTCTTGTGTCCTCCGGATTACTTCTATAAGCCGGTTTTTTTGGGATTTGAGACCCCAGGATGAAATCAATTTGATGTTCAATCCTTCTCAAGGGAGGGAGAACACTTGGCATTTCATCCGGGAACATGTCTTCAAACACCTTCAAAACACTTTCAATTGCACTAGGTAAAGGGTTAGTTAAAGAATTAACATTGGATGCAAGAATCATACCTTTGTGCACAAGGCAAAGAAGTAGCTTGTTGTCATCATTCCCTCTCAAGAGTTCTCCCGGTTGCATCATGGCACATATGCCATCGGTAGAAGATGGTGGGATCGCCACCACACTTTCGGCCAAAGGACTAGTCTCCACAACCGACTTAGCCTTTGCCACCTCTCTTAACTCCTTCATTCTCTTGTAATCCTCACTTACTTGCTTAGGAGTTAAGGGTTTAAGCACAAATCTCCTTCCTTCATGTTTGACCGTGTAAGTGTTGAGTCGGCCATCATGCACCACTTGCCTATCAAATTGCCAAGGCCTCCCAAAGAGTAGGTGGCATGCTTGCATAGGCACAACATCAAACATATGCTCATCTACATAACTCCTCATTTTGAATCGAATCATCACTTGCTTTACTACTTTAAGCTCCCCACATTCGCTAAGCCATTGTAATCGGTAAGGTTTGGGGTGTTTCACGGTAGTCAACTTCAATTGGGACACAAGTGATTGACTCACAACATTTGCACAACTCCCCGAATCAATTATCATAGAGCAAACAACGTCTTTGACCCGGCACCTAGCATGGAATAGGTTTTCCCTTTGCAAGGTTTCACTATCTTCCACAATCATGGCCCCTAGACTACTTCTCACAACCAAGAAAGTATGAGGATCCTCCTCCTCCACCGTGTCATCTTCCAAATCCTCCTCTACTCCCTCATCTCCCTCTACTCCCTCATCCTCCGGCTCACTCTCTTGTTCATATGCATCATTACCAACAACAATCATGGTCCTTTTCGTAGGACGTTCCCTAGCAAAATGTCCATAGCCCTTGCATTTGTGGCATTGAATTGAAGAAGAAGTAGGAGCATGTAATTGGGTTTTAGAGTTACCTCCCACATTAGGTGTGTTCTTCTCAAATGGCTTCTTCAAATCCTTGCTAGCATTTGCACCACTTGTGCCACTTGCACTTGGGAACCTTACATTCGGAGTAGGAGGCTTCCAATCCTTTGGTTTGCTCGTTGGAGTAGTAGTACTACTCTTGTAGCGAAGGGATTTCTCCTCTTTGAGCCATTTCTCGGCTTCAACCGCATCATCACATAGCTTGTAGTGGTCATCGTACTTGTGAAACTTCAATAGTGAAGCTATGTCTCGGTTCAAGCCTCCCTTGAAACGGATCATGGCCGTCTCATTATCTTCCTCATCCAAGTCAAGATTCATTCGGACTTGCTCAAATTCATTGAAATATTCCCCAACCGATTTGTAACCTTGCTTCAACTCATAGAGACGCTTTTGTTGTTCAACCCGGTATTGGTTAGTCAAGTACTTCTCATCCATCACACGGATCAACTCTTCCCAAGTAAGATTGATAGCCATTCCCGTCCTCCTTGTATTCCTCTTCACCGACTCCCACCAAGTAGAAGCAAAAGATTCAAAGGAAGATATTGCATACTTGGTCTTTTTCACTTCGGGCATATCATTGGTGTCAAATATTCACTCCATGGACAACTTCCAATCAATATACTCCACCGGGTCACTACTCCCTTTGAAAGAAGGAATAGTGAGCTTCACACTATTAAGATTGTTGTTGTTGTCACGACCTCCTTGGAAAGGCTCCGGTTGGCCTCCAAAGTGATCGCCATAACCTCCATAATCTCTCCTAACATTCCCTCCAACATACCCCATGGGTGGCCCTCGACCTCGGCCTCTACCCCTATCCACATTCCGTCCCCTAAATTAATAGTGAGCGTCATACCCACCATCACCATAATCATCTTCCTCCCCTTCTTGAGCTTGTGCAACTTGCTCAAAGGGTTGAACTTTCCGGATTGGTCCGGGTAGTGGAGCATTCCTTTGGGATGCCCATAAGGTTAGGAATGGTCAGTCGTTGGGTATTGCCCAACAATTGGTCAATGCGATCACGATCCTCCCTTACCCATTGTTGGCGATTGAGCAACTCGGAAACTTGTTCCGGGGTAAAGGTCGAACCACTTATGCCTTCCACGGCTTCAACTTTGGCACTCGGGGCCCCCTTCTCAACTTGGACACTCGGGGTCCCTTTCTCTGATTGGACATTGGAAGTCCCTTGCTCAACTAGGGCACTTGATGTCACCCTCTCAAGGCTTTCAATCCTCAAGTTCATACTATCCAATTTGGCAAGGATAGTAGCAAGGGTACTCTTAGCAAAATCTTCTCCTTCGGTAGACATAGTACCTACACAAGAAACAAACGTTAGCAAAACAACCTCACTCACTCCCTCACAAGTGTTTCACTCGGTTCACTCGTTTAGTAGTGGTGGATATTTCACTCGACTTGTAGTTCCAAAGCTTCACGTAGATGACTAGAAATTCCTCAACTCAACCAAACTATTCACGAGTCAAGCACACTCCGGGGTGAGTGGAGTTAATAGGACTCAATGAATGCTAGGCACTTTGAAGTGAGGACTTGAACCAAAAAAAGCTATGAGTCTTCTTTGAATTCTACTCTCCACTATGGCACGAAGTCACCTAAAAGCTTAATGAACTAGTGTAGATCAAGTAGGAAGATTACTTGGATAAACACTAATTAGAGGTTAGGTAAACAATGAAATAAGGAATCCTAGAAGAAACTACCCAAATCAACACCTTCAGCACTCAGGAGGGGCGCCAAAAAGCAGGAGGGGCGCCCAAAAATTGTGCAGGCAATCAGGCGGGGCGCCTGAGGTCTTAGGCAGTGACCAAGTCAGGCGGGGCGCCTAGCCTGGAGCAGTTTCCAATCCGTTCCAAACTTGTTCCAACTCGATTTTCAATCCACAAATCCGATGTTTTCAAGTTGTTTTCACAATCCAATGATACCCAAAGTTGTTTTTGATCTTTTCTAACAAAACCCAATCAAACTATCAACCAAACAATCAATCAATTTCAAGATTCTAGGCCAAGAAACTCAAGAACACAAGGGTTTTTCAAAAGGGTTCAAAATGGATCGTGATTCATCAAATTTGGTGATATACATGTTCAATTTTAACAAAATTGGTACCGAATCGTTTGTTTTTCAAAGAAGATCAATCCCCAATATCAAGTCTCCAATCAAACACCCATTCAACCCAAGAATCAAGCCCAAATCATCAAGAACAAGGTTTATCAAGGGTTTAAGGAAATTTTGGGGTTTCAAATTTTCAATTTCACAAATCCAATCCAAACTAAGTGTTTTTGGTACCCAAACAACGGGGTTTCAATAAGGATCAAGAATCTATAACACCCATATCATGAATCCAACAAACCAACAAGTTACACCAAATTTTCGGATTTTTCAATTTTCTATTTTTTTTTTTGTATTTTTCTTCTTCCAATAACTTCTAACACAAGAAACCTAATGAAACTAACGTAGGCACGAAGAATCAAGGGTCAGGGGTTTGTAGAAATAAAACCCGAGCCTTGTCGATACCAAACTGATAAAATCAAACGCGGAAAAGTAAAAGATAATGAACGAGACGTAACTCGATCAATAATCTCAAGTAGCAACGGAGAACTCGTTCCGTTACACCCCGAGAGAATGTCAAGAACACCTACGCTAAGCAACTACCCTCGAGTTAACGTGAGCACGCAAGTAGAATGATCGGGGGGATTGGAATTCATCTAGATCCGCTAAAGGAAGAACAAGTCCCATCAAGGTTTTCATTCAATCAACAAAGGGTTTAACTCTTACAATATTCTTAATCATCAATCACAAGCTAAGGAATAAAACAAGCTAACTAGCTATTTATAGTTATTTTTAGGCACTAAGTAAAAGGTCTAGAGTGCCCACACTTAGGCTTAGGACTAAAGGACCACGTAGGGTCAAATCAGTAAAGCATGATAAATCCCGCAGCTGGGAGGGGCGCCTGAAGGCAGGAGGGGCGCTTGGCTTGTACTGAGTCTGGGCGGGGCGCCTGGGTGTAGGCCTGTGCAGACGGGCGCCTGGGCTGGGGCGCCTAGGTGGGCGGCCTTAGGCAGTAAGCTCCTCAGGCGGGGCGCCTGGGCCAGGCGGGGCGCCTGAGCTGCTGTGTTGCTCCTCGTGCATTTTGATCACTCGGAACAGCTTTCGATCGTTTCCTTCTTCTAGGCCCTTCCTCACCCAAGTGTAGGTGTACTCCTTGGATCTCTTTAGCTTGGCTCCGTGTGAATGGTCTTGTTGGGGTTTGGGTCTTATCATGGTAGGCGGTGCACTCATCCTGATCCTTCTCAAGATGTTAGCCTCACAAGAGAAGACCCGCTCTGATACCACTTGTTATAATCTCTGCACCTCCTAAAGACACTAGAAGGGGGGTTGAATAGTGTCTACCGATTTTTGTTTCAAGAACCTAGGTCTTCTGAATGTAGGACCTAGTTCTTGCCTTCGTGATTAAACTCATTTAAAACACTACAACACACCACAACTGCACTCACAGAAAACACAAGTATTTTTACGTGGAAAACTCCTTGCTCAAGGGAGAAAAACCACGACCCACACTCTGGGATTTTAGAACTGAATCCACTAACACAATGAGCAAGTTTCTGATTACAAACTCTGTAATCAAGGGGCCACACTCTAGACCCTAATCACTATTCAAAGCTACACTCTAGCTTTTTTAGTAATTACACAAGAATTCACCTAATACATGTGCTTCTGTAATAAGCAAATAGGTAAAACTATGAAAGCTCAAAACGATGACAACTTACAACTCAATGAACCTAGACAGAAAATCTAGACTCAATACACTGCATGCACTCAAGTTGTCTTCTCCAGTTTACTCACATAGAAAGATTGCAGATCGCCTTTGTATGCTCTCAACTCTCTGTTTGTGAATAACTAGTTTACGACTGTCTCCACTACTTGCATTTATACGGATCTTGAAACTCTAGTTGAGTTCTACCAGGATTCCTCTTAATTTAGGTAAGTCAGGATTCGTAGTAACTCTTTTCCTTATTGAAGTCCAACTCTTTTTCACACTTCGAAGACACAGCCTGGACACCGCCTCTTTTAGTCTGATTAGGATACATATACCTTCACGCGCCACTACTCCTAGTTCCGCAGGAATTTGCAACCCGTAATTCTTTTCGATCAAGCGTGCCCTTTATTTCAAGGACTAAGTTCTTTGTAGGAACCTCTGAGTCCTTTCCATTTGTCATACTTCAAAACCAGCTCTCAACATTACTGTTTGTTTTTATCATAAAAAATCTTGGATCTTTTGCTGTGCATCTTTTTAGATTTTCTTGTATTTACGTTTTGGACATTTTCTATTTACTCTGGGTACCGTTGTATACAACTAAGCAGTAAATAACGAAGAATTTTAAGTAAAATAGGATATGTAATTCCTGTCAACTAAAGGTAATGTTCATGTAAATCTTTTACATGCAAGTGTAGAAGCCACCATGAAATATATAGGAAAGTAAATCATTCACAAAGTAAGGCATCAATGATATCAACGCAGACACTCAAATTTTCCTTTTCTTTTTGTTAAACTGACCTAATTTTCTTCCTGTGTTTTAGCCTTATTTTCATCATGGAGATATGTATGTCGATTAAGTATGCATTCATGACTATAAAATCAAATATACACGAAAATCATACCGTATATGGAGCCCAAACAAATACATATATGGAGTTTGTTAGAATACTTACTTCCACCAATGTAATTGCTCGTGAGGATAGCACTGACACCAAGTGATCTCATTAGGCACCAATATATATGCCGCTCCAGCCTGCATAATTCTTCCGGCTGTCACATCAGAAGACAAAATATGAAAATAACAGAAAGGCTTGCACACACTACCTGAAAGTTAAAGTTAGTAGAATGACTTCACAAGCATTCGTGTGTTTCAATATAAGGGAACCTGAGCTTCTTTGTAAGACATGTAGAAATTTGACCATTACTATTTTGAAAAGCCTGATGTGTATGTCATTGAAGAAAAGTAGTTATATCTTTATTTTCACAACCTTTCTACTTCTTCGCACTCCATCAAGTCGCTCAACAGTTAATTCTCACCACAAATAATTTCACTTCTGGTGGTAATTGTTCGATAATTGTAAAATCTTCTTGTAGTTCCCCTATAATGTCCCCAGAAGACCACTGGGTTACATGGATGTATCTTTTCGCAACTGACTCTTTTGGTTTGCGCTAAGTAATACATTTATTGTCGTAAAACAAGAAATTCAGACTTAATTACCTAGTTTTCTCATATAATACATTTATTGTCGTAAAACAAGAAATTCAGACTTAATTACCTAGTTTTCTCATAAGACATGCTTGCAAGTGTTTCATTTCTTTTTCCAAACGCTTGATTGTTCATGCAATAGAATACTAAAAAAGATACAATAATCCAAAATAATACCCATGCTATAAAAAAAAAGTGTATATCAATTGTCCTAAATTAGTTCGACTTGGATGGCTAAAGAAAAACACAAAATGTCATACCAGGAATAAAAACACCACATAGTTTCCATTAGTCAGTACCAATTTCTACTTTAAAGCTCTTTTTAGCAAAATTGTTACTTTAGTAAGCCAAGTAGAATCAGAGGTTTGTTTTTTTAACTATACTAGTTAATAGATTCAACATTTATGAGAGCAAATTCATCAAATATTTGAATCTTGGGTAGTACTTATTAAAAATAACGCATAGCTACAACTATTCTTGCAATCAGACCTTTTACTCAAAACGATGAAAATCATTAGTTTGAACTACAAAGACAGCAAAATATTCAGAGAGGAAAAAACCTCATTAGGAAATGAAAGAGAAGAATATGAACTCACCAGAGATAGCACAATCTAAAGAGCAAAGGAAGGAGAAATACAGAAAAACTTGAAAACATTAGAGGAGGTGAACGAGAGATTGTCTGAGAGTGCGTTTCTGATCCAAGGCGAAGTGTGGCTTTGACTTGAGTGGGTGTATGGGCCTAAATCAGTTTAGGTACACAAATTGAATTTGGATTCGAATATAAGCAAATTTCTGTATCAAAGTAGGATAAATGCACGAAAAAGATATAAACGCGAAGAAATAACTGTATTTCAATATACGAATACTGGGTACAGATTTTGACAGAGTTTCAGTACAGATTTCTGGATGCCTATAATACAAAATGAGCTTCTATTTATAGGCCTAGGGGCCTTGCCCACGTTCTCCATCACCAGCATGCACTTCTCCCACGATCTGATCAGCAACATGGATGAGTTAGTGGAGCAGAGTAGTGGGCTGCAGAGCCGTTGGGACCGAGGTGGTAACCGAAGCCTTGACACAAGGCTTCGGTCATCTGACCTTACTGTTCGAGTAGGGGGGCATGCCCCCGAAGCTTAAAGCTTAATTTCTCTTCGGTCGTGCCTTCGGGCGTTGACCTCGGTGATTCAGTCACGATCGATTATTATCCCTTCGGAGCGCCAGCTCGTTTTCCCTTCGGTCTACCAAATCGAGGTGTTCACCGAAGACGATAATTTTTACCCAATACAGATAGTCCCCCCACTCCTCGGTAGACGCCGAAGTCGCCGAGGAGTGGAATGAGTTTAAGCGGGAAGTCGACGTGGCAAAACCCTATCCACGAATTTTCAAAAAGTCGCGCATTTGTAGGGTCGCCGTTCCGCGTTACGTGGCGGCTCATGATAGGTCTCTGAACGGTCACGCCGTCTTTTTGTTTTCTCCAATGTTTCAGTCATCATTAGCTTCACCTACTTGCACGTGTACAAAACACTATAAATGCTCCACTTCAGTCCTTTTCCTCTTCATTCAGCAAATCGCCTTAAGAAGAAAAACAACAGAGCATTCTCTCAATCACCATTGTTGCTGCCATTCTCCACATTCAAAAACCCTTCTCTAGCTTTCATTTTCCGATTCCCAACATGTCTACCAACATTTCCGCTGCTATTTCTGGTCATGGCTCAAGCGATTCCGGCGAAAGAGCGGAACGCTTTGCGGCCATGGCAGTGAACGACGAGGCAGTGGCCTCCTTGCCACCATCGCAGACGTTTGAAGCTGGTGGTGGTGGCGAGGCTACATCCACTGCCCCCACCCCTTTGAGGCGCAAGGCGAAAGCCGGCCGCGGTTCAGCGGAACCTAGCGAATATGTGGACCTTGAGGTGAACGATGACGTCGAAGGGGATGACGTCACCAGCGCCAAAGAGGTGGGTGGCTCGGTCGGGGGAAACGAGGTGAGCGAGGTGAGTGGCTCGAAAGGAGAGACCGAGGCTGGCCTCTCGAAGAAATCAAAGAGGAAAATTCCACTCGAGGTGGAGATCGACCCTCGGTTGGTCATCCCCTCGAGCTTTAATAATGAAAAGGATCTGAAGGTCCACGCCCAATCAGATGCTCAGAAGGGGAAGAAAAGGAACATCCCCGTTCATGTTACCCCAAGCATCGTAACCGAGGAGAGGATTGAAGCGGTTCGGGCTGACTGCCGATGGGGCCCCGAGGTGGAGATTAGGATCCCGGCGCCTGGCTCGGCCGCGTCTACGCATGTCGAAGGATACTCCTCGGTTTTTACTTACCCCTTCACTATAGGTTTTGATCTGCCCGTACACCCCATAATTGATAAGTTTTGCAGATCCTACAACCTTTGCCTTGCCCAGCTTGGGCCCGGGGTTTGGAGGGTTGTCCAAGCCCTCGAGTACCTGAGTGACATCGCGGGGTTGCCTTTCACTTTTCAACACTTGATCTCCCTATATTATCCCCACTTCCACAAGGCTGGGGTGGTCGCCCTTTTGCCTCGGGGCTCGTATGCAATATTGAGCAAGAGCGAGGACCATGGGGATCGAGGCTGGAACGATCGGTTCGTGCTCATTCCCACGAAGCTATTGTCCGCCGAGCCTGGCTTCCCCGAGGTGTGGAATGCCCAGCGTAAGTATTTACTTCCCCCCTTCCTTCGGTTCTGAACTGTCGCAATTACTAACCATCCCTTTCTTCGGCTTGCAGCTGAAAAGGTAGCGGTTGTCCCACCGAAGAATCTGCTCGGGTGGGTGACCGAGGTCATGCAAGTGAAGAAGCTCCCCGAACGGCAATGGATGGTGCTAGCCGCTTTGCCTGGGAACCGATGGGCGTGCAAGTGGCATGGTGAGTTGTTGTCGACTTCGAGTTGCTAGATTTCATTTTAAACTGTTTGATTTTGATGTTTCCACTTTGCTTGTGTAGGTCTCCCCAGCAAGGCCGTGAGGGAAGTTGACGACGAAGAAGAAGCCGAGGCGGAGGCGGAAGGTGGAGAGGAGGAGAAGAGGAGTAAGAAAGCGAAGAGAAGTGAGAAATTGGTGACCGACGTCACCGAAGGGGTCGCCAAGATGGCGGAAATGGCGAAGAAGCTTATCGAGGAGAAGAAAGCTAAAGCCTCCTCGAGCCAAGGGACCTCACAAGGTGAAATTTTCTTGGGTAGGTTCTCTTGTGTTTCCACTGCCGCTCATACTTACGTTAGACAAATTTCTCCTCTTCCTGCCCCAGGTGCTAAGAGGAAAAGGGCGACTTCGAAGCGGGCCACTAAGGCGAAAGGTCCTCGAGTTGAGGAGGTTGCCGCTCCCGATGCTGGGGCTCCGGTCGCTAAACGCCGGGGGCTTGTGGATGAGCCTAGTGACGAGGAACTACCCCCTCCGGTTCCCAAGGAAAGGCCAGATCCAGTCCCCGAGCCCGTTTCAGAAAGGGTTGAAATGGGTGGATCAACCGAGGTCTTGCACGTGGAGGAATCTGATCAAGAGGCCGCGAGGAGAAAAGGCAAGGCGAAGGTGAGCGGGGGGTTGATTAAGAACATGGTTAAAGCTTCGAGGGATTCCCCGAAGCCCACCAATATTGCAGCTCGGGCCTTGGAGGTATATCCCGATGCCAACTTGTTAGATGCTACGAAAGAGGATATCGCTTCCCTCGACGGCTTGCTTGGCCCCGCCGAAGATCATGCCCTTCGGAACCTCAGCCCTATGAGCTTGATGGGCGTTTCAGCCGCTTCGGCTCTTCGGGTAAGCTTTAGTTCGTATTTTGCATGGTTTCGTTATTTTGTGAGTTCTAACATCACGCCTCGAATGCAGAGTTTGGTGCTCTCACTGCGAGCCGTTCACCTCGAGCGGGACCGAGCTGCTGAGCTCAAAGCCGCAGCCGCCACTTGGGATGGACAGAAAAAGATCCTCAAGGGGCAGGTTGCCGAATTAGAGGCTCGGTTCGCCATCCTGAACAGTGAGCTGGAGCGCGCCAATGAGGCCTCGGCGAAAGCCGAATCTGATCTTCGCGCAACAGTAGAGTCCTCCGAAGCTCGTGTTCGGGCAGCGACAGAAGAATTTGCAGCTGAGCGCTCGAGGTTGAGCCTTGAGAATGCCCGCCTGGAGGCCGACCTTTTCAGGGCCAAGACCGAGGCTCTTGAAGCGGGTGAGAGATATCGCAGCAAACTTGGGGAATACAATGCCAAACTCATCGGGCTGCAAAGCCAAGTGGATGAGGTGCCAGCTCTTCGGGGCAAGGTATCAAAGCTTGAAAGGCGGATCGCACATCTCAACGAGCGGGCCGAGGTTAGGGCAACAAGGGCCAAATTTGAAGAAACCTGGGCCGTTGTCAAGACCAGACTCAGCGCCCTCGAGCAAGTTCAGGCCGGGCAGATCGTGCTTGAGGACGAAATTGCCAAGGCAAGGGAAGCTGCCGCCGAGGCCCAAAGGATTGTGGATGACCTCCCCTCGAGTGAAGGATCAGATGATGAGCGCGACAGCGCCGAAGAGGGGAGTGGGGACGCCGAGGAGGCGTAGCCTTAGCGCTTTGCAGATGCTTGGACATTTTCCTTTTGTTTTTTGGGCCTTCGCGCCTTTTAGAATGTTGGCCTTCGGGCTTTTGTATTTATGCTTGGGACCTTCGGGTCATTTTTTGATGTAGATAACTTCAGCCTTCGGGCTTTTAATGAAAGATTGCTTTGTGAATTTCGCGTGTTGATTTTTCATATATATATCGAACACTTGGAAATAAATGATATGCTCGCAAGACTTAAAACGGAATTTGACCGACGCAAACTTAGGGCGACGTCTCGCCCTCGAGTTGAGGCATTGTGCAGTTTTGGTGTGCAAGAATTGTACAAATAAAATGAATGAAACCAAAGTCATTTTACATGAATGGAAACCAAGTCATTTTATTAATATCCACGGGCCCGAAAAGGCGGTGTTACATGAAACCAAGTCGAAACGGACCTCGGGTAAGAACAACAATCTTAAAGAAACAAACTTTCAATAAGAGCAGATGCCGCTATCGGGCTAATTACAATGTACTAAATCTAATCCTCGGGCACGAGTCCCCGGTTGTCGGATAGATAAGCTTCGGTTGGGAGGCTCGACGTCGACCTCGATGTCAACCCTTCTTACTCCCCCCCAGTGTTCGGTTGTGAATCTTGATGAAGATCCGAGCACTGGAGTCAGTTCGGTTCGCTCCCTGAAAAGGCCAAGCAAAAAGACAGAACGAGGAGTTGGTTAGTACATTTTTATTGATGCCGTGGGAGCACTGTTCGGCTCGGGGCTGCTTGATTAAAAAGATTTGGGAAGATGTTTACCTCGGTTAGAAGTAGTATCGCTTCAAGTTGGAGATATTCCAATTCAGGGGTTCGGTCTCTCCTTGCAAACTCTCGATCTGATAAGAGCCTTTTCCAACAATTGCTTTGACCCTATAGGGTCCTTCCCAATTTGCTACGAGCTTTCCCCCGTTCTTCTCCTTTGTTGATTGATTTACAGTTTTCAGCACATAATCTCCGACCTTGAAGTCCCTGAATTTAGCCTTTCTATTGAGGTATGCTTCGATCTGCCTCTTTTGGGCTACTAACCGAACCAAAGCTAGCTCCCTTTTCTCCTCGAGCGGGTCTAGCTCTATGCGCATTGCTTCTTGGTTTGCATCCTCGGTTGTGTGGGCGTACCGAAGGCTTGGTTCGCCCACTTCAACGGGGATGAGGGAGTCCATGCCATAAGCCAGTGAAAAGGGAGTCTCCCCAGTGCTGTTCTTTTCAGTGGTTCGCATGGCCCATAGGACCCCGTGTAACTCCTCGGGCCAAGGGCCTTTTTTCTCGTCGAACCTTTTCTTGAGATTCTCAATTATGATCCTGTTCGAAGACTCGGCCTGGCCGTTGGCACTTGGGTGATAAGGAGTTGAAGCTATCCTTTTGATCCCCCACTGCTCGAGGAAGTTGGTGATAGCCGCCCCCATGAACTGTTTACCGTTGTCGCAGGCAATCTCTTTTGGGACGCCGAACCTGTAGATGATGTTCTTGTTGATGAAGTCAATCACTTGCCTTTGTTTCACCTCGGTAAGAGCCACTGCTTCCACCCATTTGGTGAAGTAATCAGTCAGCACTAAGATGAAACGAACACCACCCTTTCCCTTGGGCAACGGTCCAACAACGTCCATTCCCCATTTCATGAAGGGCCATGGCGATACCACCGAATGAAGAGGCTCGGCCTGCTGGTGGATCATTCGCCCATGGCGTTGGCACTTGTCACATTTTTGCACAAAAGCCCTCACATCGGCACTGATCGTGGGCGAATAGTAACCAGCTCTTAACAGCTTACGCACCAAAGATTTTGCCCCGGAGTGGTTGCCGCACTCGCCTTCGTGCACTTCGGCTATTACATACCTTGCCTCGTCGGGACCCAAGCACTTGGCCATTGGGCCGCAGTATAACCTCTTGTATAGATTACCCTCAATCATGTGATATGAGGCTGCTTGGGTTCTAAGCTTCTTAGCTTCTTTCCTATCTTGGGGGACAGTCCCCGAGTCGAAGTAGGAGATGAACTTACTTCGCCAATCCCATCAGTTATCTACCGAATTGACTTGCAGCTTCATCTCTCTCATTTGCGCAGACAACAACCGAACCACGGAGTCAGTCCCCGAGTGAGTTTCATCGATAGCCGAGCCAAGATTTGCTAGGGCATCAGCCTCGGTATTCTCCTCCCGAGGTACTTGCTTGACTTGCCACTCTTGGAATTGGGCCAAAATCCTTTGCGCCCGATCCAAGTATAATTGCATTCTGGGCTCACAAGCCGTGTAGTCACCGAGGACTTGGTTCACCACTAACTGTGAATCGTACCTCAATTCGATTCTTTCAACCCCCATTTCCTTTGCCAGCTCTAAGCCTGCTAGAGCCGCTTCGTATTCCGCTTCGTTGTTGGTGACTTTTTTGAATCGAACCGAGTGCCTGATCTTCTCCCCGGTGGGTGCCCTCAGCACGATGCCTAACCCCGAACCTTTTGAATTCGTTGCCCCATCGGTGTGCAATACCCACAACCCCGAAGGGGATCCCTTCGCCACGGAGCTTTCCTTTTCCGCCTCGGGCAAAATCCCGATGCTAAAGTCAGCCACGAAGTCTGCCAAGCCTTGGGACTTAATGGCAGTTCGAGGTTGATAGGTGATGTCATACTCCCTTAACTCAACCGCCCATTTGGATAACCTCCCCGACAACTCAGGCTTGTGCAATATATTTCTCAAGGGGAAGGTTGAAACTACAGCTATTGGATGACATTGAAAATAGGGCCGTAGTTTTCGAGCAGTAATGAGTAAAGCAAGGGCTAGTTTCTCCAGATGTGGGTACCTGGTTTCAGCGTCGAGGAGTGTCTTGCTTACATAATAAATTGGCTGCTGCTTGCCATCCTCTTCCCGAACCAGCACAGCACTCACCGACACCTCGGACACTGCCAAGTAGACTAGCAATGTTTCACCTTCTCTTGGCTTGGCAAGCAACGGTGCGTTAGCCAAGTATTGCTTCAAATCTTTCAACGCTTGTTTGCACTCCGGCGTCCACTCGAAGTGATTGCTTTTTCTCAAAATGGAGAAGAATTTGTGGCATCGCTCCGAGGACCTTGAGATGAAGCGACTCAAGGCAGCGATTCGGCCAGTTAAGCGTTGAACTTCTTTTACCCCGGTAAGCTCCTCGGGGATTTCTATAATGGCTCTGATTTTATCTGGGTTGGCTTCGATTCCCCGCTCGAAGACAATAAAACCCAAGAACTTGCCTGATCCTACGCCGAAGGCGCACTTCTCAGGGTTCAATTTCATACCATACTGTCTCAACACAGCAAAAGCTTCCCTCAGATGATTCAAATGATCCTCCATTTGGATCGATTTGATGAGCATGTCGTCTATGTAGACTTCCATAGACTTCCCGATGTACTCTTTAAACATGCGATATACCAGCCTTTGGTAGGTCGCCCCAGCGTTCTTCAACCCGAAGGGCATCACCTTATAGCAGAAGGTGCCTCGGTCCGTGATGAACGAGGTCTTCTCTTCGTCCTCGGGGTCCATGAGGATCTGATTATAGCCCGAATATGCATCCAAGAAGGTTAATAGTTTGTGTCCAGCCGTGGAGTCTATTAACCTGTCGATTTGTGGTAATGGATAAGAATCTTTGGGGCAAGCTTTATTCAGATCGGTGTAGTCTACACACATTCTCCACTTGCCATTCTTCTTCGGCACCACTACTACATTTGCCAGCCATTCGGGGTATTTCACCTCCCTTATGAAACCATTTTCTTGCAACTTCGTGGTCTCATCTTCAATCGCCTTCTTTTTCACCCCGGCGTGAGGTCTCTTCTTCTGTTTCACCGGGGTGAATTTTGGATCTACATTCAGCTTGTGGGTCATGATCTCCGGATCGATACCCGTCATGTCTGAATGAGCCCAAGCAAAGCAGTCATGGTTGGACCTTAAAACTTCCATAATTGCCTCCTTCGACTTCGGGTCCAACTCCGAGCCGATGTGTACTTTCCTCTCTGGGAACTCTTTCATGAGAGTGAAAGAGTCCAGCTCCTCGATGGTGGAGTCCTCGGCCTTTTGCTTCCGAGGCTCTTGCACGCATGCCGGGATCTTTTCAATTTCACTTTGGAGGTTCGCCTCACTTGACCCCGGCTGCGTTGGTTGCTATTTCTTTGGCCCGCTCGGGGCGACTCCACTCTTCAGTGCGACCGAGTAGCATTCCCTCGCTACTCGCTGCTCCCCCTTAATTGACCGAACCCCCCAAGGCGTTGGGAATTTGATCACTTGGTGTAAAGTGAAAGGAACAGCTTCCATGGAGTGGATCCATGGCCTTCCGAGGATCACATTGTAAGCCAGATCCTCGGGCATGACTTGGAACAGTGTCTCCTTGGTAACTCCTTCGGCGAAGGTTTTTAGCGTGATTTCACCCAACGTCTTCTCCGTTGAGTTGTTGAAACCAGCCAACACTGTTGATTTGGGGATGATTTCCCCTTTCAGCCACATTTTCTTCACAGCCCCGTAGCTGATGATATTCACTGAGCTGCCGGGGTCGATCAAGACTCTCTTGATATCAGAGTCATTGATTCTGAGCATGATGACTAGAGCGTCGTGATTGGGGAACATCATCCCGTCACAGTCGTCCTCATCAAATACAATGTCTTTGCCCGAGCCTCCTACTCGGGTCCTCTTCTCCATGGTGATGGAGAGCTTAGCAAATTTTTTGGCTGCGGCGAAGTTTACGCCGTTTACTTCTGACCCTCCGGTGATGACGTTGACTACTCTCTCCGGAGGTGGGGCTCGAGGTGGCTGCCCATCACCTCGGTTCTTATAAAAATTATCTTTGCCCTTGTCAGTGAGGAATTCAGCCAAAACTCCTTTCTTCAGCAAGTGGGCTACTTCGAGGCGCAAAGCTTTGCAATCCTCGGTTCTATGGCCGTAATCTGCGTGAAATTCGCAGAGCAGGTTTTGATCTCGTTTGTCCGCCGGGGTCCTCATATCTTTGGGGATCCTTACCCCGGCGGTCCCCTTGACAACATCGACCAGCTCCGAGGTCGATATACTGAAGTTGTAATCTTGGATCCGAGGGAGATCCTTTCTAGGAACCGAAGCGGAGCTCGAGGGGTTCCTTTGGTTCATGTTGGGTTGAACCTTCCCCCCGAGCCTCTGGCTTACGTGAGAAGCTGGGTATGACTTCCCGAGGGTGTTGCCCAATCTTTGACTAACATGCTGCCTCGTTGAAGTGTAAGGTTCATACCTCCCCTTCGAATTACTTCGTGGTGCCTCGGCGCGATTCGAAGTGTCACCTCGGTTGTTGTAGTTATAACCTCGGTTTTTGAATTCCGCTTCCTCCAATCTGATTTTGGAGTAAGCGCGTCTATGCAGATCCTCCCATGTCAGGACCTGATACTGCTGCAATTCCTTACGCAATTCAGCTGCAGCGCCAGAATTGCGGCTATTGATGCCTTTTTCAAAAGCCATGATGGCCAGGGTGTCATCCATACGAGGAAATTCCATGCGCTCAGCGTGGAATCGCTCGAGGAATTCTTTAAGGGGCTCACCGGGCCATTGTTTCACTTCACATATATCCTCCTTCCTCTGGAGGATCTTTTGCGCGCCGGTGTGAGCTTTGACAAAGGCGCTGGATAGTTCTTTGAACGAGGAGATTGACCCCGGTGGCAAGCACAAATACCACCGAAGGGCACCTTTTTCTAACGAACTACCAAACTTCTTTAAGAACATGGATTCGAGCTGTGTGGACGTCAAGTCGTTGCTCTTTACCATGGACATGTATTCCCTGACATGCTCCTTGGGATCCGTTGTCCCATCATACTTTTTGAGAAATGTGAGTTTGAAACCCACAGGGGTTGGAGCCGGCGCTGCTTCGGGCTTATAGGGCTGCTCCCTATACTGCTCGATGTCAAGATCATCTTCCTCCTTGCTTATCCCTGGCACGCGCTCGAGGCGCTTTTCGACGCGCGCCTCGACGCGAGCCTCGATTTCTCTACTCATTCTTTCAACGTCGACCGAAGACGTTGTCTCTGCCACGGTGGGAACCGTCCTGAAGTGTGGCGTGGAAGATGGGTTACTCCCCGAGCCCCCAGACGTGGCTCCGTTGCGAGGTCCCCCTGTTATCGCGCCCGGAGGAACGAAGGGTGGGATGCCTCCACCAGGAGCCATGGGCTGGGTGCCGTTAGGGGCGGCACTGTTTCTCGCCTCTAACGAGGCACGAAGTTCAGCGTTAATGCTAACTTGCTCATCCTGCTTAGTTTGGAGAGCTCTCAGCGTTGTGACAACGTACATTTGGAATTCTTCCGTTGTCATGGGAGCGATGGGCTGTTGGTTCAACGGAACGCCAACCCGATCACCGTTATTACCACTGTTATCGTTATCTGCCATAACGTTGGATTGAGAATTTTGACGAAGAACGAACGCAAAACTTTAGAACAAAGCGTTACTGCTTATATCCCCACAGACGGCGCCAATTTGTATGGGCCTAAATCAGTTTAGGTACACAAATCGAATTTGGATTCGAATATAAGCAAATCTCTGTATCAAAGTAGGATAAATGCACGAAAAAGATATAAACGCGAAGAAATAACTGCATTTCAATATACGAATACTGGGTACAGATTTTGACAGAGTTTCAGTACAGATTTCTGGATGCCTATAATACAAAATGAGCTTCTATTTATAGGCCTAGGGGCCTTGCCCACGTTCTCCATCACCAGCATGCACTTCTCCCAAGATCTGATCAGCAACATGGATGAGTTAGTGGAGCAGAGTAGTGGGCTGCAGAGCCGTTGGGACCGAAGTGGTAACCGAAGCCTTGACACAAGGCTTCGGTCATCTGACCTTACTGTTCGAGTAGGGGGGCATGCCCCCGAAGCTTAAAGCTTAATTTCTCTTCGGTCGTGCCTTCGGGCGTTAACCTCGGTGATTCAGTCACGATCGATTATTATCCCTTCGGAGCGCCAGCTCGTTTTCCCTTCGGTCTACCAACTCGAGGTGTTGACCGAAGACGATAATTTTTACCCAATACAGGGGGTAATGTGATACAATCTAAATTATGAAAGCAGGAAATAATGATAAAGCAAGACATGGATTGAAATTCAACAAAGAATTTAGTAGGAACTAGTCTACTCACCCTTTTGTTAGGATTTAAAGAGCACATAGACTACACGAACTATCCTCAAGACGAACCTGTGACTTGATAACAATTCGATCAAAGAGAAAAACGTTCAAATCTGATTTCACTCAAGAAGGAACGATTTTCCAAGTGTTTACAGGAAAAGCTTGAAAGCTGTGTTTTTACGTAATGTCTAGGAATTGATGAAATAAGACTAAGTGTTAGGCTTTTATAGGGAAGCCTTACACGCCAAAAATATCAAAGAACAGCCACGAAAAAGGCTAAATTTAAATGACCACGCAGGGCCAAATAAGTGCCATTCACCTAACTGCGATCGCCGACGCAGAGTATCAAATAAGAGCTTGTTGAGGAGCTCATTGAGTATCCTAAGTTGCTGCCCATTTTTGAAGCTCCCAACGCCCAAAGTATGGAGCTCGTTGAGCTCTCTAAGTCTCGGCCTCAACTAGCTCCAAACGTCCCTCGTTCTCCAATGCTAATCAACGCCTCTCTTGTCACCTCCAACATGCTTCCCACTTCATCTATCATTGTACAATCATAGCTCTTCATCACCATCAAGTGGACATCATGAATCTCCTTAGCTAGACTCCTCGTGAATGGTCTCAAAGTCGTGAACTCAGCAACTTGATCAGGCTGGACTGCATCATTCTCCCCTTCTTGAGAAGATTTCGTCCTCGAAATCGAGCCATCATCCACTTTCAAAGCAGCACTACCTACAACACAAGGAGCCAAGTCAGAAACATTGAAAGTGTTAGAAACATTATACTCACCAGGTAGGTCTATAACATAGGCATTATTATTGATCTTTTGTAGCACTTGGAATGGACCATCTCCTCTCGGGGCTAGCTTTCCCTTCCTTTGGCTCGGGAACCTCTCCTTTTGGAAGTGCACACAAACCTAATCACATTTTCTCAAATCCAACTTTTCCCTCCCCCTATTCTTCTTGCTCTCCACTTTCTCATAAGCTTCCTCCAAGTTCTTCCTTACCTTAGCATGCAACTCAAGCAACACGGCTGCCCGGCTTTCACCATCAACACTAATAGCTGCATCTTTAGACAAAGGAGTAAGATCAAGTGGAATCAAGGGGTTAAAGCCATAAACACATTCAAATAGAGTCATGCTAGTCATCATGTGCACAGTTCTACTATAAGCAGACTCCATAATAGGCAACTTATCAGCCCACGTCCCCGCTTTACCTTTGGTCATAGCCCTAAGAAGAGCTCCCAAGGTTTGGTTAACAACCTCAGTCTGACCGTCAGTCTGTGGATGATGAGACGTAGAAAACAACAATTTGGTGCCAAGAGTACCCCACAAACACTTCCAAAAGTGACTCAAAAACTTTGCATCCCTATCACTAACAATAGTATGAGGCACACCATGCAGCTTCAACACATTAACAATAAACAAGGAAGCAACATGTTGTGCATCATCACATTTTTTACAAGGAATGAAATGAGTCATCTTACAGAACCTATCAACAACCACATAAATACTATAATGAAAATCCCTAGAACGAGGTTGCCCCATCACAAAATCCATAGAGATGTCTACCCAAGGACTAGTAGGGACGGATAAGGGAGTGTATAAACCATGATTACTAGACCTAGACTTAGCACGTCTGTAGTCTAAACAAGCACCACAAACACGGTCAACATCACGCCTTATCTTAGGCCAATGAAACTGCTCACCTAGTATAGCCAAGGTCTTATCTACCCCAAAGTGCCCCATCAGGCCCCCGCAATGAGCCTCACGCACCAGTAACTGACGCCATGAAGACTCGGGTATACAAACTCTCCCCTTCTTAAAAAGGTACCCATCACGCTACTGATACTTCTCTACTCGATGCCAACTAGCTATGGCATCACACACACTCATAAGCTTAGGGTCACGCATGTACATAGACTTAATACTCTCAAAACCCATCAGCCTAGATGCTAAAGTGGTAGCAAAAGCAAACTTCATAGAAAGTGCATCAGCCACTACATTCTCCTTTCCCTTTTTGTAATGAATTACGTAAGGGAAACTCTCAATGAACTCAACCCATTTGACATGCCTCTTATTCAGCTTCTCTTGGCCCCTAAGATGTTTGACCGACTCATGATCACTCCTAATAACAAACTCCCTAGGCCATAAATAGTGCTGCCAATAAGCTAGAGCTCTCACGAGGGCATACAGCTCCTTGTCATACGTGGAGTAATTCAAGGCAGCCCCCTTCAACTTCTCACTAAAATAAGCAATAGGCTTCCCATCTTACATTAGGACGCCACCTATCCCAACCCCCAAGGCATCACACTCAATCTCAAATGTGTTGCTAAAGTCATGCAATTGCAATAGTGGGGCAGAACTAAGCCTATGCTTCAACTCTTGGAAAGCCTTCTCTTAAGGCTCCCCCCACACAAATGGTTGATCGTTCTTTACTAACTCAGTGAGTGGTGCTGCTATGGTGCTAAAATCTCTCACAAAATGTCTATAGAAACTAGCCAAGCCATGGAAACTCCTAACATGCGAAACAGTAGTAGGAGTAGGCCAATCTCTAATAGCCTCAACTTTAGACTCATCTACCTCAACACCATTAGCACTAACTACAAATCCCAGAAAAACAACCCTCTCCACACAAAAGGCATACATCTTATAATTAGCATAGAGTTTTTCAGCCCTCAACACATTAAGTACTTGCCTGAAGTGATCAACATGATCTTCTACACTTTTGCTATAAATCAGAATATCGTCAAAAAACTTATTAATGAACGGCTTAAGCACATGGTTCATTAGTCTCATAAACGTACTAGGTGCATTGGAGAGGCCAAAGGGCATCACCAACCACTCATATAGACCAAACTTGGTTTTGAATGCAGTGTTCCACTCATCACCGGGTTTCATACAGATTTGGTGGTAACCAGACCAAAGATCAATTTTAGAGAACACACTTGAACCACTTAACTCATCTAGCATGTCATCTAATCTAGGAATGAGATGACGATACTTTACCGTTATTTTAGTGACTGCCCGACAATCAACGCACATCCTCCAAGTACCGTCCTTCTTGGGTACGAGAATCACTGGCACGACACAAGGGCTCAAACTCTCACGAACCAGCCCCTTAGTTAGCAGCTCATCCACTTGACGCTGTAGCTCCTTGGTATCTTCCGGGTTGCTCCGGTAGGCTGGTTTGTTAGGAATTTGTGACCTAGGGATGAAGTCGATTTGGTGTTCTATCCCCTCAATGGAGGCAGCCCACTCGGCATCTCCTCGGGAAACATGTCCACATATTCCTCCAAAACATCATCAACAACACTAGGCAAGGGGTGAATATTAGTAGAAACATCATCATTAGAACTCAAATAAACACCTTTATGTACAAGGCAAATTAACAGTTTAGAACTATCATTACCTCGTAAATACTCACCTGGCTGCATCATAGCACAAATATTACCTGCTAGGGCTGGTGAATTAGCATGGTCTACAGCCTCGAGCTTAATTTCCATGGGATGCTTTGCCTTAGCCGCTTTTCTGAGCTTCTTCATCCTCCTATAATCCTCACTAACCTGCTTGGGTGAAAAAGACTTGAGTGTAAAACTCTTGCCCTCCAACTTAATCGTATAGGTATTGGCCTTGCCATCATGAATCACCCCGGGTCATATTGCCAAGGCCTGCACAACAACAAATGGCAAGCCTGAATAGGCACTACATAAAACATGAGCTCATCATTATAAGTGCCCACCTTAAACCTAATGAGCACATGCTTCACTACCTTCAACTCACCATACTCATTCAACCAATGCAGCCTATAGGGATGGGGATGTTTCAATGTGGGCAGTTCTAGTTGTGACACCCAACGATCGGCTCACTACATTGGCACAACTACCCGAATCAACAATTAAAGAGCACACTTTCCCCCGCACTCTACATCTAGCGTGAAATAAATTCTCTCGTTGCACATTCTCCTCCTCCTTAATGGTCATAGCACCCAAATTCCTACGCACCACCAGAAACATGTTCACATCCTCATCCTCCGCTACCTATTCCTCATACTCAACTAAATAAACCCCCTCATCTCCCCCAACCTCCTCGTCACTCTCCACCTCTTGGACAGTCCCATCATCAAGAATAAGCATGGTCTTTCACGTAGGACAGTCCTTAGCGAAGTGACCGTAGCCTTTACATTTATGGCATTTAAAAGAAGATGCACTAGGATAATTAAGCTGATTTTTAGAAATACCTCCCGTCGACCCCTTAGGATCACTTTTAGGCGCCATCTTCTCTGCTGGTTTCTTCACTTCACGACTCACACTTACTCCCCCGGTTCTTGGTGTTCTCCACTCCTTGTTTCGGCTCATGGGAATAGAATTAGAGCTCCCTCTATAGCGGGCTGCCTTGTCTTCTTTAATCATATTTTTAGCTTCAATGGCAGCTAGGAGTACATCATGGAGTGATAAGAATGTGTGTAGCCTCAACTGATTGGAGATGTCATGATTCAGCCTATTCCTGAACCGTATGATAGCCTCGTCTTCGTCTTCTTCTTCTTCTTCCATGTCAAGTGATAGCCGAATCTTCTCAAATTCATCATGATATTCTTCAATAGTTTTCAACCCTTGTTTCAAGTCATATAACCTCCGAAGTTGCACTTGTTTATGCTTTGGATTAACGTACTTCCGGTTCATTA